>BSBK01001279.1:2237500-2560000 GCA_027943335.1 Chamaecyparis obtusa
GTGAGAATCAAGGACAAAAGCATGAATTAATTGAAATAAAAAATACTAGATCAATTAAATTAAGAGGATCAAATAATTGTACAAGTGATTTTAATCAATTAATTGTATAGTTTAAATCAAATCAAATCCAAACCCATTCAAGGGTACACATGGCTAAGATAAATTAATTAAATCAATTATTAAATCATGTATTCTCACCAACCACATGGGGACAAAAATCAAATGAACCAATGAGAATAAAGGAATGAGATTACATGGATCAAGGACAAATCGATTCTCCACCACTCATATTAGAGATGCATCTTGACCCTTCATTTTGTCTCTTTGCTCCAACCTTTGAGAACAAAATATTTAGTTTGTCTCATCATTTGAAACGATCAACTTGACTCAACTTTGATCAGGTTTAACTTCACTCTACCCAGTCTAGCCTTGGGAAAATCCATAATTAGTGAGCATTCTAAGAGAAAATCATCTAGATTCATCTTATTTAATTGCATCCATATTGTAGAAATTTAGATTTGAATTCCCATCATAATTGAGCATAATTGAGGTAGATTGGTTAAATTGCATTTAGCATAGCTTAATTCGTATTCTAGAGATGCCTCTAATGAATGCTAATATGAGAGCATTTCTTTAGATTTTCTAGTTAGAGATCCATAGGATGCTTCTTATCTTTGTTCAATTCAATTTTTTTAAATTGTTGTATTTTCCATAATTGAGTTGATATTTTGATAAACTAATCCTATGAAGGTATTTTGCATACACATATATATTATGAGCCATGGGATAGTTGTGTAATATCATTTGTTGATGGCTAGATGATTATGATTATTTTCATGTTGATTATCTATTTATGAGGATGTTATGGATTTATTGACATACTCCACGCCATATCTATATTACATGGATCATGTGTATGTTTTACATTCTGCTTGATGTGTTTTGATATGGTGAGGGATGGAGTTGTAGTACTTTCTTTCAAGATCCACATGATGTATCGATCCCTATCATTATCTGTTATATTTATATATATATATATATATATATATATATATATATATATATATATATATATATATAGGTTCATCTTTATGATGATAGATTGCAAGTATTGACATCGACCTCCCTAAATTTTCAGGAGGAGCGTTCCCTAATGCATATCTCAATGGTAGAAAGGGGAAATAGTATTCAAGCCCAAAACCCAACATAAGCCTCCATTTGTCCTGAAATAGTGGACAAGTATATATCTTACTATCCTACCTGAATTCATCAAGGTGACGTAAATTCATGGACCCTTTTTGCTAAGTTGATTGTTGCTTTTTGATTGGTTGATTTTCATTGTGTATGCATTCTTCTAGGTTGATGTTTTATTTTGATCGTTGAAATTTAAAAGATTAATTAAGGATAATTATAAAAATAAAATAATTATACCTTACGGTATATTGAAAGATTAAATATAAGGTTATTTAATTATTGAGAATTAATTAAATACCTATGTTTAAATTAGTGACTTAATTAAATTCTAAAAATAGTAGTTGAAGATTTAATTAAATATTAAATCTAAATTGAGAATTAAATGCATAGTTAATATAAAATGATATTTAATATCTAGTTGCATATTTCAAATATGCTATAACTATTAATTTAATTAAAATATAAATTGTGCGATTTAAATGCATAAGTGAGTTACTAATATTTAATTTTTGAGTTGCATATTTTATTAATTAAAATAAAACCATGCAAGTTAAATGCACCCTTTTGATAAATTAGAACTTAAGCTTTAAATTATAAATTTGACTTAAGTGACTTACATGGAGGATAATTAAATAAAAATAATTTTTTTTATTATTTTAAAGTTGAGTTCATCTTAATTTTAGGTTGCATGTTTTGAAACCCTAGCTTGTTAGGTTTTCTATATTAGAGTTTTAGTTAGTCATTTTAGAGGGAACTTTTATCAGGTTGTAAGGTTTTTTGATGTTTGGTGATTGGAGAATTTTTGTTAAAAGATTGGGATTTTGAAATTGAGGATTCGTCTTCATTATTGCAAGTTCAATTTTTGAATTGAGGTAGGGTTTTATGTCATTGTAATTTTCAATGGAAAAGATAATTATTTGACAATTTTGTATACTTGAAAGATGCATTTGGATAGTTGAGTTGTTTTGAGAATTTTTGGAAAGGGATTTGATTAGGATTTTCTTTCATATGTTTTTTATTAAATTCAATTTGATAATCCTAAAGCATTTCTAAAAATTCAAGGGATTTGGTTTGAGGGAATACATGTTATCCTAATTAGGTTTTTTCCCAATTTCGGTATTTTTCCTTTAATTAGATTATATGTATATGTATTAAAATATATATTTATACTTAGGGTTGCATGTTCTATTCGAAAATAAAATATATTGATATTTAAAAATATTGAAGAGGAAAAAGAATATATGTGTGTGTGCACATGTTCCCGCCCGTGTGTGTGTGTGTGTGTGTGTGTGTGTGTGTGTGTGTGTGTGCATGTGCATGTGTGTGTGTGTGCGTGCATGTGCATGTGCGTGTGTGTGTGCGTGTGTGTGTGTGCATGTGCATGTGTGTGTGTGTGTATGTATGTATGTATATATGGGAAAAGATTCATAAAAAAGTATTATATATAAAAACAATTTTAAAATATATTACAACATATTTAATGTATAATACATATGTAAATTTAATATGTGTATTCATATGTATACATGTACATATACAATATATGTATGTACTGTTGGAGATTTTCTAGCAAGCCAGTGCTGACTGTATGTTTTTCATTGATGACAACATATGGTAAGTAGCATACATGGAAGACTTATGCAGTAAGCTTTGAGTATGTGTAGCATGGACATGTTATTAGCATGATATTATGGACGTAGAGGTTAATTTTTAGTACAGACAGTTATGTAGCAACTTGTGTCAGCAGTGTTTCTGACAAAGTTACAAGCAGTGTTCTATGAGTGATTGTCCATACAGTCATCATGGAGCCTTGCACCTTTGGATATATGATGAAGACATACTAGTGATGTTACAATCATGGACACAAAATCTTATGATTAGTAGAAGTAAAGTTATGCAGTCGCTATTTACCAGTAGTAGTTTCCTGTGTTTATTCAAAAGAGCTGAAAGAGATTATATTGGTCTGGGAATTGCACCTATCATTATAGTATGCACCCTTGGATTAGTGATTGGAGAAGAGTTTAAAAAATTTGGTTAAGAGTGCATGATGTAATTCATCTTGAGGAGAAAGTTTTCGTTACTTTGGTAGAGCTGAAAGTGTGTAGCGTGCGTCTACATTTATTAATATTGGATAGGTCCCAGATTGTGTTGTGTGCTTAGTAGAGCTGACATAAATATTATTGGAATGTGTTATGGTTTCTCTAATATGATTTCAAGATGGTTCTAACAAGATGACTTGATTATATCATTTGGAGGAAATATATTTATAGGCATTCATTTGTGATTGCTAAGGGATGGTTCAGAGTTGAGTGTGAAGAGCAGAGCAGAGAGTGTGAAGTGTTGAGCCATCAATAGAAGGTCTATGTGACCAAGTAAGAGTTTATACTATACATTGGAACTGATCCAGAAAATAGGTCAAAGTGCAATACACCAAGATCCAAATATAGTGTGTATTTATTATTCAAAAGGTTGTAGCCTTCACCCCTTTGAGTAGTGTGCTCTCAGACAGTGTGTCCTCACCCCTAACAGGGTTAATTGTAAAACACTCCTAATAGGGTCCGACCCTTGACCAGGTCACTATACTAAATGCATTGTAAAGACAACTCCTAATAGGGTTAAGGATCTTCTAACAAGGATCATAATACACTAGTGCAGATTATTAGTGGGTGTCAATTCCCACCAGAGTTTTTACCTATTTGGGTTTCACCGTAACCAAAATATTGGTGTTGTGTTTAAGTGTTCTTTCATTGTGTTTATGCTTTATGTTTAAGTATACTTAATTGGATAAATAATTGAAACTTGTAGATAATTGATTCAACCCCCCCCCCCCCCCCCCCTCTTAGTTATCTCTTGGGACTATTCCTAACAATTGGTATTAGAGCCAAGTACCTCGGAGAGAAAATTTTACAACTTGAGGTTGATTAGATGGCATTCTTTAGAAAAGACAATCCTAAATTTGATGGAGACAATTATCTTGATTAGAAGAACAAGATGATGACACATTTACAGTGCATTTCTTTTGAAGTTTTTGAAGTGGCTATCAAATAATTTTAGATCCCCTCTCTAATAGATCTTGCTAAGGATGATGCTACTAGCAAGAAGAAGGATTTGTTCCATCAGAATGCGATAGAAAAAGAAGCCCTTATCAATGCCCTATCTGATAGTGAGTTTTCAGAGATAAAGAAAGTAGACACAACCTACAAGATATGGAAGCACTTAGAAGACATGTTTGAAGGAGATAAACAAGCAAAGAATGCACACAGAAAGACATGGAAGAAAAAGTACAATACATTGGAGATGCTACCTGAAGAGAACATAAGAGCCTACAATTAAAGGATTGATGAAGTAGTTGCTGGAATCAAAAATAATGGTGGAGAAATTTCAGAAGAAGACATCATGGATAAACTGATGACTACATTGACACCAAAATATGAGAGAAAGATAAACATCCTTGATGAGACTATGAAATTTTTAGAAAACTTCAAAAGAGAAACTTTAATCAGCAAAATTTATGCATTTGAAATATCAAGTTTGAAGACAGAGCCTAAAAGTGAGACAGCCTTCAAAGCTTTGGTCCATGGTAAGAAATCCTTGACCACCTCTGGTAATTTTGATGATGATGATGAAGAAAAAGCTCTAGATGATTTCATTGCTATGATTTCTAAAAGAGAAAAGAAAGGAAAAGGTAAATATGAATGTCAATTACCATTCAAATGTTTTTCATGTAATAAGATTGGTCACATTGCATCTAAGTGTCCTACAAGAGTTAAAAATTTTAACAATAACTACAAGCCTAAGTATACAAAGGAATGCTACTATGTTGGAGATGGAGTATTAGAAGAAGAATCAGTAGAAGAAGAAATTGGATTCATTTCTCTTGAAGATGAAAAGAATTCACAAGAGTTAGAACTGATTTCACAAGCTGACATCAAGACAGATTGGATCATTGACAGTGGTTGTTCACATCACATGATAGGAGACAAAGATAGATTTGTTCATTTGATCATATACAAAGGAGGCATGGTTAGATTTGGAGATAACACTCCTAAACCCATCAATGGTAGAGGAGACATCACCTTCAATGGAAAGAATAGAAATGATGATGTTCTTTATGTTTATGGTTTGAAACATAACCTACTAAGTGTTGGGAAGTTACTTGACAAAGGTTACAGTTTGGAGTTCAATGGAAACAAGTGCATCTTTAACAACAAAGAAGGAGAAATAATTGCATCAGGATCAAAGATTAAAGCTAATGTTTTTCAGCTTAATCAAGAAGCAAGTTGTTTTGTTGCTAAAGTAGATGACAGTTGGCTATGGCACAAAAGACTATGTCATATCAATTTTGATAACATAGTAAAGATCAGTAATGTTAAGGTAGTAAGAGACCTACCTAGCATAGCAAAGCTGGTTGATACTATTTGCAAGGAATGTGCAATGGGAAAGCATGTGAGAAATTCATTTAGAAGCAAGCATAATTCAACAAAGAACAAGTTGGATCTGATTCATACAGACCTATGTGGACCAACTCAAACAAGATCATACTATGGTGAAAGGTATTTCATTTTGTTTGTAGATGATTATTCTAGAATGATGTGGGTTGTGTTCTTGAAAGATAAGTCAGAAGCATTTGATAAGTTCAAAATATTCAAAGCTAAGGTTGAGAATGAATCTAGACTAAAGATAAAATGTCTAGGGTTGGATAGAGGAGGAGAATTCACCTCTGACAGATTCTATGAGTACTGCAAAGAACATGGCATAAAGAGACAGTTGAGTGCACCTAGAACCCCTCAGCAGAATGGGATTGCAAAGAGAAGGAATAGGATCATTCTTGATACAGCACACACCATCATGATTGAAAGAAAAGTTGCACACACCTATTGGAGAGATGCAGTCAATACAATAGTCTATAACATCAATAGAATACAATTGAGGCCTGGTGCGGATAAAACACCTTATGAGATATGGTTTGGTAATGTTCCCACAGTGAAATACTTCAAAATCTTTGGAAGCAAGTGCTACAACAAGAGGGATGAAGCAATAGGAAAGTTTGATGCAAGAAGTGATAAAGGTATTTTTCTTTGTTACTCTACTAAAAGTAAAGTATAGATGTTTTAACTTGAGATTGAAGAAGATCATTGAAAGTTCTCATGTTAAGATTGATGAAAATTTTTTGGTTCAAGAAAGACATCATGATTACTCACCTATGATTGAAGAAGAACCAAGACCTTACACTAGTGAGATAGTTGTTGAAGAGATGTCTGACAACATTGATGTATTATTCAATGAACCTGAAGCAAGTGAAGAAGAAACTCAGAAGGAAGATGAGTCAGTATCACCTAAATTTCCAAAGTATACATCTAGATATCACTCTAAAGATGACATCATTGGAGATCAAAGCATAAAGTCGCAACAAGATCAAAAGAAAAGAATTCAGCAAGCAATGAAGTGGTATGTTTACTATCTCAAATTGAAAATTTTAGTGTTGAAGATGCATGTAATGATTTAGATTGGCATGATGTTATGAAAGAAGAACTAGATCAGATTACCAAGAATGATACTTGGGAACTAGTCCCAAGATCTAGTGATAAGAATGTGATTAGAACAAAGTGGATATTTAGAAACAAGATGAATGAAGATGGTACAGTAGTAAGGAACAAAGCAAGGTTAGTATGTAAGGGATATGCACAAAGAGAAGGTATTGATTATTCAGAAACCTTTGCACCAGTGAGTAGATTAGAATCTATTAAGTTGTTTTTAGCTTTTGCAACATTAAAAAACTTCAAAGTTTATCAAATGGATGTTAAGTCAGCATTCTTGAATGGAGAGCTAAAGGAAGAAGTATACATTGAACAACCAGAAGGATTCACCTTATCAAACAAACTTGATATGGTATGCAGATTGAAGAAAGCCCTCTATGGACTTAAGCAAGCCCCTAGAGCATGGTATGAGAGACTTGATGAATACCTAACAAAAATTGGATTCAAGAAAGGAGTAGGAGATTGTAATCTATTCATAAGAGAGACATCTGAAGGTCTACTACTTGTAGCTATATTTGTTGATGACATTATCTTTGGGGGTAATGACAAACTTAGTGTAGAATTTTCTAAGGAGATGCAAAGTGACTTTGAGATGAGCATGATTGGACCTATCAAATACTTCTTGGGATTAAATGTGCAACGGATAGAGAAAGGTATTTTTATTAATCAGTCCAAATATGTGAAGGAGATATTGAAGAAGTTCAAGATGGATGATTGCAAGCCAGTGGGCACACCTATGATAATAGGATGCAAGCTTACAAAAGAAGATGATTCTCCAATAGTACATACAACATTATACAATTCTATGATTGGTAAACTCATATATCTTACTTAAACTAGACCTGATATTTCTAATGCAGTTGGCATAGTTGGAAGATTTGCAGCAGAGCCTAAACAAAGTCACCTCATGGAAGTAAAGAGAATATTCAGATATTTGCAAGGCACTATAGATTATGGTCTATGGTATCCTAACTTAGAGAATGTTGAGCTTCATGTATATACAGATGTTGATTGGGTAGGATGCGTTGATGATAGAAAAATTACATCAGGTGGAGCAGTGTTTCTTGGTGAAAGATTTGTCACTTGGACAAGAAAGAAGCAAAATTTTATTTCTCAATCAATAGCTAAAGCGGAGTATGTTGTAGCAGCCCTAAATTGTTCTACAATTGTTTGGATCAAGCAAATGATAAAGGACTTTGGTATTTAGATTGATTATCCTATTTCTATTCATTGTGATAATACTAGCACTATCAACATGTCAAAGAATCTTGTGATGCATGCAAAGAAAAAGCACATAGAGATTAAGTATCACTTCCTTAGAGAGAAAGTAGCAGAGAAAGAAGTCAAATTGGATTATGTGACTACAAAGGAATAGATAGCAGATATATTCACAAAGCCCTTACCAAAGGATACTTTTGAGTATCTCAGGGAGAAGTTGGGAGTAATTCCCTTCCTTGATTTTGCTTAGAGAAAAAGGAAAGAGCATCAGTCCTTAGGGACTGGTGGATGGTTGACTACTCTACCTCAGGAGTAGTACCAGAGCTTAAAAGAGTTGGCATCCTTTTCCATTGATGTCAAAGGGGGAGTAATATATAGTCATGAAAAATAGAAGTAAAGAAGGAGTAATATACTAAGGGGGAGTATTATTGAGTCATGGAAGTAGTTCAATTGAGGAAATGGAGAATATTGAAGAATATTACAAAAAATGGAGGATCTATCCTTGGGGGAGGTTTTATGAGGTAATGGAGAATGTTATAAAATAATTTCTCATTCGGATTGGTGTTGTTTTTCATTCCATATGTTGCCATCGATTCCAAAGGGGGAGATTGTTGGAGATTTGCTAGCAAGCCAGTGTTGACTGTATGTTTGTCATTGATGACAACATATGGTAAGTAGCATGCATGGAAGACTTATGTAGTAAGCTTTGAGTATGTGTAGCATAGACATGTTATTAGCATGATATCATGGACACAAAGGTTAATTGTTAGTACAGACAGTTATGTAGCAGCTTGTGTCAGTAGTGTTTCTGACAAAGTTACAGGTAGTTTTCTATGAGTGATTGTTCGTACAGTCATCATGGAGCCTTGCACCTTTGGATATATGATAAAGGCATACTAGTGATGTTACAATCATGGATACAGAGTCTGATAATTAGTAGAAGTGAAGTTATGCAGTCTCTATTTACCAGTAGCAGTTTCCTATGTTTATTCAGAAGAGCCGACAGATATTATATTGGTTTGTGAATTGTGCCTATCATTACGGTATGCACCCTTGGATTAGTGATTGGAGAAGAGTTAACAATGTTTAGTTAAGAGCACATGATGTAATTCATCTTAAGGATAAATTTTCAGTTACTTTGGTAGAGCCCACAGTGTGTAGCGTGCATCTACATTTATTAATATTGGACAGGTCCTAGATTGTGTTGTGTGCTTAGTAGAGCTGATAGAATTATTATTGGAATATGTTATGGTTTCTCTAATATGATTTCCAGATGGTTCTAATAGGCTGACTTGATTATATCATTTGGAGGAAAGATATTTATAGGAAGTCATTTTTTATTGCTAAGGTATGGTTCAGAGTTGATTATGAAGAGCAGAGCAGAGAGTGTGAAGTGTTGAGCCATCAGTAGAAGGTCTATGTGACCAAGTAAAGAGTTTATGCTATACATTGGAACTGATCCAGACATTAGGTCAAAGTGCAGTTCACCAAGATCTAGATATAGTGTGTATCTATTATTCAAAAGGTTGTAGCCTTCACCCCTTTGAGCAGTGTGCTCTCCGACAGTGCATCCTCACCCCTAACAGGGTTAATTGTAAAAGACTCATAACAGGGTCCGACCCTTGACTAGTTCACTGTACTAAATGCATTGTAAAGACAACTCCTAATAGGGTTAAGGATCTTCTAACAAGGATCATAATACACTAGTGCAGACTATTAGTGGGTGTCAATTCCCACCAGAGTTTTTACCTATTTGGGTTTCCCCATAACCAAAATATTGGTGTTGTGTTCAAGTGTTCTTTCATTGTGTTTATGCTTTATGTTTAAGTATACTTAATTGGATAAAGAATTGAAACTTGTAGATAACTGATTCACCCCACCCCCCCCCCCCACTCTTAGTTATCTCTTGGGACTATTCCTAACATGTACATATACATACATACATATATGTGTGTGTGTGTATGTATATGTGTGTGTGTGTTTGTTTGTGTTATATATATATATAGATATATATATATATATATATATATATATATATATATATATATATATATATATATATATATATATATATATATATATATATATATATATATATATATATATTGATGAAATGATGTGGTGGGGGCCACCACCTCTCCAACCACACGTAGTACCACTACGATAACATAGTGGCCCATGGGTACATGGTACCATTGCGATATCACATTGGTCCCACAAGATTCCACAATACCACTGTGGCCTGTAGTGGGCCCATGATGACACACAATACCACTACGAGATCTGTAGTGCACCTGCAAGGGACCTGTTGGATCGAGGTACCCGTGGGGACCCCAATGTGGTGTGTTTTTTATAAAAAGAAAAAGTCTCCTTTTAATAATTAAATTAAATTTTATTTTTATTAATATTAATTTTTTATTAATATTTATTACTTATTAATTGATTATTGTTAATTATTTTATATATATGTGTGTGTGTGTGTGTGTGTGTGTTATAATCATAATATTTTACTAATATATATAGATACATGTCTAGGTATGTATGTATATAAAAATGGTTAAGTTTTGATTATGTAAAAGAAGGTTTTGAAAGGACCCAAAGCCTTTTACAATGAGATTAAAAAATAATCATTAAAGTTCCAGTGGAAACAGTGCAACAACACCAAAAAGAGACACCAAAAAACTAACAAGTCCATGAAAAGAAAAATAGAGAGAAAAAGGACAGCAAAAAGACAGTTGGGTAGATATTCTTCATTAGTTCAGTTGTCTATTCAGCCAACATCTGCATATTAGCAGAGGAAACTTTGAGTTCCTCTATATCTTTGTTCTTATGATGCTCCAACTTTTTGAAGCTTGATCTAGTCCTTTTACTGGGTCTATGATCCTCCTTAACCTCCATGAGTGCATGCTCCCCTTTGCCCTACTCCATCTTGTTCACAAGTATCTTGAAATTCTCAGTCGAGGCCTTGAGAATGGTGAAACTCTGCTCAACAATGTTACCCATCATCTTCTCCAGCCGCTCAATTATGTTCTCCATTTTATCAACTCTCTCAAGCATGTTACCACCTTTCACCACATCCCCCTCTTTTATTTTGTTCTCCATTAAGATGATTCTGTCATTGAGGGTCGTTATCCCCTCAGCTCTACCAACAACCTCCTTCAATTCATCAATACACTATCCCATAGTCTTCTCTCCCAAATTCATTTTTCCAAAAGCCCCAATTTCCTTCTAAAACTGTTGGATTTGGGTTTTAATAGTGTTGATGTCATTTTTCATGGTGTTGAGGTTGTTAAAGATAGCAGTACATCCCAAGTTATCAAAGTCCTTTTTCACACAAGCTGTCTCCTCCTTGGATCTCTCCACCCTACCCCTATTATCAACAAGACCATCCTTCTCAATATTAGCCACATCATCGGCTATATCCTGCATGATATTCTCACCTACCAAAACATTCTGGTCTGAATCATCAAGGTCCCCCATAATAGGTTCCTTCTCCACCCGCTTGTCCTCTTTTTCCTGAGCATTCTCCTGTGATGCAGAATCATCATCGGAAGAGATGAAAACCCTCTTAACCCTCTTCTTGTTCTTATTTTTTCTCTGGTGCACTTCCCTATAGTCTCCATTTCCTTTTTACCCTTCCCCTACACACTGTCATCCCTACTTTCCTCTTCCTCCATCTCCATTTCAGTAACCCTATCCTCCATCTTGGCCTTCCTATTTTTCATTTTGAACAAGGATCCATGATGCATGGAGGTTTTTCTAGATTGCATAGAATCAACCTCTTCATTTTCAGTGTCCTCCATAAAGGGTTCCTCTGAGTCTTTTCCATCAGTATCATAATCTTCAAGGACCTTCAGATTGAGTCAGGACCTCTCAACCTTATTAGACTTTAGAACCTCATAGATTAGAACCATCAACCCTTCATGATAGACATGGTCACCTTCAGGGTCCCTTTGCCAACTAAGAATAGTAGCATCCAAGGAACTCAAAAGATAAAAGGGGAGATTAACTTTAACCCCATGTCTGAAATGGTTTAACAGAATAAGATGATGATTATAAATTTTGGTGTATCTCCCATCCAGCATAATGTAACTAATAATAAAAAAAAGAACCAATCTCCATAGCCTATAAAAGAATTTAAGGTTAAAACAAGAATTATCAACCTTAACCATTCACTTCCTTTCCTAGTTCGTTGCTGCAAAAACCTCCAGGGCTTTATCTAACACCTTCTTGTCTCTATAGAAGTTTATCCCTTTGATATTGAGACCCATTGCCTCAACAATGACCTCCTCTGTTATCTCCATGCTCTGTGCTCCCACCATAATTTTTCCCTTATTCCAAGTCTTGAGGAAATGTCTGGTAACAACAAGCTTCCCTCCATGCAATCTCTCCAAATAAACTGCCAATCTCTCATTCTTCACAATATTCCAAACCTCCAGATTTTGGTTCCATTCATTACAATTCCTTGGCTCACACCTCTTCTTGTTACCTCCCATGGCTCTGCAACTACAGAAAATCCTATTCTTGAAGTTTCTCATAGAACCCTAATGCTTAAGCTTGAAGTAACAATAGTACCCTCGAAAGACCCATAAATCATGTGAAGTAAAGGCAATAATCATCTCTAAATCACCACAATTCCCTTCATCACCCTCACATGGATCCCTGCACTTATTACCCATTAATGTAATCTTCATTAAGTACATATTGCCTTCTTTGCAATCGATCCATATTGATTAATGATGCCCCTTCAGGAGGAAGGACAGTCTCATCATCCCATTTGGTAACCACCTAATTACGGCATGCCATATTTGCAACCTAGTCAGCCGCTGAGTTGGCTTCCCTATAATTTTGGGTAACAACACACACATCAAAGGATTTTATGATAATTTTTCATTTATTGATAGCATTAGCAATTTTCCATGAAGGAATCGTCATATTATTAAGAAACTTGATAATATTAAGAGAATCCCCTTCAAACTACACTTTTCTATAAGTTTTCCTTTTAGCCAACATAAGACCATAAAGAGCAGCATTGGCCTCACTGGCATGGTTAGTATTAAAACCAATAGGAATGGCCTTAGCACCTTTTCAATTCCCATTATCATCTCTGATAACAATGCCACAACCAACAATCCTCGGGGTGCCCTTGGAGGCACCATCGAAATTAATTTTCATCTAGCCATTAGGGGGGCAATCCCAACATGCCTCATTTCTCATATTCCTCTTGATATTTTGGACCTTCATACCTTCTAACTTCCAATTTTTGAAGACTTTCACCTCCCAAGCATCTTTCAGTTCCTGATACTTACTAGTCAACCAAATGTTCTCCAACAAGGCTCTCTTAATATTGTGGAAAATCAAGACACAACTAGACTCATTGCTTCTAAAGATCCTATCATTCCACTCTTTCCAAACCCCCCAGTAGATGTAAGGTAGAAGGAAGTTCCAAATAGATAACAAAAGACTATTATTAGTAGGAGATCTCCAAGAAGTGAAAAGCTCCTGAATGCCCTATGGAAAGATCCAATCCATATTCATCAAATCCAAAAACTTCTCCAATATTCTTTGAACATAGGCACAATGAATAGTCATATGATTGATGTTCTCATCATTCTTACAAAGACAACACCTATTAGTTAGGCATAAACCCCTTTTTCTTAGATTATCAATAGTTAAAATTTTATCCTACAATAAGATCCCAAAAAACACATTAATTTTAGGGGTTAAGCCTTTAAACCAAGCTCTCGCCCAACAAGGTTCAAGGAAATTCTCATAATTTTGCATATACAAAGATGAGACCAAGAAAGAACCATTAGAATTATATCTCTAGATTGAAGTATCATCTTCATCAATGAGGAAGACAGCATTCAAAATTTTATTCAAATTTCTAAGAGAGGGATCTACCCTAGACAAATCAATCCAGTTATCCCCTTCCCAATAGTCAACCACATGATATCCAAAAACCATTTTACATTGTTGCATCTTATCTTTCCAATTAGAGTCAAAATTAAGAGGATGATCCAAAATCCATTCATCATCCCAAAAAAGGATAGTCTTGCCATTTCCAACCTTCCATTTAAAACCCTTCTTGATCAGCTCCTTCTTCTCAAAGCATTATTCCAAATGACATAACCTCCTTGTATAGATTCCTTATTCAAAAAAAATTGGAAATTACTCCTGTCCCTTTTATATTTGTTGTGCCAGATAGTACTCCATTCTCCTGGGGTCTTGAATAATCTCCAAAGAAGCTTAGCCAAAATAAAATCATTCATACTTATTATACTTCGAAGACCAAGACCCCCCTTTTTAATAGGTTTGCAAACCTTATCCCAAGCAATGAGATCCATTCTCTTCTTATGCTCCACTCCAGACCAAAGGAAATTCTTTTGGATTTTCTCGATACTTTCAGCAAACTTCCTAGGAATTTTAAAAATAACTAAATCATAGAGAGGGATACTTTGGAGAGTAGCCTTGAGCACCAAGATTTTACCAACTTGACTAAGAAGAGCACCCTTCCAACCAGCTAAACTCCTATGGAATTTGTCAATTATAGATCTCCAAAAAGAATCAAGGGGTTCAAGGTATAGAGCCAAACCTAAGTAGGATCCTAGAAGGCATCCCACCTCACATCCCATCACCCTTTTAATCCTTTCTTATCTTCGTTCAAGAACATTAATAAAGAAGATAGAACTCTTGTTCCAAATTATAATCTGTCTAGTGGCAGCACCATAATTATCTAAGGCTTTTTTGATGATTTTACCATTTTTTATAGAGGCTTCCCCCATAATAATAGAGTCATCCACAAACTGCTAGTGGGAACAAATCTTCTCTTTTGAAGAATTTTGAAGCCCTATAAACTCACCTTTGTTAACCAATCGACTAATGTATCTACCCAAACACTCCACCATAAGAATGAACAAGATTGGAGACAAAGGACCCCCCTGTCTAAGACCTCTCGAAGACTTGAAGAAGGGAGTAGGAGATCCATTCACAAGCACTACGAAGGTGGAAAAAGAAACAAGACAATGTATAAGATCTCTACTTCTCTTATTGAAGCCAAAAGCCTCCAAAGTAGCCTTCAAAAAATCCCAGTCAACCCTATCGTAAGCTTTTGACAAATTCAACTTCAGCAAAAAACCTTCCTTTTTAGACGTCATCAATGAATGAATATTTTCATGAACATAGATGATTGAGTCCATAATTTTTCTTCCTAGGACAAAGTCATTCTGTTGTCCAGAAATCAAGGAAGGAAGAAATAAAAGAACTCTATAGGTAAGGACTTTTGAAATAATCTTGTAAATAGAGTTACATAAGTTGATGGGTCTGAACTTATCCAAACTATCAGCACCCACTTTGTTTGGAATCAAAGCTATAAAAGTACCATTAAGTTCCTTAAGAAGCCTTCTTGAACCAAAAAATTCTTTAACCGCATTGAAAAAATCATCCTCAATAATATTCCAATATTTATGAAAAAAGAAGAGAGGGTACCCGTCAAGGCTAGGGGCTTTGTCTCCTTCAAAGGAGAAGACTGCCTTATGAATCTCACCCTTTGAAGGGATAGCAAAAATTAATCTATTTTGTTCTTCATTCAAAATACAAGGGATACCATCCGTCAACTCCTTTTGGCAATCCTTGTTCAGATTATCATCTTTCTTCAAGAGATCAAAGAAAAACTTACTGGCTTCTCCTCTGAACTCGTCCTCTTTTTCACTAATGGCTCCATTAATCTTTAGTTTGGAGATCCCATTATGTGTTTCATTGTGGTCATGAAGAAATACTTTGAATTTCTATCCCCTTCCTTCAAAAAAATCTTCCTAGACCTTTGTCTCCAAAAGCTTTCTTCTTTTGAGATGATATCATGGTATTCCACAAGTTTTGTGTCTTCCTCATCTTTAGAAAAGATGTTATACCCATCCTTCTGAATGTTGTCCATAATTTCCTTCAGCTCCTCTACAATTTTCCTTTTATTGGTAAAGATATTCCCAAAAGTCTCTTTGTTCCATTTTTTAATATTGTCCTTAACATTTCTTAGTTTCTTAGCAATTTTGAACATGGTCGTTCCATCAATACCGATATTCCTCCACTCCTCAATGAGTTCTTCAAGATTAGGATGGATAGTCCACATTTTCTCAAAATGAAAAGGGAATTTCCTTTTCAAACCATTAGGCTCAGCAATAAGGGTAATCGAATAGTGATATGAGCCAGCTCTAACATAAGCCAATAAAGTGCAGGAATATCTTTTAAACCACTCACTACTTGCTAGCACACTATCTAGTCTGACTTGGATGAGATCTTTACCAGATATCCTATTGGTCTAGATGTAATTAATCCCTTGTAAATCAATGTCATGTAAAGCTTGATCGTCAATGAAGTCCATAAGATCGGTTCTATTGTCCAGATTGGTTGACTCCCTTCAAGTTTCTCATTTTACTTTAAAGGAGTGTTAAAATCCCCCATTATAATCCACCCTTCAGCAACAAAATCATTCCTTTTTCTAGAAATATAAGTCCAAAAAGATTGTCTCCCCCATTTAGTATTTGGAGCATAGATGTTTGTCAAGATCCACGAGGTGTCATCCTTAATATGCTAAAATCTGATAATAGCCATATTATTACCTTGGAAAATAACCTCCCCCCTAATGAAATTACAATTCCAAGTAATCACAATACCCCTAGAAGCCTCATCAGCATCACCACCTAAGGACTTACTATTGCTAAAAAAATAGAGTTTCTCAACTTTGTCTTTGGACATCTTGGTCTCTTGAAGTAAAACAATGTCTGGCTTGTTGTCTCTTATCATGTTTTTAACCATGTCCTACTTATGAGGGTTGTTTAACCCTCTTACATTCCAAGAAACAATCTTCATTGCTTTGGAAGGGTTCAGACTCTAGGATGGTTCTTTGACTTCCATCTGCTATATTCCTGCTGGCCTCTAACACTCTTCTTTTTTGATTTGAGGGCCTTCCTATGGATACATGAATGGCTCCCACATCTCCATTTTTGCTAGTTCTAGTGCTTCTAGCTATAATCATAGCATTCTTAGTCATCTTCAAGAATCCTTCTTTTTTCTTATTTTTTGTTGTCTTTTTGTTTTCCACATCTGTCTATCCATCCTTAGTCAAGACATCACAACCCAATAGGGTAGCATCAATGACTTCCTCATCTCCCCATTTTTCAGACTTAGATATAAGGGATAAATTCTTATCAGATCCCATAGGAGTAGAAGTAGGATTTTGAGACAAATCTTCAGAATAACCAAGTATGGAACAGTTTTGAGCATCCTGAAAGGTATCATCATTTCTTTTCATAGATAAGGTGTTAGCATTACCTCTAGACATTTCTCTCTCAATCAAATAAGCATCAAAAACCTCCTTAACCTCTGTCTCACCCAAAGGCCTGCTCTGAACTTCTTCAGCAAAATAATCCTCAATTCTCCTTTGGGGGGATTTAGTAATTATTTATGTGCCAACCTCCTTAGTCTCCTTTATTTTAGAGGGAGAAGTTCCACTACCTTATCCATTAATTCCCTTCTCCTCCATCTTTCCTTCTTGCTTTCCATTGGCACTCTTCACGTTGGAGTTCATTTCAAATCCTAGTTTTCTCACCCACACCTTTTGTTTCTTTGGTTGGTGTATTATTTTTAGGCATTGTTTATCCCAATGTCTAGTTTTCTTGTAGTGAAAACAAGTAAATGGTGTAGACTCATACTCAATCTTCTGGACCTAAGAGCCTAATTTAGACTAGAGTGTTATAGATTCTGGCATGTCCACTCCTTGATGAACCCCCACACAAATCCTGGCATACATTAGGCATCTCCTAGAGACTGTAATAGGATCCATAGACAAGAGCTCACCAAAAACATTAGCTATCCCCTTAAAAACATCTTCCATCCAAAACTCAAGCGGCAAACCCAGAAGGTTCACCTAAACCAAAGCCTGCACATTCAAATCATCCTGCATGTTCAGGTGTGGACACCATTTATGGAGAATCATGGAGTGCTTTCCCATCACCCACACTCTATTACACAGAATATTCCTTAGATCTTCCTCAGAAGAAAAAGAAAAGGATAAAAAGCCTTTGGGAAGAGCCACCATCTCAACTTGACCTTTCAAGACCCATTTTCCTTTTACAAAAGCCCTATCCACCTCGATATTAGGGTGAGCTCCCAGAAACCTCCCCATAATAGAGTTAGCCATCCTTGAAATATTAAAATCAATAATTTTATCCTAGATGGTAATAGAAAAGGTACCCTGCTCGAGGTTGGACATATTCTTCACAGGTGGGAGAGAAGATTTACCAACTGGCTTAACGCGAAAAATTCCTAACAAGCTTTTGATAGGCATGATAGGATTCATCCTATTTTATGTAGGAACCTCCATTCTGGGACCCCCTTAGATCACCCATCCCCAAACCAACATCAAGAATCTTTCCTTGCTCACCATTCGCATCTGTCTCCTCCTGTTGACTTCCAGACCCCGATGAACCAGCATCTGATCCGTCATTCCCTCCCTTGCTCAGATTTAAAATTTGAATTTCTCCTTTCCCGCTCACTACTCCACCCGCTCGCTGCTCCATTTCTCATAATTATAATTGGAATTCAGTTAAAGGAGTATATTTTTTTAAGGTAATTGAATTTATGGTTAGATGGATTATTACTTAACTACTTGATGAGATTTGTTGGTGCTGTTTATTTGTTACCTATTAGGGACTTTAAATTGACTTTAGGGTTAGTTTACTAGAGGCTTGGGAATTTGATATTATTGCATAAGGGTACTTTTTGCATTTTTATGTGAGTTATTATTGTTCGATCTATTATTGCCCAGCTTTGTTTGGTGTTAACCTCAAGTGTATTTGTGTTCATTCTTGAGAATCACTTAATGATATATATGTTTATTGAGAACCACTTTGTTCCTATTGTATTAGGTAACAAAATTGAGAACCATTATTACCGTTGTGATGTTATTTGATCCTTGAGCTTAGGGTAGGTTATCTAGGTGTTTAGAGGGGAAGTGCCTTGCCTTGGAGACACATGAGCCCTAAATTTATTGCATAGATATCCTTTGTGGGTATCTTAATAAGTGATAACTTAATTTAAATTACTAATTATTAGAAAACATTAATAAGATAATTTTTGATCCTCGCTCATGCCTTGATTGTTAGTAGAGGCTAAGGATTGGAGTGGGAGAATATGTTTTCCCATTCAAGGGATGTTTAGGTCTAGCATGATTGGTTTTCTTGTTTGCATGAAAGGATTACTGATTCCGCATATGATCACACTTGGGGGTCAGAGTCCAGTGAGATCATCCCAAGGGGTTGACATATGTGATGAAACTTTCCTATTTGCTTCATAGGTTTCCTACATGTGACAAGTGCCTCTAGTAGAGTGTGTAGTACATCTTGTGATATAGAGCCTTCAAGATCCCATGTTTTATTTTGTTGGTTTGTGGTTTGATTTTTGAGTGGGGACTATTTTTATCTCCTCAACATGGTGTGGTGGACCTCATGGTTCCACATGGTCATGTGGTAGTGATTCTTCTACCATTTGAGATTTTTGACAATCATGTTCAAGTGCTTGATGATCCTTTTTGTTGTTACTATCTTCTTATTGATCATTGGAGACTTTCTCATATCTTTCATGTGTTGTATATTTGTATCATGTATCAGTGTATTGGCTATATGATACCTATTAAGAGATATTGTATATTGTAATATGATTACTTGTTTTATTATTGTATACTTGTGACTTGTGCAATGGAAGATGATTTATTATGTACATTGTGATGTATCAGTTGTATCTATGTTTCATTTAAATGAGGATGTACTTTATATTCATTTTAAATATGTGAGACTGTGTACTTTTTAGTGTTCTTAGTAGATTACTTAAATTATATGTAACTACATTAAGGAAACTTTGAGATTGGTTAATTATAATGGTGTTTACTTATGTATGTTTCATCTTATGTTGTTCTTGCTTCCGCATTATTATTTTGTAAACTTTAACAAAAATTATTCCATCAACTTAGTATCATGTTTTAGGTTAAACTCTCTTGGGTTCCCTAGCGAGGCGTTACAATGTGAAACAAGGAGTAGAGTGTATGCCCCCACGTTGAAGTGACTGAAAAAATTTTAATAGGGGAAATGACTTTAATGCATCATATATGCACCCACAAGAGACATTTCCACTATGAGATGCCCCAAAGCAAGGACAAATCAAGGGAAATGAAACACATGACGAAAGAGAAAAAAAATGGATCTACTAACTCAGGGGTAAGTATGGTCATATGAAAACTCATGTATATTATAATTACATCAAAATGAACTTTCATTATCCCCCAAAGGTAGTAGAACTACAAGAAAAATGCAAGAAAGTCACATAAGAGAAACACATAAGATCTTTTTTGGGTTGGCATTATGGAGACCAAAAAGAATGGTAGTTATCATATTGTTTCATCCCCAATTAGACAAAAAAAAGGTTTTGGGTTGGAATTATGGATACCAAAAATAATGGTAGCTATCATGTTGCATCATCATCAATTAGACAACACAAAGGTACATTTATGAGAAATAGAACATGCATGATATAATGTGTATACAAAAAATAGAAGAATATAGATACAAATAGAGGAATGTCACAACATGTCAATTCCTTTATCACCTTGTGCCAACAAAGAAACAAGGGTCATATAAAGAAATCTAAACATGATATATAATGAGGAGAACATTATGGGGGAAGAACATTGCAACAAGAAAATATAAAGGAATCTATTGTACAAGAGGAGCTAATCAAGCATATCACCTACCCCTATCCTGATATTTATCATTTAGGGAAGGTAGAAAACATGCAAGAAGAGAAACATCAAGTATGGTAGATGGAGTAATATCCAATTCCAAACAAGGACCATACTCTAAGGATGAATCACTTTATTTGTCACTAGGATCAAGAGATAATTGTTTTGCAAATCTAGCTAGTAAATCATGATTAATATCAATAAGCTCATATATATCATTAGAATCACTAGCATTAACATCATTTTCATTAGAAAAATTAAAATCATCATCAAGAGTAATTTTTTCATCCAAATTATTCAAGATGGGGTCTCTAATCCGAATGGAATCATGTTTTTTCATTTTTTTTCTTTTTAAGATTAACTTCATCCCTTGTGTTATGTATAGGTTGATAAAATGGAACCAAAGCATTAGTAGGTTTCTTAGAGGAGGGAAGGTTTTTGGATGCATTCTCATGGGTTCTAGAATGCCATTTATGATGGTAGTCATAAGCACAATGGTTACTTTTTTGTTTAAAATTTGATTTGGTTTAGGATCAATCAACATCAGGTCATTTTCTTCTTTAGAAGAAAGAATGGAAGGCACCAAAGTAGGTTGAGAGATAGAAATTATAGAACATTTAAAGGATATAGGAGGTGGAACTGAATCATAAATAGGAGGTGTGGAAGGTGTAGGAAGAAGTCTAGGTCCAAGACAAGGAGATAGAACTATAGGTGAGAAATTGTTAAGTTCACAAATCTTTTTAATTTTGAATTTTTGATTGGAAGAGAAACTGATTTATTTCCTTGATCGTTAACACCCTCAATAGATATAGCATTAGAATCAATGAGGTCTTGAACAAAATATTTCAAGCAGAAATATTTCTTAGTATCATGACTAGGTTGACGATGATATTGGAAAAAAGATTTGGGACCACGGTTTTTATTGGATTGTTTTGATAGATCAATTGGCTTAATGGAAGGAAGTGTTCAGACACTAGCATTAATCCACTTCAACATCACATTATGCAAAGATTCAAAAAGAAATACAGAATTACAAGAAGGTTTAAAATAAGATGACAAAGGAGCTGCACCTTTGGTTGTTTTTGCCACTTATGCATCAATGTTTAATGAATTGTTTCTCTTGATGAAGCCTTTTGGTTTTTGAAACTTCTGAAAAGGTTGGGATACAACATCACTCTTATCAACTAGAGTCATTCGAGTAGTGCTCTCAAATTAACTCACTTGAAGCTAATAATTATGAAACAATGCACCCAATTGAGTAAAAGAGGATAATTCATAAAGAAACGTCTTATCCCTAATGTCTTTTTGTAAATTAGGAATGAAAATGTGTTGAATGTCAATATCAGGCATGTGATAAGAAATCTAAGCATGAAAATACTAAAATCTACCAATGAAATCAGTCACTTATTATTTAACACCTTGTTTACAATGCATTAAATTAGTCAAATAAGTCCTATGACCAAAATTGTTTTGAAACTATTTAATGAAAGCATTAGCATGGTTTTGTAAATAATCAATAGATCAAGGGGGTAAATAACAATACTATTACAATGCATTGTCTCAAAAGTCTCTAGTAAACAACTTAGCCATGAATCTATGACCATGATAAAATTCACTACCCAGTGTTTAAAAGTCTTAACATTGGTCAAGGGATCACCTTACTATTATAGGTCTCTAAGTGGGTATTTCCATATATTAAGGTCTAATTATATGAATAATGTCCAAGGACAAAGGGCTAGCTATGTCACATGTGGAAAAGTTGAATTTGGATTGAATTATAGAGGTATTTTTTTTGTTGCAAGGATGAAATGTTTTGAAGAAGGATATTGATAGTGGAATTGGTAGAGAGGTTGGTATGAGACATATGTGAAATGTTGGAACCATTATTAGAAATGGAAGGAACATTAGCATACATGAAAATGGGATATTGTTGTATGTAGGCATGGATGAAGGTTGTGAAATGGATGGAACACTTGAAGGAGGGGGAACAATAGGAATAATAATTCTTCCAAGACTAACATGTATGGGATTGATATTTGAAGTGGATGTAGTCATGAGAGGTGAAGCATAAGTAGAAACAATAGGAATGGGAAGGGAAGTCTCAACACTAGTCTCAACAATTCTTAAGAGGTGTAACATTACTATCAACAAGATGGGAAGTAGTTTGTAACAATTTGATACCATTTTCATCATTGTGAACTAATTTCCTTTAACCTTCTACTAAGGAAATGGCTTCCAAATTAGAATTTTCTTGACTTAACCATTGCTCAAATTTTTCAAAGTCATGGGAAATATTTTCCACTTGGGTAGGAGGAACCTCTTAAAGACACCTCTTCATCACGAGAAGAGTGGGAATAATGATTCTCAACCATAGTAGGAATGTCATTAGTAGGCATGTGCATCTCATCAAGATTCGTAGGAAATAAAGAGGACTCGGGATCAAAGGAACCCATAAGTCTACAAATTACCCTAATGAGAATTCTATAGGTAGGACTCAATGTTATAACACTCATACACAAGAGAAGAAAGAAAAGATAGACCTAAAAATTTCAAGTATAAAATTTAAAAGAGATATACAAAAACTCATTAAATTTATGCAGCATAAATTGAATTGCACATAAAATCTATTGAATAATACATGTAACTATGAAATGAAAAGTAAGGATCAAATGTACATAAAAGGGGATCTAACACCAAATTAGAATTTAAATGTCATATGTCAATTTCACCAAAAATATACATATAGAAAAGATGGTTAGGGGTGAAATGAAAGGGATTCTCCACCTTTTCATAATGTACAAATCAAAAGGAAGATGTCCCACTAGGATCAAAGTTAGTTTCAAGAGTTAAGCGGGACAATATTTTTTCTTGCATTGATTATGATTAAGAATGAAATGGATTTAGAAAAAATCACCTAATGATGCAAGGTAAAATAATAATAAGAAAATATATGCAATTTCAGATAAGATAGACTTATGGAAGACAAATAGAAAGATGCAGTGACTTGAAACAAAAACCTAGAAACTATACTGACATGTGATTTGAATTTGAAAGTGATTTTCTAGTTTAAAAATACCTTGGGTATTTTTTTCTAGGGAACAAGAAGCCTTGGTCATTTTGTTCCCATGGGTTTTTCCTAAAACTTTGACAGTCAATCTCATAGATCCTAAACTTTCTCAATTTTGTCCCGACAACTATGCCACCTATTTTTGTATACAAAAAATGGGGAAAAGGTTGTGGAAAGGTGTTTTCCCTATTCAAACCCCTTTTTAGGAATCAAACTTGGAAATGAAATGAAACTTCATAAATAAAAGTAAATATGAAGGTAAGTATTAGATATATCTTGCCAATACCTTCATGAATGGATATTTAGATCACACATATTCATGACGATGTTTGAATGTTTCTTTAAATGTAGTTGTTGACCTTGAAATGTAGAAAGGAATTAAGTATTCCTTCACAAATGTATGGATCTATCAATTCCATTCATAAATCTCTAATATTGTTATGACTGATTGAACACTTTCTATGAAGAAAGAATGTATATGGATGGTCAAAGGATCTTCTTGATTTCTTGAGAAATCCTCTACTTGGCCATCATGGGAGAGAATCTTGCTACTATGGAGAAGATTGACTTTAAAATGTCACAGATTCTTGGAGAGATGCTAGATCTTGGATGCTTACCTTTAAATCTTTGAGAATGCTTGACAATCTTGATCTTGGTTGATAATGGATGCCAAAATAAGGAGAGATAGGGTATTAATATACCTCATCACACATTTTGGGATTGAAAAATAAGCCAAGCCGACTATGGAATCTAATTTCCCACCAAAACACTACAATAGGGTCCTGGTTCAAATTTAGGATGAAACCTCAGGGAACAAAACACCTTGGACATTTTGTTTATAGGAACATAAAGCCCTAGACATTATGTACCTAGGAAATAGAACCAAAATTCAAATGGGTAGTTTGGATGATAGGATAAATGTCAAATCCTAGGGGGAAATAGGAAATTGGATCAAGCATAACATGCATAAAATCTTAAAATTACCAAAATGGGGCCTAACAGAGAATCCAACTATGGCTGCCAACTTTTTCAAATGATATAGATGGATCAACACATAGAGTCACCAGGGGGTTAATTGTTATTTTTTGTTTCCACTATATTGTATTGTCAAGTGTAGTCATTGGGGAGGTTTAATATTCTGCACAAATCTATAATTTTTGGCCCAAAAGGAAGGGTTTTTATAGAACGCTTTCAATTGTATTGATGTAATTACTAAATTACTAATAAAATAATAAAAAATTTCCCATCAAAAAAATTCTTAATTTTCTAGTGTATTGGATAATAATTTAACATCTAGCACAATAAGATCATAAAAAATATAGCTAGCTATCCTAATTTTATTTATTTAAATTTAAATTTCTATTTTAGAAGAATAATCAACCCCAACTTCTTATTATAGGTTAAATATCTAGAATATTCATGTGATGTACATTAGTTTTATTTACATAAATTAGTAAATCGAACATGCAAACCCCTCTAGGTTTTACCCTATGACTTTGACATTTTTTACATCTTTAATTTCTAGATCTAGCACTTTTGATTACTCTATTTTTGTAGACACCTAAAATCATCCTCATATAGTTAAATAAATATTTCATTTATTTAATTATTTGAATCAATATTTCTCTATTAATTAAATAGATATTATTATTTATTTAATTAATTCATTAGCATTTTTCTCTATTATTTAAATAAATAAATAAATTTATTTATCTAATTCATTATCTTTTTCTATCCTATAATTAATTAAATATTCATTTATTTAATTATCCATTTTCTACTTATTTTTTACTATTAATTAAATAAATACTTTTAGTTAATTAATTAATTTATTATCCTCTCCATTCTAATCTTAATGACATGGATCAAGATAAAATTTATAGGCATGTGACAAATGTCACTTGTCTTTTCATTTGACTTCTCTACTCTTCATGTTTGTAAACATTATGATTTATAGATTATTTTATGATTATTATGGTTTGAAATATTATTGTTTGTTACCTCTTTTATCCTTACCCCACGAACCCTCCTTTGTGTATGTATACCAAAAAATTACTGTGTTCAAAATAAGAACATGAGTATACCAATAATACTAATCAAGAGCTAATTTAATCTAAAGAGATAACAATAAATCCAAAGAAGTTACTTCCAATTGATGTCTTATTGTCCTCTATCTCCAAGGATCTATAGGGTCAGTAATATTTTCTCTCAGATGCATTGTGAACACTAAGATGGCAACCTAAAGAATGAGATTATATATTAACAATGTATAATTAAAATGATCATTGGTATACAATGACCTAAGATGAGTTATGATATGATAATGGATATGATAATTTATTTAATGCATGATTTAACACAATGATATAAGAGCTATAATGTATCTAATTAATCTAATGTGAAGCTAATGTTGAATGTAACAAATGGATATGAAGCTAATTGTAGATAATGCAACTAATACTATTGATATGAAGCAAAGTTAATATTAAAGAAAATAGCTAAAACCATGAATATGAAGCTAATTTAATGATAATGAAAACAACTAATACTATGGATATGAAAGAAAGCAAACCCAAATGCTCAAAATGCTCTCTATTTATAGATTTTTCAAGGTTGGAGCCTAGGTGGAAGGAATCAACGGTGTGGATTCAAATTGGAGAAATGGATGGTCCAAATGGAAAAGGGTGGAGAAAATAATTTTAAATATTCTCTCTTATGCCACAAGTGTTGGCAAGTGGACCATTTAGGATTTCATAGAGGTTGTCACTTATGGAAACACTACTCAGTTGCATGGTCACTTAAAGTGAAACTTAGTTTTGATATTCAATTTTTGTAAATGACTAAGTCTAGGAAGAAGTTAACTGGGTACAATGGTACAATTTTGGTCAACGAGCACTGTATATGGTGAACTAAGTCATGTGAGATTAGAGGAAGGTATTTTGGGATATAGTAGACCTTTAGTTAAGGTTTCTTGTGTTTTGGAGTTAACTGCTGAGAGTTACAGTTTGTTGAAGTCATGTGAAGACAATATAGCAACAAAATATAGCAGTTGAATGGTCATGATGATTAAGGGAGTATAACATAGAATCCAAATGTGCTAAGTTGAATTTGTATTGGGTCCTACCCCACTTTTGGTAATGTATGATCTCCGACTATGTATTTGATATTTGATAAGTGTTGGTCATGTTTTGTGATGTACTTATGAGCCGACTAGTTATGAGAACGAGTATATATATGAAGATGTTTTGAGAAGCGATGGGTGTGATGGAATGAAAATGATGCATTGTGATATAAGATTCAGATAGAAGGTGATGCAAGCTATAAATGGGGTTAATTGAACATAGAAGATGCTTGTGTAGTTCACTCTTGATAAATTATTGTAACAAAAATAGTTTTCTAATTATAAGAGCAGTGTGCTCATTGTATCCCCCTAATAGGGTTTTTTATTCCTTTAACAGAAAAATGTACTAAATGCAATATTCATCTCCTAATAGGGCTAGGTCTCATAACAGGGAAACTATACTCCTAGTGCATAATTTGTGGGTATCATCCCTGCTAGGGTTTTTCCTTAATAGGGTTTCCTCGTGAACAAATCATGGCGTAATGATCAATTATTTTCTTTGTGTATGTTTCTTTCATTTTAGTAATTGCATGGTTAAGTTGGAAGATATTGAGTTTGAATTTAAACGGTTGTAATATTGATTCACCCCCCCCCCCCCCCCAGTATTACCTAATCCTAACAATTGGTATCAGAGCTATTGGCCCTTGGAGAGAAAGCCTAACAACTTAAGGGAGATCAAGATGGATACTGGAAGTTTGAAAGAGAACTTTGAAGTAGCACTTGAAGACCTTGATAAAGCTAAAGCCAAAAAATGGAGATTTGAAATTTAAATTGAGAAGAGAAGAAGGGTTCATCAAGAAACTTAAAGAATAACTTGAACTTTCTAGGAATCAAAGGCAACATTTTATGGAAAAGATAAAAGAAGATTCAGATAATGAATTTTCTGATTAGATCAAACATATTGAACAAGAAAAAGATGCATTAAAGAAGGATCATGAAAATACTTCTATTCGGATGGCTAAAGAAATTCAACAAGATAAAGATGAAAAAACCAAAATTGAAGAGATCTTAAAGAGTGCAAATGTTCAGATGGGCAAAATGCAGCTTGAACTTGATGACTACACGAACAAATATCAGGAACCTAGAAAAATACAATCACATCATTAAAGGAGAACTTGTTGAGGCTAAGAAACACATTGAAAAACTTCATATGAGCAGTGACAATATGGATGAAAAAAGAGTAAGACAAAAACATAAAGGATACATGACATGATTTGGTTTTAATTAAGATGAATGTTCTAAAACTCAAGATGAAAAATATAAAGTGAAGATAGATAAAGATAGCCCTATACAAGAAGAACCTATAGAGCATATCAAACCTTTTAGAGGTAGATTCTTTGGATGCAACAAAATTGGTTACATGAAGAGGGATTTTGGAGGTAAAGCTCCTTACAAGCCCTTTTCTGGTTATTACTTTAATTATTATGCATATGGACACAAGAAGGAAGAATGTGGGAAGCCTCATCAATCTAGAACCAAGCAAGATTATATTAGAGAGGCTACTACATCTAAGATTACATGTTACAAATGCAAAAACTTTGGACACATCATGAAGTATTATAGGTTGCAGGTCAATCAGAATAGATCACCTCCTACATTCTACAAGTGTAACAACCAAGGACATATAGCAAATTTTTGCAAGTATAATGGAACTGAAAATAGTAGTAGACCACCACCTATAGTTCTAAAGAATAATGTTGATGATGTTGGAAAGATTCATGTACATTATATGGATGAATTCCATACTCACTTCAGGAAGGCAAGAGATATGGATAGTGGAAAAGTATGGAAAGCAAAGGAACCAAGTGAGAAAATGGTTCAGGGGAAGTCAGTAGATGCTACTAAGTCTTTGCTTGATGCTAACACTACTACATCAACCTAGATGGCCAAGCATGGCCTTAAGGGGAGCTTTGGAGAAATACAATAGAAAACCATCCAGCTGATGTTTATATGGATTAAGGTTTTTCAAGCTTATGGAAAGTATGTATGATTGATAAGAAGCACCTATCTAAGATTGCATAGCTATACACACTATATCTTGTGATTGCTAGATTAATGGTCAACTGGATCATTACAGAGTTAAGTTTATTGGGAACTATGTCAATTATTTTCCAAGTGAAGTATAAGACTATTCATATGAACATATTTAATCACTATTCGAAGAAAAGAGTTGAAGGAGATAAGTGAAAACAAGAAAGAAAGCTTAAGAAAGCCAAAACACCTTACAATTGATCGAGTGAAAATTCACATATTCATTGAAGAAGAGGTATTTTAGATTATTTGCGAGATTTAATTATAGATACTCCATTAATTTTTTATGTCAATGAAAGGCCTAGGTATAAGTTTAAGAAACATCCATGTAAATCAACCGAAGGTGATCCCAAAGGCGTATTTTCTCAAAAACCCTATGCATTTCTACATGTCAAGGATATTAGGGCATTCATCCATTGTAAATATGAGTCACTAGGAGACTTTGAGGTTTACAAGGAGATGAAGGATATGATCAAAGATGATGGTAAATGGAAGGATGAGTTTTCTCATCTAGAAAATATCAATGTTATGTGAATGATAGAACTCTATGAGTTCAACAAAGAAGAATGGATTAAGATTGTGTTGAGAAAAGTACATGATCAGTTCATTTGGATTGGAGATCATCCTTTAAAGATATGTAGTAATTTAATCCATGACATAACTAGTTTGGATAACTCTGGTGTTATCCTTGTTATAGAGAAGAACACAAAGATGCAAGTGGAAACCTTAACCCACTCTAAATGGGATAAGAGAGTGATGGCTATAGTTGACATCTTCCAGCAAGATGTGAGATTGGTTTTGATGATTTTGGATTACAAACCTCATTACAACAACTGACCTAACTCAGTATCAGCTAGAATTATAACAATGGCATATAGAATGGTAAAGGAAAATGTGAAATACAACCTTTGTGAAGTACTTGCACAGTAGTTCATGGAAAGTGTAAGGCAGATAAAGAGAGACAAATCTAAAGCATTCAGATTTGGGTCATAGTTAATACATATGTATATCCATATTGTGCATAAATTCCCTAGAATGTACCCAAGAGCTTGGAAGGATAATGAACCTACTGGCATACAAGTCTCAAACAGCTACAAAAGATAGAATAGTACTTGGGTAGATGGAGAATTATTTGGAATGATCAAGATTATACAAAGACAGATGAAAGATAGAGTAAGGATACTTGAGGAGATAGTATAAATGTATAAGGATACAATATGTTTCATGGTTGAAATTGATTGTGTGTGCTTTGAGGCAGTGGAGCCGAGAGTGAAATAGTGTTACCCTATGGGGTATGAGGTTAGTTATGAAGTGTTGAAAATACAAGTTGAACATGTATTATCTTTTGGAATTGATCCATTAGAAGAAAGATGGGGAGCTTATGAAGAGAAATCTTCTAAGACTAGAGAAGAACAAACCAAAGCTACAAGGAAAAGAAAAGTAGAAAAGGTTGTAGATGATCTAGAAGAAAAGACTAGTATTACAAAGGAGAAAATGAAGGAGATAAGGAAGAAGATGACTAAGATTTCTTCTAGATTGGCGATCTCTTCTCCTGTAGCCCTTCCACCTCCAAAAACTGAGAAGACTACTAGTCCACCTCTAACACTAGTAGAAGTGTATGATACTACACCATAAAAACCCAAGAAGACATCACAGGTAGAGAAGGCAGCATAAATATGTACAAAGAGGACAAGATCCTCCAAACATAATTCACCACCAAATAAGCAGAGGACTGAAGTAGAAAAGAAGAAAGATCAAGAAAAGAAGAAAGAGGAAGAGAAGAAGAAGAAGAAGAAGAAAAAATCAAAAGAGAAGAAAACACAAGAAAAACCTACCGATAGACAACCCTGGAAACCTGACATGAGAATGTTGGAAAAGAGGATTGTAGACCAAGGAAAGCTTAATCAATTGAATAGGTTTTATGAAAGGTATTATTCAAATGATCAAATCTTAATTGAAGATATTGTAATTAAGCATATTCTTATCTTTAAGAAGAATTTGATTGAGTTAGCAAGAAGTATGCCTAAGGATTTATATGATAAGCTTGAGATAAGAAAACTTTGAGAGGATGAACAAATTAGAGTGAAATAAATTGAGAACATGGTACCAGTAATATCTTTTGATGAGCATGAGAGGATACTAAAAGAAATAAAACCCATGTTAAGAATTAAGTCTAGACTAATAAAGATTATGAGCAGAAAATATGATGAAGTGATAAAAGATACACACAAGTCCATTGACAAGGTATTAATGGAGATACAACCTAAGGAATCCTCACCTCCTAAGCCCAAGGCTACTAAGTCTAAAACTATCCTAAGAGGGGAGTCATCCAAGATAAGCATTGATACATCTAAGGATGGAGAAGATAATAGTCAATTTTTTAGTACAATGAAGCAACCTAATTTCTTTGTTGCTAGTGTGTCTGTGTCATTAAACACCTCACATGATACTAATGACACTTTTAAAGGGAATTTAGATACTATACCTAATATAGATGGAATAAATGAAAAGGATAAAGTCAAACCTATTGGGGAAGATCCCTCTAAGGGTGAACAAAAACTGAGCATAGATGAGGAAGATAGAGAACTTGAGAATAAAATTGAAGTCAAGCAAGAAACATATACACCTATTTCCACAACTTTATTGTTGGCAAGTGGAGATAGAACCTTGAGCACTAATGTAGAGAGCATGGATGAAGATGAGATGATGAATCTATCTTACATACCCTTTGTCAAATCCAAAGAGATATTTGAGTAAAATACTAAGAAGAAGTCAAGGGTACTGGAAAGAGCAATTGATTCTATCAATAAATTCCTACCTCTACCTTTCACTTTCCAAGGAAAGGATTTAGTAGAGAACTTGAAAAAGCATCAAATGACTTTGATAGTCACTATGAGTCTCTAGAGAAGATTTTACAAGTAAAAGTTGAACATACACACTTGGCAAAGAAGTTTGAGGAAGTATGCAAGTTAATATCAGGGGACTTGGGCATACTAAGTAACACTATTTATTAAGTGAAGACCTGTATTGGACATGGAAGGAAGTTATACAGTTATTGTAAAAATCCTATCAAGCACCTTCAGAATATTGAGGATATCATTGCAAATAATAGGAAAGCATTGGACAATTTGGTACATAGTTGTGAGTCCTCCTCACACATTGTTATAGAGTTAGATAGATAAGTGTCCAGACTGTTGGACAAGATAAGTGTACTGGAGATAGAGAAAGGAAGATTAATGGGAAGATTTGGTGCGTTGAAGATTTTAATCACTCCTAAACTATCAATTCTTGAAAAACACCTTTTTGATATGGAGACTACAACAAAAGCACTCACTAAAAATATGCCTACAAAGCTAAAGGGAGCATAAAACTCATCATTTGCATTGAATGAACTAATCCATGTAGGTCATATTTTGGTAAAGACATGGACTATAGAGGCAAAGATCTTGGAAACCTCTTTCCAAGATGTACTTCACATGGTCTGAATTTTGGTGAGTAGTTGTAAAATTTTGTTATATATCTAGAGATACTAAATTTTGGTATACATTTTCCATTGATGTCAAAAGAGGAGTAGTAGATATGAAAATTTCAATATGTATAAAGGTGATAAATGTGTATGAAAAATTTTTACTTAGTCAATAATTTGGTATTGAGCACTTAGTCATTTTCCACTAAGTGTTTCCATCAATGCCAAAGGGGGAGATCATTGGCAAGTGGCCCATTTAGGATTGCATAGAGGTTGTCATTTATGGAAATACTACTCAGCAGCATGGTCACTTAAAGTGAAAATTAGTTTTGATATTCAGTTTTTATAAAATGCCAGGAAGCATTTAACTAGGTATGGTGGTACAGTTTTGGTCAGCGAGCACTATATATGGTGAACTAAGTCATGAGAGCTTAGAGGAAGGTTTTTTGAGATATAGAAGACCTTCAGTTAAGGTCACTTGTGTTTTGGAGTTGATCAATGAGATTAATAGTTTGTTGACGTCATGCGAAGACATTATAGTAGCATAACAAAGTAGTTAAATGGTCGTGATGATTGAGGGAGTATAACATAGAATCCAAACGTGCTAAGTTGGATTTGGATTGGGTCCTACCCCAATTTTGGTAATTTATGATCACCAAATATGTATTTGATATTTTATAAGTGTTGGTCACATTTTGTGATGTACTTGTGAGCCAACTAGTTATGAGATCGAGTATATATATGAAGATGTTTTGAGAAGTGATGGGTGTGATGGAATGAAAATTATGCATTTTGATGTCATAATTAGATAGAAGGTGATGCAAGATATAACTGGGACTACTTGAGAATAGAAGATGCTTGTGCAGTTCACTCTGGATAAACTATTGTAATAGAAATAGTTTTTTGATTATAAGAGCAGTGTGCTCATTGTATACCCCTAACAAGGTTTTGTATTCCTTTAACAGGGAAATGTACTAAATGCAATATTCATCTCCTAACAAGGATAGGTCTCCTAACAAGGACACTGTACTCCTAGTGCATAATTTTTGGTTATCATCCCCACCAAGGTTTTCCCTTAACAAGGTTTCCTCGTGAAAAAATCATGGTGTTATGAGTTATTTTCTTTATGTGTATGTTCTTTTCATTTTAGTAATTGCATGGTTAAGTTGGAAGATATTGAATTTGAATTTAAAGGGTTGTAATATTGATTCACACCCCCCCCCCTCTCAGTATTACCTAATCCTAACAACAAGAATCCAAGTGGAGGATGCATGAGTGAATCGTAGCCAAGTGGACAAGTTTGTTGGTGATGCTTGAGCATCTTGGAGTCAAGTGGATGAATTTTTTGAAAGTGAGAGAATATCAATGACATGTGGCTAAATTGGTTGTTGGTAGAAGAATCTTAGAGACAAGTGTCTAATTGGTTGTTGAAAATAAATCAAAAATTTAGAAATTAGGAATTAATTATCCTAGCCGCATGATGAGGTGACAATTGATGAGGAAGAATGGGGTGAGAGAGAGAGTGAGATGGAAATGGATACTGTGGACTTTCGATAGGAACGAATTAAGAAACTAAACTATATAAATAAATTAAAGAATTTATTTATAAAGTATAAGAATTTATTATTATTAATTTAATAACATGTATTTTATTAATATTTCTCCAAGTCAAATTTTAAGAGTATAAAATGTGTTAATATGATTTAGAACAACAGGGGGGGTGAGTCAGTTGTTCTCAGGTCTAGATGTATAAAAACAAACTTTAAACTCTTTAACAAATTAGAGCTAATAACCAACACCTACTTGGTCATTACTGATTGCATAACAGAAACATACAACAGTGCAGTCCACTTATCCAATAGCATCTAACTTGTAAAACACAAAAATCTTTAAACCAAAACATTCACACAAGTATGAACACCAGGATTTATAGTGGAAACCCAATTTGGGAAAAACCACTTTTTAACATGTTACTATTATGTTCACTCTTTTGAAGTGAGCTCTATGAAAAGCCAACCCTGTCAAAGGTTACAAACACACTGTCAGGTGTAACCCAGTTAAAGGATTTAAACCACGCTATTAAAAGTGTGCCTTGTTATAGGACTTACATACACTCCATTAGAATGCAACCTTGTTCAAAGGATTTATACCTATGACTATTAGGTCAACCTCTCTTAAAAGGATTTTGACTGTTACAATGGTTAGAAAGTAGCAATAGTATTGATCTGAAAAACATATAACTCACTTTGCAAATATTAGATCCAATTCCATACACATATGTTGGCTTACTGACTATGAACCTTTGCCATCTCCATCGTTGATCTTCTTGAAACTCTCTTCAAGCAATCACAACACTTCTCCTTCAGCCTTCTCTGCTTAGATAGTCAATAACATCAATAATACTTCCAGCATCCACTCCTCCTCTATCTCCAACCTCTAGCTTAGGTTTCCTTAATACTTCCTCTATTAGGTTAATACATCTTTTTCTGCTTAATCTCCTTCATAGATCTTAGGGTTAGGTCAGATTCATTGAATCCATCCTACATTATGTTCTTTGGCTATCCTTCTAGAAATATCTCGAATCTCTTAATAGATTTACAATAAAACATTTTACAATGCATTAAATGCTTTCATACAACCAATAAATAAAGTGAACATTTTTTACATAAGCCAAGAATTCAACGATGTCGACTGGAAATCTGAATTCTTCCTCAAATGCAAAATACTGACCAGGGATAACTTTAAGAAACCCCCTTTTAGGAAAAAGTGTAAAGTCCTGGCGAATTGTACATTATTTTAGGGGGTAATTTATTTTAATCTAGGCGATTTTTTTTTTCAAATCCATGATTTTTCATAGTTTGTATTGGCGATTTTTTCCCCCCGGATTGAAAATTTCATAAATTGCTGGCGAATAATTTTCTTTTCAAGTAAAAAATTATAATATTTGAGGCGAATAATTTTCTTTTCAAGTAAAAAATTTTAATATTTGAGGCGACTAATTTTCTTTTCAAATAAAAAATTATAATATTTGAGGCAAATAATTTTCTTTTCAAGTAAAAAATTATAATATTTGAGGTGAATAATTTTCTTTTCAAGTAAAAAATTTTAATATTTGAGGCAAATACTTTTCTTGTGAAGGGTGAAAAAATAATTTTATTGGCTAATCGTTCGTTAATTATGGAAAAATAAATAAATTATTGGTGATTTTCAAAAGATGGGAAATAAGTAGCCTAACCTAACATACCTAACATACATAAATTATTGGCAACTGGCAAGTGATGGTTTAAAGACGTGGTTGTTTGACCTTATATTATGGAAGCATAATGTATTATTTGCCACTACCATAATCTTTGCCACTACCACTGTAATTATGTTAAATGTATTATTTGAGAACTCAGACTGTCTGATGATCCAAGATCAATGGCTGAGGTTTAATTTCAGCCAACATTTCTTGAAGGAAGAAGAATTGTCAAGGTAGTCACCAGAATGTTGACACGTATCAAGGTAAGTTGTCTGCAGAGTATTAAAAGCACTTAACCGAGAAAGAATTAAATGCCATGTCAGTGACAGCGACATTCTTTGGCTACCACACACCACTTCCCAAATTGTACAGCCAATTTCTAATAGTTTTTTATCGATAGAAAAGATTTACTGCCAAATGTGAAAGATTAAGGACAAAATTTTCAATTCTCACACACATGTATTTAGGGAAAAGATTTTCGTGCAAGATTTAGAGGCATATCGAGGATAATGTATTTAATACCATTAAGATAGAAATAATTGATTGGTAAGTAATGATCAAGGATTCAAGGGCTATTTATAGACGATCTAGCTTCATTATTCATCGACACTGATTGATTGTTTGTTTAGGGTCTGCAGTGACGCATTCTGCAAGTAATTTGTTTTTAAATTTTCTAGTTTTACAATCTGCAAGTAATCTAAGATGGACACTCGCATTCATCTTAGATGCACTTCTAAGGAGGCCCAGAAGGCCTTTATGGGTTCCTTTTCTGATGAATTTTTAGCATCAATTTGTAAGGATGGTGGGCCTTTCGTTACAGAGGTTGTCAAAATGGTGTTGGGTTGAGAGTTTCTTGACAATGAAGATAGGTACCAGGTAGCCATGGACATTACGTCCCATTTTTTGGCTTCCCTTCTGGACCTTGGAGGACCGAAGGTTGACATGGTGATGTTGTTGAGGAGCGTATTCAAAGAGGAATACCTGGGGGATGATGTTCAAGTTGTCGCCTTCATTGAATTAGGGGTGGGGATGCCTAGGGCAAGTCAAATACCCAAGCTTCTCCTCCCAGGCCAGAATGTGGCCATGCAACCTTTTCTTTTGTGCCTAACTGCTGGGTAATTGAAGCGCCATAGGAAATGGGTGTTGATTGCCAGGGGTTTTCTCCGTAAGTGGTTTGAGCTTGACACAAAGGAGGCTCAAGCGGGGCAATTTGTGTGGCTCAACGAATTCATGCAGCTAATCCTCTCTGCATAATTCTACACAGAAGGGCGCAATTGATTTTTCTTTATAAAAACTTTTTTTTTGATAAATATTAAAAGCTTACCTTGTACTAGTACTGGTACTATAGTCGTTTATGGTTTTTTTTTTTTGTTTATAGACATAGTATCAAGTATGTTTCTTTTTGTTTATAGACATAGTATGAAGTCGAGAATGTAAATATAATTTTATGAAAAATACAATGGAAATTTTGCAAGCTTTACCTCATTTCAATTTGTGCTTTGTGTACAAAAATGGTTTTTAATATTTTATACTTCTTTGTAACCGTGATTGCAATATTTTAATTACTTGCTTCAATGCTTTATCAGTTATCTGTAGACTAGCTTATCTATATTTATTTTAATATATATAAAATACGCTGACAAATATCCTCCTTCAGATATCTATTACAATTAAACTTCACTAATTGAAAATGTAGTTTAATAAAAAAATTTAAATGGTGTCTCCCACATTTAATTTATTACATAGTCTAAAGTACAATTATATCTCTACAAATGAGATTGATGTTTAAATACTTAAATAATTACTCTCCATTAAAAAATATTCACAAATTATAATATAGAATTTGAACATTACTTTTCACATGTAATTTTTTTAACTCTTATTATGGGAAACTAACATAGTATAATTTAAACATATATAAATGAAAAAAACTTATATCTTATATTTATAATTTGTAACATCATAAAATATGAAATATATTTCAACTTACATTATGATTATAATTCTTTCATTTTATTAAAAGATTAAAGTTGTCAAATTGAGTCTCTAAGTTTTTAACAATGTGAAAAATAAATCTAAAAAATATGTATAATAATAAGTATATTTTAATAAATAATCTGATAGAAAATATAAGTTTACTATAAAAAATAATATAAAGGTTATGTGCATAGTTATAAGATAATATAAGATAAATATAATAATAATATAGTTAAAAGATGATATAAAAATAAAAATAACTAAAATATAATACTATCATAATGATAATATTATAATAACAATATCTATATATATGTATTTCTAAATATATTATAAAAAATTAATATTAATTAGATGATACAAAATAAAATCAATTAAAATATAGTACTATTAAAATGATAATATAATAACAATTCTAAAATATATGTGTTTTAAATAAAAGAATGTTTCCAAATAAAATTAAATAGTAATATTATCTTAAATTAAAAAAAATTAATAACTACAAAAACTAGTACACCAATACCATACGGTACACCAATACCATTCACCGTTGCCGTTGGATTATTATACATCAATGACCGAAGTTGAGTTTCGGGCCGAAAGGGAAAAGAAACCCCATCTTTTCAAACGTGTCCCAGAATCATGACACGTGTCACTTAACACCTCGCACGATCGTCGGTCTACCAACAAATAACATTGAACAATGTCATTTCAATTTGGTGATGATGTGAGACTGACACGTCTAACTCGTGATGTGAGTCATCCTGACTAGATTAGTTAATGGGACCCATGGTCCACACGGCCACCACATCGTTCACCATTTTCGTTGGATGTTTATAGATCAACGACCAAAGTTGAGTTTCGGGCCGAAAGGAAAAAGAAACCCTATCTTTTCAAACGCATCCCAGAATCATTACACGTGTCACTAAACTCCTCGATCGACCAACAAATAACAATGTCGTTTCAATTTGGTGATGACGTGACACTAACACATCTGACTCATGATGTGAGTCATCCTGACTAGCCTAGTTAATGGGACCCATGACCCATGGGGCCACCAGTACCACACCATTCACTGTTGTCGTTGGATGTTTATAGATCAATGACTAAAGTTGAGTTTCGGGCCGAAAGGAAAAAGACACCCTATCTTTTGAAATGCATCCCAGAATCATGACACGTGTCACTGCTCAGTTAACACATTGACATAATCACATTCCACTTATAGTTAACAGTGACATTATGAATGAGAATGACATTAATACATTATGAGTCATGACGGGTTAGTGAACAGTGACATTAGCAAACCCATTCCAGATTCATGATGCGTGTCTAGTAACTAGTGGTCCATGATTCCACTCACATTTAAACTAAAAGTGACACACTGATAGGGTGTGATGACTATAGAGTACATATTGTACAATTTTGGTGCTTTAAGTTTCTTTAATTTTGCAGTTATACGTGGTCTGTAGATTTAGAAATTAGAAAGGGGTTACAATTTACAAACTTACAGTGCAACAAAGTTACGGATTCTTAATTTCTAGGTTGAGGATTGAGGTTCGAGGAAAGCAACAAACTACAAAGTCTCTTAGCTCTCTACAAAAATTGAAACTAAGGGCAACATGAACGTCAACGGGTAAGTGTAACTACTAAAATCTTGAAAATCTACGTCCCGCATTTTAAATTTTTCAAGTATCTTGATTTACAACTTTACTATTTATATTATATAAAAAAATTTAGTCTGTTAGGTTTTAATTTTGAATCACCCCTGTAGGCTTGTAGCTACAAATACCAAGAATAACACAATGGGCAAAATAATAGAATTCCACAATATGCTTAAAACACCAGGTTTTAGTGATTTATTCCATGATATACATGATCCTGTTATTCATGGAAATAAGGGTATAATGGAGATTAGATTTGCACTTGAAAACAAGTGGAACCATCCAAATAAGGCTTCAAAATTTTATTCATTTAACCCTAGGGTAAATGCAACTGCAAATAAAATTGCACCATGGGAAGCTGGGTCGGCACACATGGCGTTACCTCAAGTATTCCCTTGCCCAGAAATTGTTATGCTCTGCACTGAAAATTATGATGAAAATAGAAAAGCAATTGTGGATAAAAATACTCAGGAGGAAATTTTGTCCATAACTGAGAGTGAATTTTCTAGTCTGTTGAACCTAGGGTTTCAACAACAACACTCAAACGTACACATTGACCTGGGAAAGCTGGCAGAGGATTATGAAAAATTAGATGCAAAATAAAGAGATTCTTATATCAGAGGAATAACAAGTGGTTGTAGTCTGAGTCCAGATCATATGCCTCCTTATGATTTTGAATTTTTTGTGCCATGGGCATAGGACAATATTTCCTTGCTAGCATTTTGTTTGGGATTGGATAGTAACAAAAAAGTGGGTGCCAACATTCTTGAAATGCTTTATCATATTCATTTTGAAAAAGAACCAGTAAAATATTATTTTATTGAGCACATTGTTTGTTGCATGCAAGATCAATTACTAATGATTCAAAGAGGTTCAGAGAATACATTTAGATTCACAACCTACTTGTGCTATCTTCTCCTAGCAAAGCATCGTGCATTATTTCAAGCAAACAAGCTTTGCAGTCAGACTCAAGGCCAAAATCCAATATATGAGTGGACACCTCAGATAAGGATGATTGATAACAGAAGGAACTACAACAATTTTGTAGACTTCTTTTTGGCACCAATGTACCATAAAATTATAGGCACTCCAATGCCTAGATTGCCTGTTACTTGTAGAAATTGCATTCAACTCGGAAGTTAACTACAATTAGCTGACTGGTACTTAATGGAAGAGTACACTGTGTTAAGGTTTTACGGTTCATGGGTAGAACCCTACAAACTTCCAATACATGTAATAGAGAGGGTATTTGCATTGGAATATGTACGACAAATGGAGAGCACGGATGTATTCTTTAATGGTCAGCAAAAGAAAATGATATTTCCCTCCTTGCCATTCTACTTTGGAGGGTTTGCATTTGAGAGAAGAGGATTCAAAGTGGCAAAAGCCTTTTTTTCAATTTTTTGATTTGATGTTGACAGTCACTGGCAGTATGATCCACTGAACATAATTGGAGCAAGGCTTAAAGACAATGCGAACTCTGCAAGCAAATATCAACATGAAAGTATGCCTTTGATTAAAAATTTTAAAAACATGGACTCTTGGGAGGAGGTCAAAAAATAGATGGAGAAATATGCTACTGAAAATAATATGTCAATACAGGAATTGTCATCACAAATAATGGCATTGCACAAACAGAAAGGAAAAGTGCAGGCCATGACATCGTCCAATTTCTACAAGAAAGCTAATAAACCATCTACAAAATGTATTCCAAAAGAGCTAATGAATGAATGTATAGATGCTAGATGGAGTCGAACCAAAATTTCTGAATTTTGGGAAATGAGGAAGAATCTCAGTGAGCCAAAGACCTCTGCAGATCTTAATGAGGTGGAAGAGGATACAATGTTTAACGAATTGTGGAATAAGGAGCATCCAGCTGAATCATATCACAATGATACTGATGATGATTATGATGACTAGGATTCTTTGAATCCCTCATCCAGTACAGCAATTAAGAGAGGAGTTGATGCATCCACCAAACTTCTATATAGAAAAGGGGCAGAAATTGTAGAAAAAATGGGCTACCAAGGTTCTGGTGGTCTAGGTCCCAGTGGAGAAGGGGTTTGGTATGCACCTGAACCACCAGCTATAGCACCAAAACATGGTCAGAAACTAGGCCTTGGGCATGGAGATCAATCATCAACTTAGTCAATTCCATTCACATTGGTTTCAACTCAATTAATTCCATCTATTTCTGCTTCAAATACAGTTCCACTTCCAGCTATTCCAAGCACTCAAATTCAATCTAAATCAATTGTCACTCCCACAGCTGGCAATATCATTTGTACAACTAAAATTAGTGGTCCAAAAAGGATATTATATCAATATGTAGATGCAAGAAAGGTTGGTCCCGAAGGTCAAGAAAGTGTAAAGAAGCAAAAGGTTATGACAAGTATTAGTAGTACTACTAGTACAATAGTGCCAATGGTGACTGTGAGTCCAATAATTGCCCATCCTTCAGGACAAAACCCTCAGAACAGTCCACAAACCCCACTTGTAATGGGTCTAGCTGTTGGTAATCCTCATGGTATTGGTGGAAGCTCATACATCAGTGCAAGTGCTATTTCACCATTCAAACATTCAATTGTCTCACAAAATTCTAATTTTCGTTACAATGAATTTGTAACTAACTATGAAAAATCAAAAACAATAATAGACAAAATAGTAAGACAATGAAGATGGAAGCAATTGTTGCAACTCGTGATGCAGAACCTGCATCCAACAGGTTATTAACCACATATGACCCGAATAAAGATATGATAGAATTCATGGTTGTTATGCCCCCAGCTAGAGATAACAATCCACCAGAGAGTCAGTTAGATCCATCTAAATTTCAAGTTAGCACCCTCCAAATGGATTTATCCAAAATTGAAAATGTGGACAAGATAACTGTGTCCAAAATGACCAACCAAGTGGTTTACAGTTCAGTGATGAAGTTGGAGAGAGAGAAAGGAAAGCTTCAGGGCACAATAGATAAGTTAAAGGTAGACCTGGCAAATGTAAAGGCAAGTGAGAAAGCAGCAGTAAACAGGTGCAAAGAATTAGAGAAAAGGATAAAAAATTCATCCTCTGGCTCTAAAGAAGCAATTGAACAGCAAGAACATATGGACGCAGAACTGAAAACTCTGAGGGAAAAATTGGAAAAAAGGGATAAAAAACTTCAGGATGAAAAAGCCTCTTCAGTAAATTTATACAAAAACTTGGAGAATGTTGCACAGGTAAACAATGAGTTAAAGAAAGAATTGGAAAAAAGGGATGAAAAAATTCAGGATGAAAAAGCCTCTTTAGTAAATTTATACAAAAACTTGGAGAATGTTGCATAGGTAAACAATGAGTTAAAGAAAGAATTGGAAAATGAGAGGGTAAAAACAAAAGAGTGGGAAGAGAAAGCAAAAGAGTGGGAAGAGAAAGCAGAGCAAATAAGAAAACATAGTGAACACCAGTACTCAGAAATGAAAGAAGACCTAAAGAAGGCAAATAATACTATTAAAAATTATGAAAACTTCTTGAATGACCATGTAAATAATACAGTACAGCAAATAAAAAATTACTTCTGGGGGAAAATAAAGACTTTTGTTGATAGGTTGTGTGATTGGTTTGAACTCTATGAAGCTCTTACAGATGTTTTTGAGAAGCTAAAAGAGCAACTTGAGGAGAACAAAAGTTTTGGTCAGAGACAGAAAACTACAAAGCAGATTATGCAAGAAATCAACAAGACTGCTAACAGGCAATTGGCAAGCAAGGGAATTCAGGACTGCATTGGTTCAATAATAAAGGTGACCTCTGCATTTCATAAATGTCAGAAACTAATAGAAGCAGAAGAATTTCTTGCTTTATTTGGGCCAAAGCTTGCCAAGATGAACAATAAAATAGCCAAATCGATATCTCTCGATTTACCGAGTTCTAGACCTGATTTCTCAACAACGGGTTTCGTTGGAAGAGAAGCTTACAAACAAAAGTTTGAGGACACAATAACCTTTGATTTAGGCAACCTTCCTCAGGATAGAACTCATGAAGGCATTGCAAAGTGCATCAAAATATTCACAAATTTGCATGCACTAATGGAAGGAACATTGCTTCAAACTCGCTCTTCCAAGTATGGAATTCTGATGAGAATGCAGGTCATTTACCATACCATCAAAAAATTTTCCCTTCCAACCGAAGAAGAATGGAGCATACTACAGAAACTTACAGAATCATCTTCAATCATAGTATGTGAAAGTACTTTCAGTTTCAATCATCTCTATATCTTTACTATATATCTTTCATATTATCCTACATACTACAGTCTAGACTCTAGAATTGAGTTTAAAGTAACAAGTTTGAACTTTTATTTTTGAATAGGATCAATGTTGCAGTCTTGCAGATGCTATTGCCTATGCTAATTTACTAAATCAGCCTATCAAATGCAGAAATGTACAACTAAAGTTGTAGAGATGTTGTAGACTTGTAGTCTTGTAGTTGTCTTACTGATTTAGATTTTGAGACTTCACATTAGGCAAATCGACCTGAAGCTGTTGTTGCTCCCTTGTTTCTATAAAAGGGAATTCAGGGTCATTGGCTTACTAAATTGCCAATGGGAATTGAGTCATTGACTTTTGTAAATAGAATCAGAGAGTTGTGTTCTTACTAGTATTAATCAATGAATGGATACATTGTATCATATTTGTAATTAAATTAATGAGAATCAATATTTCTAACTCTAAGAATTGTAACTTATGAATTGCTATGTTGTCAAACAAAATAATGAAAAAACTACAAGAATTGTACCATATTAGCTAAATATTGTGAATGAAAACCATTAATAATTATTAATTGTGGAATTGAATCTTGAATCTTGATGACATTATCAACCACATTCATGTTTTTGACATTGGGATATGCATGATTGATGATGAAATACATAAACTGACAGTAGACTTCAGGGAAAAAGTTAATAAATACCTAGGACATGCTAATTCTTTGGTGCTACTTCTACAACAGTTCAATTTCAGGCTGCCGCACCATATCATCATTGAGATCATCGGATTCATCAGCATCAACTTCATAGCTTCCTTGGTTCTTTGATATGTTTTCTTCACTCTGCATACCTCCTCTTAATTGATGTTCACCGCTAGCAGTACTAGTGCCAGTACATGGGTCCCGGTCAATGACATAATTGTCTCTAGCATTCCCACTCCCACTCCCACTTTGGTTTGACATGTTGCCCACCCCTCTTCTCTGACATTTCTTCCTCCACAATTTCAGTGCTCTTTCGTAAGGAAAAGTATTGACTTCATACCTGGATGTATAGAGCCTCAAGCAATTTTCCAAATTCTTGTCAAGTTTGTTTCTTAGCTTTCACTTTAGGAATCCCAAAGCACTGAAAACTCTCTCATCCTCCACTGACCCCAATATCATGGTTAGACATAATTCAAAAAGCTTGAAATATTTTGATATTGAATCAATCAACAATTCACTCTTAGCTAGGTTTTTCCAAAGCCTTGTTACTGATCCATCTTCCATAGGGTTCTCCATAAGATTAAATTGTTCCCTCATTGTCCGTGAAAAATGAGCTGATTGCTCTCTCAAATGATTTGCATCTAAAATTCTATTTAGAGTTACTCCATCTAACTCTTTGGTTTTGCAAAAATGATCTATCAAAGTTAGTAGCCTACTTTTAAATTCTTTCGAATTGTTCATACGCCAATAATGAGGAAACATAATAGCCATGGATTCAAGTAGTTTGACTGGAGGGAATCTTGCTCTAATCTGTGAGGAAAGATCAAAGGCAATGTGCTTCACTGAAGCTGTTAAAAACTCAATGATCTTGGTAAAGTCTTCCCTTTTAACACTTGATACTCACCTCCTAGGGTTCTTTCCTAGTTCCTCAAACTCAATCCTGGCATTGTAGTGCATTGGTATCTCAACTCCATGAACTTCTGCACATAACTCCCCATTTGAACCAATTTTTAAAAAGTTATCAGGATTCTCCAAATTTGTGATTTTCAGCTAGCTAGCAAATTTTACTTCATCAACAAATAAATGATAGAGATTATCGAGTGTCACGCATGTCAACTTACGTAGCATAGCATATTTTGTGATATACATAGCTCTTTGCTGGGCCTTTTTCATTAAATTTATCATTTCCCCAAGCATGGGGAGAAGACCTGCTAATGTTAATAGTGTCTCTACATTACTTAACATTGACAGCAATGCAAGAAATTTTGATTTCCCTGCTTCATCACGACTTGAGTTCATTAGACCAAGCAATGATTGATATTCTGAAAAAACTCAATGTGCTGGTCCATCCAAAGAGATCCATCTGGTATCATTATCCTTAAGAAGCTTGTTCCCGTCGGTTAGTCCTTTAGCAGAGTGTTGAAATTCCCTGAATCATTTCAAACTTTGACAGAAGTATTGGTAGATCTCTTTGATTAAAACTTCAATTTTTTGTACTGGAGCATGCTTGCTGACAACTCCAAAAGCTAGATTCATTCTATGGGCCATGCAGTGAATGGGAGTAATGTAGGGTGCACAAGAAGATTGTATCTTTGTGCAAAGACCACCCCTATGGCCTTGCATTACTGAAGCTCCATTAGCTCCAACACACACCATCTTTTTGGCAATGGTCATGTCATCTATACCTCCATATTCAATTAGAGAACTCTTTACTAGTTGAAATAAATTTTCCGTTGTCGCATTATCCCTCATTTTAGAAAAAGTTAGTAGATGAGGTTGGCGAATAAAATTTTGTATAGTATAAACATGCATGCATACCCAGGAAGTATTGTCTACTACTGTGACCTTGTCTAAAGACAATGCAATAAAATTTGACTCTTTAATTTTTGCCTTCAAATCCTCTTTTTCAACCTCGGCAAGACAACTTGCCCATTCCCATCCACTGTTTACTGACCAGTGACTGTTAGGATAGTTACAAACTTTCAGAAAGTGTAATAAAGAACTCAATGATGGGTAGTCTGTCATTGGACGCCCTCTGCTCAAAATATTAAACACAACACTTAACTGAATAGCTTTTCCCATTAGTTCTACTTCCAATGCTTTTCCAAAACAAGCTTCAATAGAGCCTTTAACTTCACCAGGCTTCATCTTTATATTATGCTAAAATTCATATAATTCTGCATTCCTAACATGCTGAGATTCCTCCTTTGTTTTCCATCTTATCACTAATTTTTGAACTCCATCTATGGTTTTCTTTTCATAAACTTTACCAATATGCTTTTCTATGGTGTCAATTTTTAGCTGCAACCTCTTTTCCTTCTTATTTATCACGCTGCAAATCTTACATTTGCATTCTACCAGAGGTTCCCCTTCAATTGGATTAGACACTGGTTCAATGAATGGATATGTTGACACCCAATCTTTTTGAAAATTCCTCAACATATCCCACAGTCTATCATTCTTTGATTTGGATTTTCTTTTCTTCCCTGCAGTTGCACCATCATCTTTTCTAACATTCTCAGTCTCATCCAAGTTGATTATATCATTATGGCTACTCTGGGTATTTAACTAAAAATCTTCTTCAAGTTCATCGTGATCTAAGATATCAGGTTCGCTGACTTCTTCAATATGTCTTAAAGGTTCAGCCTCGGGTTTAAAATCTTCTTGTAATGAAGTATCACTAGCTTCCCTATTTTGGCCAGAAACATTCCATGACCATAACCAAAGTACGATGATAAGGTTCTGCATTTTTTTGGCCTCTCTTGGCTTTCCCCATCTGCCGGAGCCTTACCCTTATTCTTGTTTGACATCTTGATTGGCTACCAGTCTAGTGATAAAAATATGTAAAAAAAATGTTTACTTGTTGAAGAAGTGACAAATGACAACATAACTATAATATACAATGTTTACATAGTCGCAAAAATTCAGAATAATAATCACTTACCTTTGACTCACCAAAGCAGTCGAGACTCAACAATGAGACAGTCTGAAATTCACTATCGATCAAATTGAACCGATCCAAGATTCCAAATTTTGTACAATAACACTGATGTATGAATGTATTTATACTAATCTCTTTTGGCGAATTGGGCAGGAGGTATTAGGTCAGTGTCCAAATATTTGGCGAAGCCCGCGTAATGATAACACGTCTTATGTTATTTCCTAGGTGATTATGGGTCACCAGTACTTTGGTATGATTAATAAAAGTGGTGATTATGGGTCGCCAGTACCTTGGACGTGTTATTTCCTAGGTGATTATGGGTTGCTAGTACCTTGGTATGATTAATAAAGGTGGTGAAAACCCATCGCTTTGAGACACGCATCCGTAAAATAATTGGCGAAGTTGGGGCCACCTAAAAAATATTTATATATAACTATCGATGAATATAGGCCGTCCATTTGGGGCCACGTTAAAATTATAGGTGAATTTTAAAAATATATCATGCCCAAGACGTATATGCCATTAGCGAAAATGTGCAAGAAATGGACAAAATTTAATATAGCGTTTGGCGATGGACCCGGGCAATGGACCCAATTTTCATAAATGCGGGGCGATGGGGTCAATCCCATATGGGCAATTTATTCACCAAATCATGGGATGTCGATGGGAGACATTTGCCAAATGGAAAATAATCACCACTAAAGTTTTCTCTAATACTAACGCTCGGTCAATACTATGTTCAACTTCTCGGTCTTCACTAGAAAGCTCGGTCACCACATAAATTATTTTCTCAGCTAACACTGTCTTCCTCAACAATTAACTGGTGTTTGGTCAACACTGAATTTACTTGACATATACTAGCTCGGTCGACACTAACAACAATCAACTTACACTAGATCTCTTCACTTTTGCTCGGTTAAGCCTACCAGTTTAGTCTTCATGCTTACTTAGATAAACAATACATTGTCTTATCATTGTACCACATAATCAAGTACTCATTGAAGTATCAATATAACTCAACCTTTTCTTAGGTGCTATTGTTACCAACCTTGCCTTACCCCTTAGCAACAATCAAATAGATATAGTACTTTCTTAAATAGCAATAGTCTTACCAGTTAAGGTTTGACATCAATGACAATACAATTGCTTCAATTGCAGTTTCCAACAATCTCCCTCTTTGGCATTGATGGAAACACCATATGAATATCACATGAATTACCAACCAATCCAAAAACTTATCCTTAGCTTCATTCTGATACAGAATCAATTAGCCATGCTTGACCATCCACTGAATTTCTCCCTCTATCTATATCTTCTCATTCTATGTATTCATTTGTGATCATCTCCCTCTTTGACAAAAATTCCAAAGCAACAACAAAAACATACATCTTACAGATGTAGATATCATCCTTTCAGTTCAGTAACAATATTTCTCCCTCTTTCATCTTTGCTTATGACTGATTCTTGACTTTGCTGTGCTTTTCACAACTCTAGGCTGCTCCTAAAGTGTGACCTTTCTCTGCATCAATTTGTTAGATTTTCTTTGCAGCACATTTGATGTAGTGCTCCTATCTTGACTAGGCAACCTCAGTTAGGGGAAGGACCCCTAATTGACTTCTCAAGTATTCATGAGCTTCTTTAGGTAAAGCCTTAGTGAATATGTCTGCTAATTGTTCCTTTGTATTCACATATTCCATGCGGACCTCTTTATCTTGTACCAGTTCTCTCAAGTAATAATACTTGATGGCAATGTGTTTGGTCTTTGTGTGCATCACCGGATTCTTAGAGATGTTGATAGCACTTGTGTTGTCACAAAAAATGACAACTTGTTCAGTGATTTCTTCTTTCATGCCTACCAACAATTGCTTTATCCATATCAAATTTGAACAGTTCACAGCTGTAGCCACAAACCACTTAAAGAATTGGAAAGCACCATATTTTTCCATTAAGAACATTACATGCATCATTCTGGTATAATCAACAAACAAGATAAAATATCTAGCACAACAATAGCTTTGTATACCCATCAGTCCACGGAGGTCAGTATGAACCAAATCTAAGATATTCTCAGAAGTAAAAGTTTTGCTCTTGAAACTAGACTTTGTCATCTTACCCAACTGACATTCTTTGCACATTACATTCTCAGGTTTCTTCAATCTAGGTAGACCTCTCACTTTCTTTTTCTTACTAATTTCTACCAGATTATCAAAGTTAACATGACATAGTCACTTATGCCATAACCAAATATCATCAAGTTGTGCAATCATACATATTTCTTCAGATAGGTCTAGATAGAACAAATTACCTCTTGTATGTTCTCCACTTCCAATCAATTCACCAGTGGCATCAAATATTTTGGCCTTTTTGTGATGAAATTCCACTCGGTAGCCAGTGCTATTAAGTTGTGCAACACTCAACAGATTATAGTTAAGACCCTCAACCCAATAAGCATTTTGACAAGTGATCTTATCAGTTAGCTTAATCAATCCTTTTCCTCTAATAGGACATGGTGCATCATTACTAAATTTCACACTTCTACCTTTATAATGATCTAAGGTATCAAACTTACTCTTGTCTCTAGTCATATGATGTGAACAACCACTGTCAATAATCCATTTATCTTTTTTGTTCACATAAGATATCAATGCAGTTTTCTCATCCTCATCAGATTCATCTTTCATTGCAACATAGACAATCTCAATTTCAAAATCATCACTAGTAGTGTCAGTCTCTTCTTCGGCAATGTAATAGGATTTCTTACCTTTTCCTTTGTAGTCCTTGTATCTTCAGTAACCTCTATCTTCTCTTTTTCCTTTATGCTTGTTGTCCCTTTCTTCATCCTTATTATCCCTATCAGGACATCTAGCAGCTATATGACCAACTTTATTACATGAAAAACATATAATAGGGAGTTTACCTTTGTACCTTCATTTTCCCCTTTTCAATCTTCTAGCCATAAGAGCTTCTAGATCCTCAAGTTCTTCATCAAATATGTCACTGTCACTTTCACTTATGCATCTTTCTTTTTCCTTCTTTGACTTACTCAGAACCATTTGTGACTTAAAAGAAGATTCAATATTACCAACAATGAAGTTATCATAGTTAGAAAGTTCAAAAGCAGTGAGCTTACCAACCAAACTTTCCAAAGTAAGAGCATTAGTAGAGTTACATCTAGATTCCTGAATCGCAAAAATTTTGATTGCATAGATAGGACGCAGAGTTCTTAATACTTTTCCTATTACAATTTCATCCTAAATAGTTCCATTTGCTCCTCTAATAGGATTTACAACTTCTTTTATTCTACCACAATATTGTGCAATATTCTCACCTTCTTGCATTCTCATTTCATCAAATTTACCTCTTAGGCTCTCAGCTTTAGCTCTCAACACATTTATGTCACCACCATAAATGTTAGCAAGGGTGTCCCACATTTTCTTTACAGTACTACATTATTTGATGTCTTCAAATTCTGGATAACTTAGGGCAGACGCAATCTGCAACATTGCTTGGTTGTGCTCTTGTTTAGCTTTCATTTCCTCTGCAGTCAGAGGTGCAATAGGTGTGGCATAGTCATGCTTAATATAATACTTTGTAGAATCACTAATACTGGCCAAATGCAACTTCATCAAGCTTTGACATGTAGGGAAGTTCTCCTTATTCAACTTTGGTACCTCCTTCTTATACATCTTGATCATTTACTTCAAGTACCTTCAAACTTGCTCTTTGTAAGCACCAACAGCTCTAATACCAATTGTTAATATGATTTATTACAATAGAGAGGGGGGTGAATTAGTTGTTCTCAGGTCTAGATGTATAAAAACAAACTTTAAACTCTTTAACAAATCAGATCTAATAACCAACACCTACTCGGTCATTACTGATTGCATAACAGAAACATACAATAGTGCAGTCCACTTATCCAATAGCATCTAACTTGTAAAACATAGAAATGTTCAAACCAAAACATTCACACAAGTATCAACACCAATATTTATAGTGGAAACCCAATTTGGGAAAAACCACTTTGTAACTTCCAAATGTTTTTCTTTCAACACTACTGGGAAATTATTGGAAAAGATATATGTGGTGCTGTAAAAGAATTATATGGCTCTAAAGCTATTCTTAAAGATCTCAACTCCACTTTCATAGCCTTGATACCCAAAAGACCGGGAGCTAACACGGCTGAAAACTTTAGGCCTATTAGTCTTTGTAATTCTTTGTATAAGATCATATCAAAGGTTCTGACCATTCTCAAGATTCTCCCTCATCTCATTTCCCCCCAACAAAATGGGTTTGTTCTGGGAAGACAAATCCTGGACTCGATTAAGGTTGTTCATAAGAATATTCACTCGCTAGAAAAATCGAGGAAACAGGGTTTCCTTATGAAACTTGATCTATCAAAAGCCTATGATAGAGTTGATTGGGAGTTTCTTTCAAAAATTCTTTAGGCATTTGGTTTTGATGATGGAGTGATCAAACTTATAATGCAACTTGTTACTATGGTTTCTTCTTCAGTGATTGTGAATGGGGGATCCTCTCCTTTCTTTAGACCTACCAGAGGGTTATGTCAAGGAGATCTTATATCTCCTATCCTTTTTGCTATCATGGCAGAAAGTCTTGGGAGATTCATTACCCTTCAGGTTTCCCAAGGTTTGATTTCGGGCTTACAACCTTCCTCCGGAGGAATTATCTGTTCTCATGAACAATTTGTTGATGATACGATTCTGATGGGAGAATCAACTGTTAAAGAGGCTAGGAATATGAAAAAGGTGTTAAATGTGTATGCTAGTGCTACGGGTGAACTCATAAACTGGGAGAAGAGTTCCCTATTTTTCTTCAATACTCCTGAAGCCAGAATGAAAAAAATTTCTACTATTTTTGGTTGCAAGATGGGAAGCATCCCGACCTCTTATCTTGGTTTGCCACTGTGCTTGAAATTGGAGGCTAATTTCTGGAATGAAATCCTTGATAGATTTCATTCAAAACTGGCGGGATGGAAAGGGGCGATACTTAGTCAAGCTAGGAAAGTCCAACTGCTGAAGGCAACTCTGTAAAACCTTCCAGTCTATGCCCTTAGCCTATTCAAAATTCCTCAAAAGTTTTCAGAGTTAATTGAGAAGATCCAAAAAAGGTTCCTTTAGACTGGAGTGGAAGAGAAAAAGAGACTTAGCCTAGTGGCCTGGGAGAAGATCTATAAACCAAAAAAGATGGGGGGTCTGGGAATAAGGAGCATTATTAATACTAATAAAGCTCTCCTAGCAAAGCAATGCTAGAGAATTTTTGAAGATGAGAAAGAATGGAATATGATAATGAAAAGGAAATATCATCTAAGTAATCTTGAAGGAATGCTCCAATCTCAAATTGATATTCAGGGATCTTTCATATGGAATAGTATAAGTAAAGGCAAGAATCTTATAAGAAAATGTGCTATTTGGAAGCTAGTAAATGGTAGAAAAATTTAGTTTTGGAATGATAAATGGATTTCAGAGAAGCCTCTTATAGAGAATGAAGAATGGGGGAATGCTATCCAGGACTGTAAAGATTCTATTGGTGAATTTGTGAGTGATTATTGGAAAAATGAAGAGTGGATAGACTTAGGACTGAAGGATATCAGATTTAAAGAAGTGAATAAACAATTAAACAACTAGTTTATTAGAGAAAATGAGGATGATAAACTTATCTGGGGTCCGGCTACCTCTGGAAAGTTCTCGGTTGCTTCTGCTTTGATTCTTCTCCTCCCTAATGAGGCCCAACCTTTGTGGGCGCAGGTATGGATTAAAAACCTTACACCTAAAATTAACATGCTTTTTTGGCTGCTTGTCCAGAACAAAATCCTCACATAGGAAAACCTTATGAGAAGAGGGTTTCAACTACCAAAAAGATGTGCCCTGTGTTGTCAAGAAACTGAGAATTGCAATCATCTAATGATACACTACTCTTTTACTAGAGAGGTGTGGGACACAATAATATCATCCCTTGAGCTCAATTGGGTGAAACCAAACTCTATCCAGGAGTTTTTCCAGTAGTGGCAGAGTCCTTTCCATGACAAGAATGCTAGGGATTTCTAGAAAATTGTCTTTCCCCACTTCTCTTGGCATATCTGGAAGGAGAGGAATAATAGAATCTTTAGAGAGAAAAAGGCCCCTCCTTCTTTGGTTGCAAACTTAGCGACTAGAAGTATAATGGAGAACTATAGAAGTATGGGAATGAAAGACAGTAGTCAATGGGATCCTCAACCCAAGAAGGACAATATTATCTCATGGAAGAGACTAAAAAGTAGTCAGATTTAGAATCCCAGAGATAATGTTATATGGACAGCTCCTCCCTTTGGATGGATTAAAGGGAACTTTGATGGTTCAGTTAGGGGTAATTCTGGAAGGGCTGGAGGTGGTGGTCTTTTAAGAGATGTTTCTGGAAACTTCTTAGGAGTGATCATTGTCCTATTGGGTATCTAAACTAACCATGTTGTGGAGGCTGAAGCTGCGCTTTACCTGGTATTGATGGCAAAAGATATGGGCTGCACAAAATTATGGCTAGAAGGTGATTCCCTCAATATAATCAATTCTATTAAAGGGAAATCTGAGAGCTCATGGACAATAGAACACATCATTAAAAAAATTAAAAGTATTATGAATTCCTTTGAAGAATGCCATGTCACTCATGTTTATCATGAAGGCAACAAACTGGCAGACAGGCTGGCAAATGAAGGTACCTTGACTGACGTCACCCAAAAGTGGAGAGGGGAAGCGAATCTAAAGGCTGAGATTATGAGTCTAATCAAATATGATAGAATTAATCACTATGAAGGAAAAATTACTTAATCTAATGATGACAAGGACAAATCATTTACTGAGGAGGTCTGCATGTAAGGTGAAGTGTGGGATCATTACTCTGTAGTTAATAAATCATGGACATCGGGTTAATCTCGATAACCAAAATAGAAAAGATAATTAGAGAAGTAAGGAGGTTATCACTGGTAAGGAGCCGAACCAGTACATGAGAAACAAGAAAAAAATGGGAGGTGGTTTGAAGAGGGAGGAACCTTCTGACTCTGACAAATGGAGACAGGACAGAAAAGTTTGGAAGAAGTTGAAGAAAGGGGGGTTACACAGTTCATGAAGAAGCTTCACAAGCATGACAAAAAGATCACCTCTTTCTTCATAGAAGGCTGGGCTAATGGTAAGGTTTATCTTTGGGGCAAGTCCTTCACTCTTACTATTTCTAGTATAGCAGAAATTATTGGCTTACCTGTGGAAGGTACCCATTTCCATAGAGGAAATCATAGACTAGGAATTGAAGCTTTTACCATTATCCCTAAAACTGACGATGAGAAAGCCCTTATGACCAAGGGAAATGGTGACTATGTGTACATTACCAATATTGATGAATTCTGGGCCAAAATCTTGAAGGCTATGATAGAATATTTTACGTTTGATGGGCAGTATTCTAAAATTTACAATTTCCATTTTGTTTTTGCTAACCACTTTAGGCATAAAAGGAGGATTTCTTTCTCTTACTATCTTATGAGTTCCCTAAACAGTGGCATTATGGGACATAGGAAAAAGGCTAGTAACCCCATGCTAAATGAGGGCTTGATCCTTCTCATTTCCGACCACATCAGGGACAATATTCTAGACCCTATCCCTAAAAGGATAACTGGTAAAAGAAAGGTGAAGAATGAGGGGGATACTAAGGCTGAGACTAGTAAGAAGAGAAAGAGTAAGAAGGATAAGGCCTCTATTGATACCGATGGCAAAGATACTACCAGCACTAAGGAATTAGTGAAAAGGTCTCACTCCCAAGGAAAGGGTATCATTGAGGAAGGTAATGAGGAGGATTCTGATGAAGAAGAGAAAAATAATGAGAAAGAGGAAGGAAACGAAAAAGATCAAGAAGAGGAAATGAATGAATGGATGGTAGAGGAGAATGATTATAAGGAGGAGAATAGTCAAGAAGATGGAGATGAAGAGGAGGAAGCAGATGAGGAAGAAGAAAAGGCCCAGGATAATTCAACTGAAGAAGCCATGAAATATACCCTTGATCTTAATGGGGGTGCTGAGAAAGAGGGAGATGGCACCTAGGTGTCTTCTATGGAGGATGAAATCACTTTTCAGGGTGCCCTTGTGGAAGAAAATATGAACAATGTTAAACTTGATTTTGGGGATGGTAAGAACAGAGATGAGGATGGTAATCATGATGAGGGGCTTACTATGGGAATAATGGTTGGCCAAGAGAATGAAGGTAAGGAGACTGGTAAGACCCCCTCTTCAAATGAAATAGAAGAAGACAACTGGAAAGAAAATAAGGAAAGTATGGAGAAGATGACCATGGTGGAGAACAACAACAACAAAGAGGAATCTTTAATCCTCTTGAGGGAAGCTACTAGGCAGGAGGAGGAGAATAATGCTAAGAGTCAGGATAAGAATATGGAATAAAAAAAGGAAATGCAGGAAATGAAACTCCAGATTCAGGAAATGGAGAATACCATGAAAAATATGACTACTAAGCTGGGAAAGATGGAAAATAAGGTTCTTGATAAGGTGAAAAAAAAAAAAAAAAATGAGGATGGTACTGTTGAGATGAGAAAGATCGTTAATGACAAGATGAAAGACTTAGAAGCCAAAATTAGCAACTATGACAGTATGATTAAAGGCATTCTGAGCCACAGCAACGAGGGACTGAAGGTGACTATTATGAATTTGAATATGTTGCATAACTATCTGGAAAGGAACCTGCTGGAAAGAAAAATAATCACCATCGATGAGGATGCTGGCAATACTAGACCGGGGACGAGAACTAGAGGGCATATCTAGAGGAAGATCCTTGAAAAACCAAAAGAACTGAAGGAACTGCAAGAGACTATCCAAAAGATGGAAGATCTCTAGAAGAAGGCTGAAGAAATGATAACAGATAATTAGCTAGTTCTTGCTGGTAGTTGTTTTGTAGTTTGTTTTTCTTTTAGTTTCTACTGTTGAACTATGCGGTTCTTGGTCCCTACTTTTATTTTCCAGCAGGTGTTTCATTTTGATAACATTAATGCTCTATCTTTATGCTTTTTTTTAACTAGTTTCGGGTCCATGTAAAACCTGCTTTTACCTTAATCAAAAATATGTTACTATTATGTTCACTCTTCTGAAGTGAGCTCTACGAAAAGCCAACCTTGTCAAAGGTTACAAACACATTATCAGGTGTGACCCGGTTAAAGGATTTAAACCACTCTGTTAAAAGTGTGCCTTGTTATAGGACTTACATACACTCCATTAGAATGCAACCTTGTTCAAAGGATTTATACCTATGACTATTAGGTCAACCCCTGTTAAAAGGATTTTGACTATTACAATGGTTAGAAAGTAGTAGTAGTATTGGTCTAAAAAACATACAACTCACTTTGCAAATATCAAATCCAATTTCATATGCATATGCTGGCTTACTGACTATGAACCTTTTCCATCTCCATCATCGATCTTCTTGGAACTCTCTTCAAGCAATCACAACACTTCTCCTTCAGCCTTCTCTGCTTAGATAGTCAATAACTCAACAATACTTACAACATCCACTCCTCCTCTATCTCCAACATCTAGCTTACATTTCCTTAATACTTCCTCTATTAGGTCAATACATCTTTTGCCACTTAATCTCCTTCGTAGATCTTAGGGTTAGGTCAGATTCATTGAATCCATCCTACATTATGTTATTCGGCTATCCTTCTAGAAATATGTCGAATCTCTTAATAGATTTACAATAAAAAATTTTACAGTGCATTAAATGCTTTCATACGATCAATCAATAAAGTCGACATGTTTTACATAAACCAAGAATTCAATGATGTCGACTGGAAATCTGAATTCTTCCTCAATTGCAAAATACTGACGCTCGGTCAATACTGTGTTCAACTTCTTGATTTTCACTAGAAAGCTCGATCACCACATAAACTGTTTCCTCGGCTAACATTGTCTTCCTCATCAATTAACTGGTGTTTGGTCAACACTGAATTTACTCGGCATATACTATCTCGGTCGACACTAACAACACTCAACTTACACTAAATTTCTTCACTTTTGCTCAGTTAAGCCTACCAGTTTAGTCTTCATTCTTACTTAGATAAACAATACATTGTCTTATCATTGTGCTGCATAATCAAGTACTCATTGAAGTATCAATATAACTCAACCTTTCCTTAGGTTCTATTGTTACCAACCTTGCCTTACCCCTTAGCAACAATCAAATAGATATATTACTTTCTTAAATAGCAACAATCTTACCAGTTAAGGTTTGACATCAATGACAATACAACAATTGCTTCAATTGCAGTTTCCAACACGATGTACTTTTATTGCTAGATCTTTTCCATGGATGTATTTTCTCCTTCATTACAAATATAACTTCATATCACACAATAATTTATGATTATACATATTTCATGTCATGCCCTATAAGGGAACCAGGAAAGAGAACAAAGATTCTCTTTAGAAAAGAAAACCTAAGTAATGAATTATAAAAAAAATTGAACTTTAAAAGATTTGCATGAACAATCCATAAACATCATTTAACTTACAATCCTTCCAAGGTTCCCTAATAGTACATTTATGATTATTTTAAGATCACTAAGTGTACTAACTCTTATTGCATAACCTTTGAAATTCTTTAGAGAGAAATATAAATGCTATCATTTGATTACTAACCAATTGATTCCATCAATATTCCCTAAACCTTCTTTCATAAACATTTAAAGCATAATAATTTGTAAAAGCATTTATCTAGGAGTTAAAATATTTCTCATATGAAATTAACACATTTCTTTTACTAAATTTTCTTGAACAATAGTAACAAGAAACATGCCACTTTGCTTGAAACATATATGAAACTTCTTTTGCTTTTCCAACAACATGATTTACATAAAGTTCAGCATTCCCTTTTCTTTTCCCTAAATCTACCCATCCAAATTAAATCAAATTGAAATACATTAAATGCTACATTACATTAATTTCCTCTACAAGGTAATAATAGCTTTACATTTGAGAATAATGAAAGATAAATACAAAGTCTTCTTCCTTCAAAATTGGAACAATAGGCAAGCAAGAATCCATAAGCTCTGCAACTATGAAAGGTACCTCGATAAAATATTTACCACCCAACCACGTGGATACCAAAAGGACCACTCCCTCGTGCTAGGAGATAAACACCAAGGTCGACAAGGAAGTGATATCTAGGTTGTACCTAGGGTTGGAGTAACCTTTCCCAAATAACAACTAAAAAGAAAATTAAAGTACAAACCCTTTCCCAAAAGGTTCTAAGGCTAGGTAGAAACTCTAAGTGACAAGTTAGGTTTCCTACCCTTACCAAAACATCATAAACACATAACACTAAAATTTGAAGAGATTTTAGAGGGTTTGGTGTGTGGAAGAGAGAGGGAAATAAAGTTTTCTTTGAATACAAATGAAAAGCTCTACAACTTTCTTTTTCTCTACCGTGAGGATATAGCCAGCACTTTTGTATTTGAATAATCTTTATTCCAATGTAAATGTGATTAGAAATGGTTTGACATAGTATTGGTTTCTATTGCTAACCATTTACATACAGGTTTAATTTGTTTTTATGAGGCTTTGAATAGAGGAAGTCCTCATTTACATTGATTGTCCCTATTATTGATTTGGTGCAATCAGTCAATTGTTTTGAAGTTTAAATGAGCACATAGGCTCTCCAATTTCTTTGGTTATTATAGATTATGAGAGAAGCCTATTACTATATAAGTATGTTCCATTAAGTGTTTGAATGCAGGGATATACAAGAGTTTCAAAATAGAGATCTCTAATTGACAAACAATATAGTATCAGAAAAAATGACCCTCAGTGCAGGGACCATAACATTCAATTAAACTATTGGATTTTGATGAGATTTAAATATGTTTTGAAACACCTAATTATGCCTATCCTCATTGGAGTGATTGAAGATTTTTTATCAGAATCAAAAGTTATACACATCTATAGGTCTGTCTAGAGGGCAGAAATCTATCATGTTAGGACAGTCATAGGTAAGATGATTGTTTAAATAAATTTGATCTGGGAAAGAGATAGACAAAAAGGGTAGTGACATATTTCCCAATATAAATCATAGTTATATATTATCCAGAAAGTAAACAAATAATATAGCATCACAGGAATCATAGCAACACACAGAGAAAAAAGATAATTATTTATACAGTAACAGTTTTCAACAAACTATCCTTTCTCCTACACAAAATTGCAGACATGACCTAATATATTCATTTCAAATTCACAGAGGACAACACAAAGGAAGATTTAAAGAAATCAAAAAATCAAATAAGGAGGAGCATCTTTCAGGATAGCTCCTACTTGGCTTCCGACAGAGAAAACCATTGATGAAGGCTAATTCAACTCTCTTCAATCTCCTTCCAGCACTTCTTCAAATTCCTCCTGGATGTAGGCACTAACCTTCTACTGGAAACTCACAATCAAACTATCCTTTCAAAAATAATATAGTGCCACTCCTAGAGTACTTTAATTCCTCAATATAATTTCTAGCCCACTTCCCCATCCTTCAAAGATTTCTCCTATAAATAGGTTGAAGGATTGGTTGCACGGGAAAATCAATCGATGCAACCATACCAACTAAAAGGTAGTTTATAGTTTAGGATTTAATTAATTTCATTAAAGCCATTCACGGGAAGGGAATAACTAATTTAATATTAATATTATTAATAATAAAATCTAATATAAGAGCCTCATAAATATTAATAAACTAATATTATTTTCCTTTATTTAAGGAAAATAAAATAATTTATTACTATTATTACTTATCACCTTATTTACTAAAGCTATGGTAAAAGATTTACCATATAATAATTAATCCTTCAAGTAAATAATTTATTTATTATTATTATTTAAAATACAATTACTTTCACACCATATTATATAGAAATATGTAACCATAGGCATACGTGTGCACCCATATGCTTATGTGTACATATATTGTTATAATATTATTAAAAACAATATTATTATTAATATTATAAACATCTTACTATTATGGTATTATAAAATATTATTATCCAATCAAATGATAAATCATATTCCATACAAAGTAAAATCATGATATATATATTATCTATGTGTGTGTGTGTGTGTGTGGTGATCACTAACACAAGATGTTCTAACAAGATTAGCAAAATCAATCACAACATCCTTTACTCGCATGAAATAATAGCTCATATAAATTATCTACTAGCAACAATCGAGCATATCATTAAGAACAATTAAAGCTACCATATCCAAACCTTAGTCTCCTAAAATGCAAGAGACAAGAACAAGCAACAAGATCACCATAAATCTCCTAACGACCACCTTCTTGGTGGTCGGGTGTTGCTACTAAACATTATACAGTGCATAAATCTTCTGCAGAGGTTCGGGTGCCTACTGCGGGTTCCTCTTAGGAGGTTCTTTCTTCTGTGGGAGTTTCTGCAGGGTCGGATGTCCCGTTTGCTACTGTCCAGTCTATTGGTGTCTCTGTTGCCTAGTCAGTTGATGACTCTGCACTCCAGCTTGCTTCTGTTGTCTAGATTGACTCTGCTAGGGTGGCTACTGCTATCCAGACTACTGACAGTGTTGTCCAGTCTGCTACAGCTGTGGGTTCACCCTTCCCAATTTCCCCCAAGGGGAATGTGTTGTTGGGGGTTGGTTCTATGGTCAACCACTCTGTTTCTTGAGGGGTTTGGTTGAATGAGGCTGCCAAGTTGGAGGACGATTGGACAACTGTGAAAGGAAAGAAACCAAAGCCTTCTATTCCTCCTTTGGATATGAACCTTAGGTCCTACAAGGGTAGCTCTAAATCTAAATCGTAAGGTCCCTTGGTGCAGATGTTGTCCATTAGTGGGGGTTTTCTAGTGGTTAATCCCTATGCTATTTTGGTGGTTGCCACTGTTGTATTTGAGCCTTATATTGTTTTATCTTTTGAGTTTCTTGTACAAGGTTTTGAGTCCTTTCAAAACCTATTTTTACTTAATCAAAACAAGATCGCCATAACCCAACAAACTGATATACACAATGATACATCAACAACACAAGGGACTGACTCAGGAACTCCCCGCCTAAGGGTAAAAAGGGTTAGAGGTTGAGTTCCTTCTCATGGAACCTTGGTGATATCTCCATAACAACAACAACTATCAAGGATTTGAGGGATCGCTCAGACCTGTGAGACCAGGTGGAGATGATACCTGGTACCTACAGTCCTGCATCACTGAGAAGAAACACCTGTGCAAATATATATATACACAGACATATGAAGACATATGACCAAGATCTATACATCATGTGGACCTCAACTAAGTGAGTAACTATGACTTCATCATGAGTCATGAACACACATTAAACATCTTATACACATGAAAACATAAGACATCATAGATAATAATGGTTAGATTCAAATCCTTGGGTTAGCTTTATAAATCATGTAAATATAGATGTTTTCAAACTTCATAAACATATAAATGATAATAATAAATAAGTGTATCTAAGCATTTCATAAGTGTATCATCCTCTAAGTAAGAAAAACTGTAAACATATAGTTCTAACCATCATAATGAAAGTGTCCAGATAAAAGTCCAAGTATAATCATCGGAGAGGGTATTACATCCTCCCCCCCTAAGATGAGACTTACTCCTGGAAGTTAGCAAGTTAGAAATGGAAATACATCAAACATTATCTCTTAAACACATTTTAACTAATATCACATACATAACTAATCCTTGAATCCATGCACTATATAGAGAATAATCCTCATAATATGGTTAAGCATGAAATATATATCCCAATCAATTTAACTATCACCAACAAGGATAACGTCAACTTGATCAAATATCATTATGAATAGAATTTTCCCTTTACTTAGAAAGTAAGCACCAAGGTAAATAGCTTGGACCACTCAATTCTCCTTAAAATATATCAAAATATTACAAATTCCTTCTCTTTCAACACATAAAAATTAAATTCTTACTTGCCTCTGACATAATGATACATTTCAATCTAAAATAAAATATTGAGCATATCCAAATGTTCCTTATAAACAATCATATCAGTCCACATCACTAGGATTACACATCACAAGGATCGGGAGTGGATATACCTCTTTAGACAAGCTCTCACTCTAGGATACAATACCAATCTCATCTATATCCAAAATCCATAATCGATACCTCACATAGTGGCTTGATGGTGTCTTGGGCCATTGCCACAAAGGCCCTCCATACAAGTCCACGTGTCATATCCCTTGTTTGTGTAAGGTCGTTAGCCTCTAAGGAATAGACACCACACATAGGAAGGTACTGGATACTAGCTGCATAACAGCCTCACATACCCCCATCCTCAATGGTTCCCTGCGTCTACTTCCTCGTATACACTCACCAAGTCCACCTCATGCATTTTTAGTGAGGAATCACAACACAACACAAGACCAACATTAGAAAATTCCAAAAGAAGATAGTTTAGCCACCAAAGTTCATAAATAATAGAAATAGAATTATCAATCTCAACAATAAGGTAAGAAGAATCCAAGATATTACAATAATAAATTACACCCAAGATAAATTTCATAAGTCCTGGCTAAACTATCGTAGGAAAAGATGAGATAATTGTTGGTCTACATAAATAAAGATAAAATAAATCACCATAAATTGTACATCACATCACTATGTGACTATATCTAGTCACCTCACGAGGAAGGAGGGAACAATGTCTAGCTATCGCAATAGCCCTTCATGTGGTTGGGCCCGAGCAACACTACCCACATGGCATAGGGGGTTCACCTCAACAACACCTTTGCATCGAATGGTGTAGAATAAGCATGCCAACCCACCCGACATGACCATACACCAAGTGGAGTAAGCACACTCTGGTCATATGTCACATGGTAGTGTTCCTTATGGAGTAGGCACACACAGGAAACACCCCACATAACGATGTCTCTCATAGATCATCATCATAGCCAAAGGTATACATGGCTAGGGCCCACCCATATGCTTACCATGTCTACAAACCGAACATCTATAGGTGCCCCTCTACAAGCATGCAAGAATCACCAATACACTCTACATCAAGTAGGAAGCAAAATACATACATATGTTGCGCCTTCACGTAATCATGTATGTGGCATCGTGTTCTCGATCTTGGCTTGCTACCATCAGCAACATGACATTATCACCTCACACTATGTCGGAACATTAGTGGGGTGTGGCATCATATTCATTGCATCATGTCGGAACACGTGCAAATACAATATCCATCACAGCATGGGCTCACAAAACCTCCCTCCACATGTTGGACCACATAGAAATGTACATATCCATAAATCATATATCTTATCATAGAGGCTTATATCAAGTACTGGCATTGTGCTCAAGAACTGTAGAAATTAGGATAAAAACTTATGAACCAGATGTATAGGTTCATCATAAGGGGAAGCATTGATTACTCTTTTCCCTCGAGTAGTGGAAATTAAGGTCACTTCACGCTGCCATTATACGTACGCCACATAAATACCCGAGGAAATGGTGATACTACTACCCCTCCACATACTAAATTACCAACACTCATGGGTTGGCACTCAGTAGGGTGACAAACAAGAAAGAAACACATGAGTGGTATGGTTATCCCATACCCTTATCCAAAACATAACTTCCATGGACAGGCACTTATATTGCACCACTCCATGGAACTCAAATAATTACCGGTTATACACAACACCCAACATAAGCACTGGCACTAGTTTTATCACATTTACAAGGAATTAAGTACACAATAACATCATATAGTATCCATATATTCCAATTTTTATTTTATTTTTACAATTCACTTTTTCTACCTGGTACAAAATACCAATGACATACTTAATCACATTTCACCTCCTCATGGATATATGCCAATATCCAATGTACACATATCAATCTCTACCATTCACATTAATATGAGACAATAACATCTATTTGCAATATCACTTTAACTTATATAAAATAAGGCACAAAGAGAAATGATACATTATATTTCTTCAAGATTCATCGAATCAATACATATTTGTTTTGATTAAGGAAAGGAAATAGTAAACTTGTACTACATACATTTATTAGTCACATAATAAATTCACAAGTAATCATTATAAACCATTATGGATATTCACTTTTCACCCAATCAAGGACACTAAGAGTGGACCAAGTATCATCTTTTCAAATAAACGAATTAGCTAGGTACTTTCATTACACATGATAAATCCCTCCAATAAAGACACAACGAACCATATAGACATTTCAAGACACTAGTATTCACTAACATAATGACTTCAATACCAATAAGGAAATACATTGAAGTCTCAATTTCCTAATATTGAAATTTGGGAAGGATAATGACATCATTACTAAACTCACCATAATATTCACATTTCATCTAAATATACTTATTCACCATGTCAAGAACAAACAATTTCCGAAAATAGTCTAGAAAATCTTCCTTCAATAATTGAACCAAAAGAAAATGTACTCCTTTAATTCTGAAATCTCCTAATTTCATCAATATGGTTAAATCCTACATAGGACTCCAATCAAAAATACACCTTGGGAGCTTAGGTCATTTACCCAAGAATCTCAAAATAAACAATTTAAATCATATATTTACATTACATATAGATAACATCATTTTATGGTCATTCATCAAGAAGAGAGAAGAGATATTTATTTTAATTTGTGGTGGTTATTATCAAATATCAATAATGAAATTTATTTTAACATTCATAGGTTAGAAAAACCATAATCAATCACACATCCTGTCACATTATCAATTACATATAAAGCTCAAGAGAAATAAACACAATCTTAATTTAGAGAACGTTACCAAACTATTCGTAATTCTTTCAACAACATGGCCAAAAGGATTCCCCAAGAATTCTAGTGTTGCAACCTAGTTAATAAGGTTCTAAATTCCCCTTCCGTACAAAAATTTGGTTGTCAATTCTCTTTTAAAATAGGGAAAAGGAAAACAAGATGCAATACTTCAACCTACAATACATATGCAACTTAACTTCAACATTTTGACTATATAAGAATAAGTACTACCATGGTAATATCTTACTCCTTGCTATAAATGCAAGCAATGCAATTCCAACTTATAAAATCTCATTAACTAGGATAATTGATCAGACATAGCAATTATGATGTAAATTTAGTATTTATAGGAAAATAGAGTGTTAAGCCTTTTCAAATCAATCAAGTAATCCTAAAATAACTATAACAAGCACTCATGATGAAAATTGTTAGAGGTAGAATTAGTAGGTAATGTTAGCTACTACCAAAAATTTAGGCACAATAAAACTTACCATAATACCTCGAGTCTTTCTAGGAGCACAAAAAGAAGGTGAGACCAAAGTATGAGGGATTCATTAATATTCCTTTATTAAGAAAGACATCCACTATTTATGAAAGTACTTAGGAGACTCATTAACTAATTCTAGAATGAAAACATAAGTAATTGATTCGAGGCAACTTAATCAAAGAAGAACATGCATACTTTTGTAAAACAATGTAGCATAAATACCAAGAACGTGGTTCTTATATCTAGGATCCTATCTTACTAATACAATGATAAAATCAAAAGGAAACTATGTCAAACACACAAAAAAATAAGTGAGCTATGAGTCTCAGAGTTCCCAGTGTGGCAACCTAGGGCTCTGATACCAAAGATGCCATGCCCCACAAGGGAACCAGGAAAGAGAACAAAGATTCTCTTTAGAAAAGAAAACCTAAGTAACGAATTATGAAAAAATTTGAACTTTAAAAGATTTGCATGAGCAATCCATAAACATCATTTAACTTACAATCCTTCCAAGGTTCCCTAATAGTACATTTATGATTATTTTAAGATCATTAAGTGTACTAACTCTCATTGCATAACCTTTGAAATTCTTTAGAGAGAAATATCAATGCTATCATTTGATAGAAATTTAACTATTACTTCTAAGCTATATTTATTTGATGCATCTAGGGGTTTTTATTTATATAGTGTTGTACCTAACAATCATATCCATTCTTTATCGCATGGCCATGATAGTATATTTTCACATCTCTATATTCTCCCCTGTGTACTCTTCTATTGCCTTATCATTCCTTGAGAAATCTAGGATACAAATACATAATGTTTCTAGTAATTCTTCGAATAAAATTTTAGGATATGTTTCATCTTCACATAATACTTCTAGTAATTATTTAATATATTTTCACTCATGGTCTATTGGTAATGTATTTAGAGAGAAATGTATTATTGTTTCAATCCACCTTTATTTTTGCTTTATTATTTTATGATTATTATGGTTTGAGCTAAATTATTGTTTGTTACTTATTTTATCCTTACCCCCACCAACCCTCCCTTGAGTATTTTAAGTGTTGGATCTTTATGGTAGATATATTTTCTCCTTCCTTGCAAATATAAATTCATAATTCCCTATATTTTATGATGATACCTATTTCATGGCTTGTGATGGCAATTTGGCTAGTACTTCTAGGAGTTATAATTCATGTGGTGTTATACCTAACAATCATATTCCTTATCTATCTCATGATCATGATGGTATATTTTCACATCTATAGATTTTCCTCCTTTTATTCTATTGTTTTATATAAACTTTAAAAACCTATGGTACACAAACATATATTTCACCTTCACATAATGTTGCTAGTCATTCTTATAATATTTTTGCCTATGGTCTTTTAATAAAGCATTTACAGATATGTGTGTTATCTTTTATTCCTCTTCTCATGACGAGGATGATGAATTTATGTTTTATCATGAATAGGTTTATAATTTTTTTGTATTCTAAAACATGAATTATTGAGTCATTTAGTGGTAATGTAAATATAATATTGAATGTTAGGTCATTTTTATCTTCATATTATGCTCAAATACAACATTATAATTATACCTTAATACATTCATTTGGTAATACGATGCTTGATATAGTCAAATAAAGTTTTGATTGATGATATATTCTATGCCTTATCATGATAATCTTACTTATGACTCTAGAATATCTAATTTTTATGGATTTTATTCTTCACCTTCAAATAACCCTTGTTTGGTGAATCTTGTGTATTTCCAACCTTTTTACTTTTATGGGATTCTTATTTGAATCTATTATGCTTTTCCGTGATACATCTTTGAGTAATTATGGACTATACTATTGTATGCATCGTCTTACACTTGACTTAGACATGCATAAGAGAAAATAATGGCATGAATATTTTGTACAATATTTACTTAGTATATGTAGGCTAATGTTTCACTAATTGAGAATACATGTTTTCCATCCTTCTCCACTATTACATGTTCACATTCACATATGGATATATATGAATCATGTTGAGTATGGTCTTTCAAATTATTTTTATAATGTTTAAATTGAACAACATGGATAGAAATACTGATTATTTTCAATTTATTTTTATAATGTTTAAATTGAACAACATGGATAGAAATATTGATTATGAAAATTATTTTTAAAAGAAAGAGTTGCTTGTGAGCTCTTACACAATCCTTGATATATGATATCTTGAGCCATCCACTACCAAGTAGATGTGTAGCACATAGTTTATATTTATCAAACTTAAAATGTTATTTATTTACATGGTTTCATTCATTGACACATTTTTCTATAACTATTTTTTCCCTTAGCTCATGATTACATGAGGAATTTTCATTGAAATATCGATTCTAAGACAAGTGTTACTAGAGTCATGCAATGTAAAACAAAGATGAGAGCTATGATAGTGTGTTGGTATTTCAAAATACAATCACTAAAATGAATTTCATGTTGGAAAATGATAGTTTATTTAGAGATTTTTTATCATAATTTACACCGATGTATCAAAAGATAAGTGTTTTACAATATTTACCATTCATTTTTAGATTTATGTGCTATTATGTATAATGTGTGTGATTCAAAGGAGTGTCATTGTTTATATTATCTTTGTATAGTATTTATCGTGAAGAATTATTGATGTCAAGTGCAAAAACTAGGGAAAATATAGAAACATATATTATCGTACATACTAGTTGGATCATTAGGAACATACCAATTCAAAGAGAATTAAAAATTTCACTAGATTTGAGGAGCATCCACATTTTATATTGGAAAATAGGATTATTTCATTGCATCATGTTGTAATAATGGATATGTCTAATATTTCACCATGTAATGGTAAATATGTGCATTCGTATCATTTTTAACATGAGCATTTGATCAATAAATGCATTAAATTACAACATATTTTTTAAGATTCTATAAGTTGAGAGTAACCATATGTAGAATACCACTTTTATGCCACTTGTAGAATTCCTTATCTCTTTAATTTTATATTTGACATTTAAGTAAATATATTTAACATCTATTAAATAAATTATTGACAAATTTTACTCATTTTTTTATTTTTTTATCTTTGTAGGTTTTAAAATAGAGCATTCATTGCAAGAAATGTATTGGATTGATATCCATATCCATATCCTTTTTATGATTGTCTAAATATTAAGTGTCATGTTGACTACGTATTTTAAGTGGGAGATATTTTCCACAACAAGTCAAATTGTGTTATTGCTATCACAAATTTTGATTGTCTAAATGGGGTTTCAAGCAAAGTAGGCTTAACCATGGAGGAAACTATGTAGTTAAGTGCGGTCGAGAGCTAGAGTAGTACTAGGATGAGTGACTTCTCGAGAAGTCCCGGTGCTTCACCTCTGTGAACACCACCTAGATGCAATGAGTGTTGAGTGTTCCATTCATTCTCATGAGAGATGGATTCTTGTGAATCACTACTCATGAAACATGTGTTAATGAGTTTGACTAAAAAAACTACACAATTGAATCCTAATAGTAATATCACAACTACCTATTTTAATTTCACAAGCATATTCATAATAACTCATTTGAAATTCAAGTTAGGGGCTAACTATAACAACAAAATTATCATGCCTTATATTTTTTCCCTCTATTTTGGAGTTGATTGGACAAGATTGTACTTAATGAAGTTTCCACTATATAATTGATGTGTTTCAATGTAAAACTTGGAAGATAATAAGGGCTCTACATTGTTCCATATACACACATCTCTGGGGACCAATCATGTTATTTTAATCATCCCTTTGTTATGAAATTACTTGCACAAAAGAGAAAGATGATATAAATATGTTGAAAATATTGTATAATAGATTATAATAACAAGCCCCTCTGAGGGATGAGGCTCCAATAATCTTCAAAGACAACAAAATTCACAATCTAATGATGAAATAAAACTCATCACATATATACTCTACTTATGCATAAGATATATAGGCCCTAGACCAACCTAACTAAACTAATAACAATATTATAATTATGATATGACTTAATTAAGAATTAACGTAGTCACAAGTTGACTACTCATAACCATATGTATAGTTAACTATGGTTATGGGTGTCTTCCTTATCCTAGATCAAATTTACAAGAACATAACTAATCTAAATTGATTTTTGGGACACAAAGTAACCTCAAAAATTTTATATTTAAAATTAAAAATCTAGCTCAAGTTGACTCCTTCTAACTAGCCATTATGTGAGCATGGAATTACTTGACTTATGTGGCAGGGTATCATGTTTAGACAAACCTTTTAACTGGTTTACAAACATCAATAATATATCATTTCGATTTGTATGATAATATTAGAGCATTATAGGTGAGCATGTATATGTAAGCAACAATATACTACATTCGCTGGCGGATATGAATAAATGATATTTTGGTCATGTCTCTATGAAGTTGTAGGTATGTATTGGCGTGAGATGTAATGAATGAAGTCACAGAAATTTTTGGAAGAATTTTATTTTAAGATACCTACACTATTAGGAATTCTCTTAATTTAACTTACTTCAGTTTCAACTCTTATGTCATTTTAAGTATTTTATATTAAAGTTTGAGGGTTTATTAATATATTAAGATATGTTTTTTCTTATTTGATATAATGATGTTTTCAATATTTAAATGGTTATAAAAGTTAAAATTTTAAGTATTCTAAGTATTTTTTAATCGATGTAAATATAGATTTAAATTATGTTTATATTATTTTTAGATAGAATATAATTAGTTTAAATAAATAAAAATTAAAATAATGTATAAATATTTTGTGTTAAATGTGGGGCCATTATCCTACCACATCTTTCTTGGGTCATTAATTCAGGTAATAAAGCTCTATTCTAGCTGGATTCATGGAATGGGCTTCCTCAGTTGTCTTGTCTTCAAAATCTTCAGCCAGTTAGGCAGATTATGGATCAGTACTGGGGCACCAAAGTGGCAGATTATATTGATTGGAGTGGGAGGATAGCCAAATGGAGAGACCTCAAAGAGCTGCCTCTCTCTCAAACTGATAAGCAAAGAATGACCAATATTTTAGCTCAAAGGCCCATTCATACAAATAAGGTACAAGACTTTCTTATTTGGACCAAAAGTAAGAGTGGCAAATATACAGTGAAGGATGGTTATAAACTCCTAGTATCTAAGTATGACTCTGCTGACCCAATCTTCAAATATGCTTTGCATGATGCAGTCCTTCCTAAAGCAGGGGCCTTCCTTTGGACAACCCTTCAGGATAGAATTTTGTCTAGTGCACGTCTTAAACATCTTGGGATAGCAGAGACTTTTGATTGTTTGTTATGTGCTAAGGTAACTGAAGATTCAAATCATTTGCTCGTTGGTTGTGATTTTGCTCACAATATTTGGTCCTTGACTCTAAATAAGCTTGGGTGGCAGGGTCCATTACCTTGTTCACTGAAACTTATTTTACAACAATGGCCCTTATTATATCATGATTCTTTTTTTGCCATCATTTGGAGAGTCATTCCTGCAACAATAACATGGTGTATTTGGTGGGAAAGGTACTTGATCATTTTTAGAGGTCAAAGATCGTCTATGGATCAGGCGTGCTAGCTGGTGGAAAAATACACCTCTGAAATGGTTAACGCTTATGTCTCCAAGGTTAAAAACTTATCCTCCACATTCACTTCTTTCGACAATTATGTGCTCGATAATTGGAAGCTTATTAACATCCTTTTCAAAGGGACTTTGATTGGAAAACTTTCCAAAAAACAAAGTAGAAGAGATATTAAGTGGCATCCCCCTAACTCACCATTTATTAAACTAAATTTTGACGATGCTTCTAAGGGAAACCCAAGCAGATCAGGGATTGGCTTTGTTTTCCGCAAATCAGATAGATCCATTGTACAAGCTGCATACTATAGAACACCAGATGGTTCAAATAACGTGGCTGAGGCGAGGGCTTTGGTGCTTGGTATTAGGCTGGTCGTTCAACTGGGTATTCAGGATATCCATATCGAGGGTGATTCACAAATTATAACTTCATCCCTCATATCCAAGAAGGTAGTTAGTTGGGACCTGCAGTACATCCTTGAAGAGGTTTGGAGTCTTCTCCCTCTCTTCTCTTCGTATAAAGTATCACACTGATATAGAGAAGCAAATAAATTTGCGGATTGGCTTTCTAATAGGGGAGTGGAAATGGATGAAATTAATACTGACAATAACTACAAGGTACTCCTATGGACTTGGTGCCTAATTTTTTAATGGAAGAATGTGATCTTAAGTGTTAAGTTTCTGACGGGTATTGAGTACTGAGTGTGATGTTATTTTCTATGGGAGTGGTGTCAACAGTAAATTCAGAATGGGATCTGGCTACTCAAAGCTCATTAATCCCTGCCATTTAATAATTTGCAAGATGGTGGCTCATATGACATTCTCAAATGATCTCCTTTCTCGCAGTGCTTCAACTCGCCTTCACTAGCTTACCAGGTCTTTAGCTCGTCTTCACCAGTTTCGTGACATTAGTTTTTTGTCTACATAGTTTTGGGGGATTATGTTATGTATTGTCCATTTTGGTGGTTGGCTTCATATACTTTTACATATAGCTTTGTCAGGTGAGGAATGAGGGTTTTCTTCCTGCTTCTTTCCCTCAGGAGCATCCTGAAGTAGTTTATTGTTATTAATTTACTTAAATATTAATTAAATGTAATGGCTCCGCCCATTTTTGCAAAAAATATATATATATTTTATGTTTGAAATTATATTTTTTAATTAATTGTTTTAATTTAATAGATTTTATCAAATATAAATATTTAATGATGTATATTTAAAATGTGTAAAGTAATTTTTAAATAAAGTGTTTAACATATTTTTTATTTATAATTGATAATACACAACACACTCATTAGTTGGAGCCACCTCCCAAGGGAAATTATAAGGTTCTCAACCAGATTTTCATTTGCACTCCTTTGAATTTTGGCCTCTATATTGTTTTGGGGTTTATGTTTTAGTAAGGATTTAACCATGTTCGGTAACAGGAATCAAACTCTGGGGAAACTTGTAAACTAGGAAAATAGGGCATTTAATCATAGTTATGACACAAACTTGTGAGGATGTGAAATGGGGGTATACAGGCAATCTAATATGTGTGTGTCAACTTTTGAAGAGTGTTGTAAAAGAAAAATTTATGTCTTTAACAAAAAGTTTACAACAATCTGTGAGGTGGAGATAAGGTGTTGCTAGCTCACTCTATTTTGTAGTCACTTTTAGTAAATCGCGATAAATAATATAATTATTAGTTCTTAAAATATTATACAATCTAAATAAAAAATTAAAGTTATCTTAAGTTTTAATAATGATTTTTTGATATCATCCATCTTAAAAGTTTATTTCAATTTTAAAATATTTAAAAAATCTTAGTTCTTTTAAGATTTATATTATAGTTATGGATCATATATCTTTAGGATAACTTTTAAGCATGATATGTCAAATGATTATTAATTTCTAGATAGCTTTTGCTATAAATAAACTATATCATTAATCATTATCAAGAATCATTTGAGATAACAATAGAATAGCTATGATGGTGTTCACTAAAAGATTTGCAATAATATCCTTCTAGATGAAGATATAAGCATAAATCATATTGTTGAAATTATAAGTAGGGTATTTCCCTTAAATCATATTATTGAAATTATATGTAGGGTATTTAGCTTATTACAAATAAGTGGACTTGGACAAATTACATTGTGGATTTTCAAAAGCTCATTTGTCAAGGTAGAAGAAAATACCACAAAAGTGGGGACAAAATCCAATTTCAACAACATGATTATAGCTATGATCATGATGGGGAAGCTTTCTAGTTATTACTTTGGTGTTGATCAAAAAGTTTCTTTGGAGAACATGTTTAAAGCATTTCAACTTGATGGAAAAGGAAATATGCACACAAGAAGAGGCCAAACTTAAATCAAACTCTTACTTTATATGTGAGTTGATTTAATGACAAATGAATTTTATTTTTTTCTTACGTATGCAAAAACCCTATTGTTTCATGATCAATAGATTTATATAAATAATTTTTAATGTATTTTAAAATTGTATAAAAAATAATATTTTGTACATAAAAATAATATTTTAATATTTTGTATATTAAATATTACAAATTACACAATGTATCTTGCACATATCAAATTATTCTCTCTCATATATTAAGTTATATATTGCTTCCTATCGGCTAATCCTTGCACCTTATTTTTAGTGCAAGTGCTAACCTAACATATTAGAAAATTAGTTGTGAACATCTAGATATTTATCTTAATGTGTGTTTAATTTCTCCATACCAAGTTTAGCTTGCCTAGAGAGGTTTATTTTGGTCCAAAAATATGAGTGAAGTGACTTCATTTTCCAACTTCCTCCTTTGCATTTCCCCCTAAATTTATTTCTTCTCTTATTCATTATTTTGCAATGTATTTTTTTCTTTCTTTTTTATCAATGTGAAATGATATTATGTAGCCTTTCTTTTGCTCTTGCATAGTATTGTGGCAATCACTATTGCATTTAGTCTTTTTTTTTCAAAATTCAACTTACAAGATGATATCAAAGACATATTTACTAATCTAGTACATCTTCATTATTACTTTCAAATTCGTACATACATTTTTCTCAAAAGTCTAATGTGTTATCTTCTTGTACCTTTAGATAATCTAGAAAATACAAATAGTTTCATGTAAGAAAGAACTTGTGGGGGATTTTTTTAGGGTTTGGGTTTAATTGATGTTTAGTGATTATTGTAATATGATATACTTAATCATTATGTACAAAAATCTTGAGATAGTTAAGATCAAATTTTTCACCAAATTCAAAGCTTAAGAAGCTAATCTTCATATATATTTTTACATATATTTATCTAATTGATTTTTCCAAGTGGTGCAAATTTTGGAGCATCATAGCCTAAATCCAACTACACCTCTAGCGACATACAAAATACTACTTTTGACTAAAAAATTTGGTATATTTAAGAAATATTTTGGGGGGAGACAAGGAGCTCTTTTTGGCTTGTGTAGGGCTACAATTGTCTTTAAAGGTCAATTATATTTTTGATATCTTACCAATTTGTAGAGTGAACCATCATGTTCAAAGTGGCCAAAAACACCAAAAGGGTCTATTCATTCACCCAATTTAGAAAAAAAGTTATAGTGAAAGGTACAAAAAAATCCCAAGATTCATAGCCTAAGCTACAAGTATGGTCTATATGGTTTGAGAGAAATCCTTTTCTTACACTTTAATATTGTTCATGTTCTGAGGTTTTTTTGTACATATGAGGTATTGTTTACATTTACTGTGTTCATTGATTATTTTTCATAATTTAAGGGGCTTATGTCCCCTCAATTGTCTTTGGCTCTTTTCATGGTGAATTCATGAGCATCAAGTAAGAAATTCAAATATTCTATATCATTAATTTTTTATTTGTAAAAATATAAAGGGGAAAGGTTGTAGTATTCAAGTCCAAGATGAGAAATTTATTTAAAAGAATAAGAATTTTAGTGTATTCATTTATACCTCATAGTTTAGTTAACTAAAATGATATGAAGACACCCAAGGTTGGTATCATATTTTGTTGACATTTTCCCCACTCCATATTCACTAGAATGTTAATAAGCTAAACATCAAGATAGCCACCTAAGATCGAGAGAGATAAGAGAAAGAGAAGAGAATTAAAAAGACCAATCTGAAATAATAATGATTCTACTCAATGATCCAAAATGCAAAATAGATTCTCAACAGTGAGTTACAAGTGGATATTTATAAGGTGTGTGATTTGAATGCATAACTACTAGATAAAGGAGATGTAATCATTTTGTGTATGCAATATCTCTATAAAATAATGAAGTACAAGTTAAATCTGCTTGAGTATACACCTACTGATAAATCTTATCTTATCCTTGATGAAACTATGCAATAAAATAAGTAAACTAAATATGCACCAACACTCCTAATAAGCATAGCTTAGGTGGGTAGGAAAAGAAAGATAGATGAATGGCTCTAAAAAATGTGTATTCATTTTAGCTATCCATGTAATAATCCTCTTAAAATTAAGAGGAGAACCCCATAGTATGAAAATACCCTAAGAGAGGACGAAGAGAGGAGAAATAAGTAACCTCCCCTCAAAATAAATGAGAAGGATTAAAAACCCATGAGAAGAAAAATGTCCCTCCTAGAATAGAGAGAATATAGAGACCATAAAACCCTTTGTCATTATGTAATTTCATATGCAAATGGTAGGTTCTTGGCATTGAATGCTAAAGATGTTCAAGATCATTAAAAAATATTTATCTCTTTAGGAAGAAACAAATCCAAAGGTTTATGCAATAAAAATTTCCTTTTTAAAAATGAATATGAAAGAAGAAAACTTGAAATGTAATATTTCTTTGGAAGCTACTTGAGTATCACCATGTCAATGCCAAGAGGTCCCACAATAATATCAATACTGTCATAGCTAACTAAAGAGAATGCCAATTTTCCATTTGGAACCTTGTGGAAATATATGTTCTAGACAAGATTCAAAGAGAAACCTAAGTGTTGCTCAAGGATCTCCAATACTATGACAAATGAATAGGTGAAGAAAGAACAAGAGGGTTTGAATGTGCCTTCATGAGATCCAAAGTAGATGATGCTACTATATAAGAGGTGACATCAAAGAAGAATGTATGTCTTCAAGGTGTGCTCAATTCTATCAGATGAAACTCGCATAAAAACCTACTATATTTATCAATTATTCAACCTAAGAATTTGTTTCTAGAGGATAATGCATGTTTTTCTACAAAAAGTCAATAGAAGACATGGATGGAGAAATACTAGAATCAATATAAGTAGAACATGTAGTTGAGATCCTAGCACATGTCATTTGACCATATTTCTCATCCTTGGATGGTGTGTCTATTTAAGATGTCTAAGTATAAGCAACTAATGAATTCATAAGGGCATGTTTGTGGTTGGTAAGGTAAGAGGTGGAAATATGACCACCACTGGGGTCTTAAACCATCGATGAGGGTGTGTGAGCCCCAACCTTATCATCAAAAGATGGTAAGGTATGTGCTACTTGTATACTCTAGCTACCTTTAGTATATGTGTGCATGCAAAGCTTTGTTTTTTTTATTTATTTATTTTTCTGAAGAAATTTTCAATAATTTAAAAAAGGGATTATAAAAGAGGCATTTTATACCCTAATGAAGAGGTCTTGTGACCTCTCTAAGATTTTTTGGCTTTACATTACAACTTTGTCCAAATTCTAGACAAATTTACTATATTTTTTTAGGTTTTTTGCCTTCTAGATATAATGGTAAGGTCTACTTTAAATGCCATAAAATTCAAGTGACTTAAAAAAATTCAACAAAACCCTACCTACAAAACTTGTCAAAATCCAACTAATAAAGTCACAAATTCAGATTTGATTAGTGCCAAAAATTCTCACTTGATGTGTTCAAATATATGATATGAATTAGAACGAAGGCAAACCTTAAAAATGATCTTAAACTATCTTTTTCTAAAACCTTGCAAACTTCAAATGGAGCATTGAAGTGGATTTGATTGTATTGTGATGAAGTGTGGATGCTCTAACATTTTGTTAGAAAATAAAATTGTAGCTTGATAATTTTTACAAATTTCTTCATATGATTGATTTGAGGCAAAAGAGGAGGATTTATAAGTTTTGAATGAGGAGATGAATCAATAAGATAAATTTGCCTAATTTAACTACTTGAGGTGGTTTTTTCTATTTTTACTTAGAATAAACTTTCATTACATGTAATTTATCTAATTTATTCTATAGAAAAGTGTGCATGTATAAATTAAGAAATTAAAATTTTCTATAAGTGGAAGAGGTTCATTTTTTTATATGGATTAGGCATTACCATTAAATTAAAGGATTAAATACACAATTCACAAAAAATAAAAGGAGGATATGAAATCATTCCATGAAAGGTCACACGGGCAGAGCCCAGAAAGTTAAAGTATCATAAACTTGGGCATAGCCCCTAAACAAGAACCAAAATAAAAACTACTAACTTGCTAGAGTAGTGCCCACAGAAGGTGGTGGATATGAATCATCCTTGTTAGAGAGCCTAGCAATTGTGGGTGTGGATTTGTGATTTCTTCTGACCCTTTTGACCGGAGTCATTTTCTTGGCACATGATCTTGAAAAGGTTCAATTTTCAAAATGACACATTGAGAAAATAATGAATTAAGTATGCATGAAGTTTACTCGTGAAATTAATAAAAGAATAATCAATTAATTCTTTACATAATTTATATCTGAATTTTTTTTGAAATTGATTCATTGATTTGATTAATAATAAATTATTAACTAATTAAAATCTGATGTTAGTAGCTAAAATTAGAACTAATTAATTGATAAATTAATTCATCTTTAACTAACTAATTAATGTCGTGATGTGTTTAATTAATTAATCATTCTAATGATGTTAGTGAGGATTAGCTAGGATGAATCAATGCACATAATTGATAATAGATCGTGAACTTAGGTGTGCACAAAAAGAAAGGGGTTCTGATGGCCAAATTTAAATTTCAAATTTTAAAAAGGCAAGAGTTAAGTCTATGACTTAGGCTCAACCTTGCAACTATCGAAACATCCAAACTGATATAAATAGTTCTATCCATGTTATAACAACCACATGGAGACAAGTGCATGAAAAAATATGATAAAATACTTGATAAAGTGAGTACATAGGAGGAAGTGTATAGAAATATGGCAAGAGTTAAGTGGGTGAGAATGTGTGTATATATGAATAGTTAAAAGGAGTAGGAAATGAATCTAAACTCTCATAATATTATGTTGTTAATTGATATATATTTGTATTGAGATTTTTTTATTTTTTATTTTTTAGCAAAATGGATATAGAACTAAATTAGAAATGGCATAAATATACATATTTCTATTATGTATTAATTTAATTCATTTATATTAACTAAACAATAACTAAAATGAAAGTTCTTGGCATAGTGTGATGGTTAAATTATGATATTATTGTTGTAGCTATCAAAGCGTAAAATTTTGTTAAAGCATTGTGATTACGAATATTGTGTCTTTGTTGATCCAATCTGCTTACAGGCTTGAACCATCATATTGAAGTCATTGGCATTCATGCCAATATTTTCATGTTCCTGATTCTCATCGAGTAAATGTGGTTAGAAGCTTTCTGGCTCTACTTAGTTATTGAGCTCATGGATTTGGATTGTTCACGCTAACTCAATGCATTCTTACTGAAGATGAAGTCATCTATTTGTAGTCTCAATCGATTCAAACGAAACTAGAAGTTCTCGTATTATCAATAAACATTCAAAACATAATAATTGAAAGGGAAAATATTCTTTTATGCATACTTAAGAATACATTTAATGGTGTTTAAGAGGTGACATGGTCGGTAAAGCGCTTTGGGTTTATCCTATATAGGTTCCAAAATTGTTTCTCCGGACCTTAAGTTCTTTAGTGGCCAGCTCGTTTGAACCCGATTGATTATCTAATTTAGTTTTAAAAGGTTCCTCTCGTCAAAGATCTAAGCTCGGACTACTTACAATTACGCAAAAAGATACATTTAATGATCTAATGTCTAAATCCTTTTATGAAGTGTGAAATTTTGGGTTAGCCATGAAAATGTCTAAAAGATCAAAAGGTACATTGATGTTACTTTATCTTAACCATGAACAATTCTAAATTGGGAATGCCAACGTTGAGCATCACATATAAGTCATGGACAAACATAAGTAAACAAAAAACTTACAGAGAAACTGATCTCTACTCAAAGTCCACCCATCACAAACAACAAACAGCTGGCAAACAGTAGACAATTCATTTGAATGCCCCTTATTCGTTCCTAGGAACATTTCACTGTACACGGTTTGGGCATGGTGTCCCAAAATGGGTTCATTTCACATCGCATTAACATAGAAGGAACAAAATACATGAAATCACTTGGCCCCAAATACATGAAATCCCTTGCCTTGGCCCTCTGCAATTAATCAGATCTGAGAACAGTAAAACATGGGTTGGGTTAAGAATGGAAAGCTTTTGTCATCATCCTGCAAACCGTACAAGGTACTGAGGCAGAGAATAGTGAAAGTGAAAGTCTGCCATTGAAATGATGGGCAAAGCTTACCTCTTTTCGCAGGAATCTCCCGCCCAAGTAAGGGGAAAAAGGAAGAATTGTGGGCACATGGGCATGTACACATAACTAATAACTCCCTTCCTGTCCAGTCAATTCATATGAATTCCCTTGTCAGATATGTCGTTCCAATCTATACTCTCTAGTTTTTCTTTCCCTGACAGATTTCACATGTCCTCTGGCAGGAAATAATGCCAACTACCAGGTGCCAATAATTCTCCGTGGCTAAGTATGGAGGAACATAACCTACAATACGGAGGACTGTCTGAATTATAGAAATCAGCCGTATTGAAAGCCATGTGCTTGGAATGGTAGAAATAGTGAGGGAGGACAAGTTTTTGCGGCTAGCATTGGGGTGGGTGTTAGTGATCTCTTTCCCTCCCATGTGAGTGGAATTATATGAAGTACTATGTGACATGTCCATGTTCTTCTAACTTTTCTTTGCCTTTTCACTCCCTTGCTTGGTATAGGATTGAAGGGGGAAAGAAATGAACCTTTGTCTACTAAATAATAGTCAATCAAAAGCAATAAATGGAGGATGTGGCTAAGCTCCCTACAAAATATATCGTTAATCAAATTTCAAAAAATGAAAATACAATAGATTTTTGCGAAATTTTCACCATCTGTCTTTCGTTAACTGCATATTTTGTGGTTGAAAATTACAAAAAAATTGCAAAAATATCGTTGTGTTTTTACGAATGTGGGAAAAAAAAAGTTTGACATTTTTTTGTCTTCGGTGCGTTTTGTAGGGAGCTTAGCCGATGTCATAAATGGATAGGCATTCCATGAAGGAGGGAAGGAATTCGAATGGTTTAATAATGGTTGTTGTTGTTTAGCTGATTATTGGATTGTTGTTTGTATTTGTTCTTTTGTTAGTAACTTTCTGTGATTGAGTTTTGAATCCCGCCAGAATCTATTTGTATGGGGTTTTGGGGTTTTGGGTCCCTTCAAAACGTGTTTTACCCTTAATAAAAAATGAGACCCATCGATCTAAGGGACCAAGAGACACCAGATTAACATGATTTCAAATTCTTTTTCATGGTGTTTCTTCTGTTATGAATCTTGAGTAAGGAACTCTTCATTTTATGAAGTCTCGCCTCTTCAAAAAGCTCATTCAAACTGTCCACCTTTAAGTTGTTATCAAACTGACTACAAATATCTTCAATGCATACTCCTTTATGAAATGTTGTTCAGTTTCTACCACCCTCTTGCTGTTAAAACCGCAAGTCCTTTCTTCTCAATATTCTTTGGGCACCATCCATCATAGAAATGATTGAGGGGGAACAGTAAGGTTTATGGAAATACTACTTATGAAATATGAGTTAATGTGTTTGACTCAAAAAGTGTGGTTGAGTTTTAATAGAATTACCATGATAATTGTAAAAAAGTTAAAGATTTGAATTTTGGGTTTGTTTGATGCTATCTCTTAAAGATTGTACTTCAATTTTATAAGTTATGATATCATATTTGATTTTGTGATGTGATAGATTGCTAAGTGATCTTTGCTAAGTGATCTTTGTTTTGTTGATGTTTGTATTTGTACACATAAATAGTTTTTTTGTGTATGTGCATGTCCATCATGCTCATTGAATTAACATGTGTATGAAAAGACAAACTTGACAAACACTTAGAGTGAAATATGTGCCTATCTTTTCATTTGGACAAAATCTTAGGTTTTGATTTAATAGGTTTATGGGAATACTACTTATGAAATATGGGTTAATGTGTTTGACTCAAAAAGTGTGGTTGAGTTCTAATAGAATTACCATGATAATTGTGAAAAAGTTAAAGATTTAAACTTTGGGTGTGTTTGATGCTATCTCTTAAAGATTGTACTTCAATTTTATAAGTTATGATATCTTTGTTTTGTTCTAGGTATGTATTTGTACACATAAATAGTTTTTTGTGTCTCTGCATGTCCATCATGCTCATTGAATTAACATGTGCATGAAAAGACAAACTTGACAAACACTTAGAGTGTGATATGCTCCTATCTTTTCATTTGAACAAAATCTTAGGTTTTGATTTAATAGTGTTTTAGAACAAGAATCAAGGACTAGAAGCAATCCTAAAAGATGAAGTATTTGTCATTATATGCAATGTACTATAGTGCTCCTTGAGAAAAAAAAAAAATGAATTGGAGTAAGAGCTTTTCTAAGTCTAAAAGTGGATTTGTGTTTGTCCTTTTATACAATAATGCACTATGAAATTTGAAAATTATGGCACTCAAGTCAATAAACAATGACTGCTTAAGAAGGGCTATCTTGTGTTTGTAATTACATTTGAATTTAGAAGTTCAAGTTTGATTTCCACACCCATGGATGGACCAAACTAGACAAATGGATAAAATTAAGACTACAACTAATCCCTAGGGATGTCTACAAATAAAATCTGGTTGGATAAAGCAACTTTCCAACTTTTTTTGTAGAAACACGCCACTTATACCCTACCCATCACATAAAAGACTATCTTGTCAAAGTGAGGCCCCATAAATGGGAAAGTAAAGTATAAGGTATACAACTTTTACCATTACATTAATACTCCGCTGGCTTAAATTGCATCAAATGGAAGGCTTACTAAATATTATATATCAACTTTATTTAATATAATCAACCATGTGATATCCTATAAAGCATACAAGTTAAAAAGTATATATAAAGCAAGGGCTTAAAAATAGATCAAGTTCTTATCAAAGACATATTGTAAGACATTGAGCTTAAGACTTCTCTATCCATTTTAAAATGAAGTACACAAGTTGCTCACATTTGTGTTTGATTATGTAAATAAAGTTAATCTTGTCATTTTGTGATGGATGAGATTGAGACTTATGAGAAAAACATGAGGAAGCTTGTTATTCCAAGAAAACAACAACATTAGGTGGCATTATTACATATCATATAAGTTCTAAAATACCAAGTGTCAATATAGTTGATGAAGAACAACAAAACATACAAATTAGATTAACTATTGAAGCAGTTGAGGATATATTATCTATACATTTGCAATCTTTTTCAATTTATGGGTACACAAGTCTTTGCCTCTAAGTATCAAATCCATAGTGATATTGCAAGTCGATTTTACAAGATTATTAGCATGTAGTGTAAGACGGTGGTCATGCATAAGTTAGCAGTATGAGTTGATTGATTTGAACTAGGAAAGATAGATTGTACTAAAATATTTTAGATCTAGCCTAAGTTGGATTTATCATTTGTTAAAATAAATATAATAATAACAATGGTTAATCCTTTGTATAAGGACATTTTCAAACTCCGTGAAAACTTGAAAATACACTCATGTCAACAAAATGCTATCTTTGATATCTTTAAACTAGAACAATATCTATGCATTTTTCTAAATGATGATTGATTTCTATTTTTTCCCCTAAGAAGAATCGAAGCATTCATTAAATGTAAGTCTAGATTAAAAAAAGACAAAGAGAAATTTAATTTACATTAAAATATTATTCATATGTATTCGTGCTCATGGAAAGTACTTATAATCCCTCAAGAAAGAGACATGCGATATTCAAACTTGAGCATTGATAAAATCATAGGTGATGAAGGGTACTCCCCTTACTCAACCAAATACACAACACAACAAGAAATAAACAGAAGAGCACAAAAACATAAACACTAGGTTTCTATTATCTTTAGTGAAATGATATTATAACATTTTAGAAATAACTTGCTATAACCACATGGGCATTCTTATTACTATAATCTACAAGACAACCACAATCGACAGTTTTGGAATTGAGTCTCGAAACCCTCCATCCCTCTATACGTAGCACCAATATCAAACTTAGAATATTATAGAAAGTGAAACTTTCTCCTTTTGGCATCATTCGTTCATTAGTTCAATTTTTCTTCTAGCTGATTTTTCTCTCTTCTTTTTTTTTATCAAAACTTGAGTTTTGATGGCACAACTTCCAAAAACCATAACATTTTACCTGGGTGTCTGATTTGCTTATATAATATATCGTTGGAAAGATCGTGAAGATATCTATAGTGGGCATCTTATTTTATTATACAATATATGTGTTGGGATTTTGAACCTTTCTAGGGCCTCTAAGATCTTTAATTTTGATTTTTAAGCTTCATTAAAGAAACTACCCAAGACTACAACATTGATATCTTTCAAACCACTCAAGATATTAAGGTGAGTCTTTCTCCAATCATCTTATTTTATAATTTCACTCCTTGGGACCAGTTTTCGTGTCCATATGACCCTAAATGGGAAAAAGAGCGCGTGACTACTTTTGGCTATTTTTATCTTCTATACGTCTTATATAGTGGAGCTATCATAATGGGTTGTTAGAAAAATAAAGAAAAACCACAAAATAAAAGGTAAACAAAATATTTATTATTAGGTGATGCAATTTATTTATAAATAATCCTACAAATTAGGAGAGAGGACCATGACAACATATTGTACAATATCCTATGGTTGCAATTTGTCCTAACACTTATTGTACAATATTCAATCATCTTCCTTCTTACACTTATAGATGTCTTTAAGGGACAATGATAGTCATATTAATGAGTGTTAAAGCATTGGAGTATATGGAAACAATCATTTCCCTCCAGTCTAACTATTTTTAATATGCATATATTATAATTGGTATAGACTTGATGTTATAACTTCTCATCTAAGTATATATCGACAAAAATAGAGAGTGAGTACTATATATAGAGAGAGAGAGAAGAAATGAAAGATAGAAATAGAAATAGAGCTATAAGACATATTCTACTAACCCTAACCACTATAATCTCCTCCCTCTCCCTTCCCCCTTTCCCTCTCTCCCCCTCTTACTCTATCCCTCTTAAAGCTCAAATCCCTAAGCTCTCTATACTAAAACCTAAGCCCTAAACCCTATACTAGTTCTTAAATCCTAAATCCTAATCCCTAAGCCCTAAGCCCTTAACCATCTCCCCCATCTCTCTCTCTCTCTCTAACTATAAACCCTAATCTGTATGCCATTAACCCTAAGAACTCTCCTTGTCCCTTCCCCATTTCCCTCTCTCCTCCTCTCACTCTATCCCTCTCTAAGATCAAATCCCTAAGCCCTAAATCCTCAATCCTAAACCCTAAGACATAAACCCTAGAAACTAGTCCCTAAACACTAATTCGACCACCCATTTGAGATAATATCAAACAAGGATTAAAAAGAACCCTAAAAACTATTAAATGAGTTTTTGGTAGGTTGAAAAAAATTCTCTGTAATTCAGCCTATAGAAACATAAAATGAGGAAAGTAGTTTTTTTAAGGTGCACATGAATCTTTGTTACCTAAAGAGGAATATTGTGAAATCCAATCTTTACTTTGATGGTAGAGAAATATAAATAGAATGTCTCTTCTTTTTTCTTTTGTCTATCATCTTCTCCCTGTTAGGAATGGGAACATTGAGAGGGGGGGGGGGGGGGGGGGTGAATCAGTGTTCACTGTATTTTATGTTTTTACTTAATCTCAAACTAAACTTAAATACTTAAGTACTGAAATGAACATCCGCATAAACATGAAACATGAAATCAACACATAACACCAATATGGTTATGGGGAAACCCAAATAGTTAAAAACCCCGATGGGAATTGACACCCACTAATATTCTATACTAGTGTTTTATGATCCTTGTTAGAAGATCTTTAACCCTGTTAGGAGTTTCTTTACAATGTATTAAGTACAGTAGACCTTGTCAAGGTTCGGACCCTATTAGGAGTCTTTTACAATAAACCTTGTTAGGGGTGAGGACTCACTGTCCTAGAGCTCACTATTCATGTGGTGAAGGTTGCAACCTTCTGATCTTAGATACACACTATATCTGTTGGATGAACTGTTACTATGACACTACTTGTCTGATCAGTTCCTTTGATGCGTTGATGCTTTGACCTCTTGCAAAGCTTTAATACATCTTATGGACTCTTCGCATACTTCTGATGTACTTATCTCAACTCTATATCAACTCTACTACTAATTACAATGGGCACATCTTATATTTATATGTGCATCCAAAACAAATAACTAAGTCGACCCTTTAACTAATTACATACAATGCTTCCAATTGAATTGGCTCAAGCATGTTTACAAACAAACATAATTACATTTTGGCAACCTAATTACAATAGGTGCATGGCCTTTACATCATAATAATATAACCACAAATCAAAATTCCAACAATCGGCTGCTTACTCTATTCTTCTCTAGCACACATTGGCTGTGTAACTTCAACTGTCTATAACTTTTTCATACTTCCACATCTAATCATGCACTCATAGACTAAGCATGAATATACTCTAACCAACTTATCTTCTAGGGCACATACCATAACTTGGTCATACGCATGTGCGCTGATGCTCTAAGCTTTAGGTACACTATACACTGTCCAGTCTCCAACACTTAGCCAATTTCGGATCTTCTCATCAAGTGCGTTGACTCCAAACTACTATATGACTTTGTTTCCATAATGACAACACTATACTAAGTCATATACACCAGTATAGCCAACTTGCCAACAATCTCCCCCTTGGTCATTGATGGCAACAAATGAATATGGCCAAGTTGCTAATTGTTCCTTAATACAAAAAACTTTTGTCTTATATCTCCCTTATACATAAACTTCTATCTTATATCTCCTTATACATATCTATAACCCATATTCTATACATACTCCCCCTTTGACATTAATGACAAAGGTGCTTCAAAACTGTATCTACAAATACTTACTGTGAGAGAACATCCGGTTATGCTATCTGCAGGTTTTGAATCTCCTTCTTCCAAAATATGATCAATGAATTTACAATCTGGAGATGGGCACATATTGCATATTGTAGCTTCTCCATTTTCTTCAAATCTTTTCTAGGACCTTGATCATATGTCACCATGGTGGCATCAATCTCCTTGATATTCTGATTGAGTATATCTAGTGAGGGTGCAAGAGCATTCCTGAGCTATGTTTTCCTTGCCCTTATCTTTGACATCTCTTTCTCAGCTTTTTCAATCTTATCTATCTATCCTTGGTAGACATTATTACTCATGTTCACATCAATGGATGGATCTTCCACTGATTTCCTTATGATGTCTATCGTAGCTTCTGCCTCTTGTATCTTCTTGTATAGATCACTAGTCAACTTGTCCTGGTTCATATAGTCAACGATAATCTTTCTGCCCTTTGTTGCAAACTCCTTCAAGGATGCTTGACCATTCTTTAGTGAGCTCAGGTCAAGTGCAAAGTTGCTAACCAATTCACTTAGCCTTTTCTTTCTACACTTCTCCTCTACAACTAATGATGCTGATTTTTTGAAGCTAGAGAAATTACTCTTGAACTATGAAATAATTGCACTCACATCATCAACAGAGTGTACCTTGGAAACTTTCTTGTCTACTGGTAATAGGTTGTTTAAGATGTTTATTGATTCTACAAGGAGGGGATTCCTCATTACCTATTTCTCCTTGGCTTTCTCCATAGCTAAGATGCTGAAATTGATAAGGTATTCTTCTCCCCATGAATCTAAACTGGTTGTGTCATGTGTCAAACTTGACAATAATGTTGTTGAGGGAGTGATAGGAGTGCTATCCATCACTTCTAGTTTTACTTTGCTTATAATTTCAATAGATGGCTCATCTGTTTGCTCACTTTCTTTTATTTTTTCTTCTTCTTATTTTTCTTCTTCCTTTTCTATTTCTTTTTTTGTTTTATCTACCATCTTTTCTTCTTTTTCATATGTTATATCCTCAATCAATACTTCTTCTTGTTGATTGGGAGGAGTGTTACTACAAAGAGTTTAAACCTCTTGTGTGCTTAAAAATGCTTCTTCAAACTTGTCCAAATCCATGTCTGTGGCTACCATAGTGAATTTTACATTATCAATAAAAATTGATTCATCCTTGAATGTCTCTGACATGGGCACAGACTTATCTTCCTTTGTGGATGCATCAACTACATGTGCTGAATCATGTGGACCTCTAGATGGAATATTTATGGTTTCTGACTCTTTTGCATCCTTTGTGGGTCCTTGAGTTGTGGGCACAGTAGCTGGATACATGTACATATTCATGAAGACCTTCTCAAAGGCTTTCTCTGTTTCCTTTACAACCAATTCATAGTTCTTGTCCATTATGTGCAGGGTCCTTGACTTGGTTCTAAGATGTGGTTTTACTAGATCTAGTAACATAGATTTCTCCTCTAGAGAACATACTGGCAAACTCTCATCTAAGATCTTTTCTCTTATTCTCAGATCTTCTTCAATGACTTGTCTTTTTAGGAACTCCAAGATGTTCCACACATTATCAGGAATTGTAGTCTTGAGTTCTAGGACCGTCTTCTTAAACTTCAACATGTGTTTGATAATCATTCCATGTATATCTAATTTGTCAATCTCACTGTATTTCTCATAGAACTTTCATACTTGATCAATTCTACCTTCATCAATGATTCTTGCACTTAACACCCTCAGACTAGGTTTGAAGCTTATTTTTGGAGGTGCTTGAGTGTTCTTCCTGTTTCTTGTTACTCGCGAGGATGGATGACCAATGCTAATCTCTTTCTTCCTCTTAGGCATTGCCTTATACTCAGGAGGAGCAGTAAGGTCAACTGTTACTGTGGGCGCAGAAGGAGTAACATCAGATTTCTCAATTTTTACCTTCTTCAACTTTGGATCCTCAGATTTTGTCTCTGTTGCTATTGCGCTCTCTATTTCCAAAGCAATCTTCTCTTCCCTTGCTTTGTCTAAGTCTGCTTGTGATACACCGTGGATTCTTAAGATCTCTGAAGTAACCTTGGAAACTTTTCTTTTTGTTGTTGCGCTATTCAATACAGCATCTACTTCTCTTGTTTTCTCTTCATAAGTTCCCCATCTAGGCTCATTGGGGTCCTTAGGTGCTGACAACATAACTTGAGCATAAGCCTCTAAGATTGGTTCTTCAACCTCATATCCAATTGGATGAATCCACTTTGTCCTTGGTTCAACTACCTCCATGCATGTTGTGTCTATCTCAACCATGAAACAAATAGTATCCTTGTATTTTTCAACTATCTTCTCTGGAATTCTGTATCTCATCTACATCTTGACTCTAAATGTCTTCAACTCCAGTGTCATGTAGTCCTTGAATGTACTCTCAGTACATGCATTGAGAGATATCTGTGGCATTGTGGGGATAGATTTATCTACAAATCAGACACTTTTCCAACAATATGGAAGTACATATATATGATCAAAGACCCAAATCTGAATATCTTGGTCTTGTCATGCTTGATGGCCTTAATGTTATCTATCAGTTGTGCGTGTAGGATCTCACACAGATTGAACTCTCCATTCTCTCTCACAAGTCTTATAGCTGCAAGAATTGTGGCCGCAGACACACTATTCACCCTGCTTGTGTGTTAGAACCTATATCCCAGTATCATGGACATCAATTTGATGTCATCTTGCTCAATAGGCTCTATAGTCATTCCGTGCCTATCACTTCTTGACTTGCATGTTTTCTCAACAAGTTTCCTTACATCATTTCTCGTTGGAAGAATGACACCTGTCTTTGAGAGGCCTGTCATCTCATGAATTAGGTCACCTGTAATCCTGACCGGTACTTCACCTATCCAAAATAGGTCATCATGAATCCTGCTAAGTATAATCTTTATCCATTCAGACTCATAGAACTCATATGCAGTCGCATATTTAACTATAGGATGATTATTCCACTACGCATACTCATCCATGAAGGTTTTATCAGGTTTTAACATAGTTTCCATGTGTGCTCTTATTCTGTCCAATCCTACTTGTTCTTTCTTACAATATATGTATGCCCTAATGTCTTCAACATGCATAACGCCCCTAAGTATGTGGGAGAATGCCCCTTCTAGGTCATCTAGTGTGGATTTAAATGGATGTCTCTTAAACACATATATCTTCTTCTCTGCCACATCAAATACAATGGGAGTAGCCATCACTTACTTGAATATCACTTTCCAAATGATCTTTTAAAGACTTATGAATCGGCGTGACAAACTAGGGTTTTCATAACCAATCAATTGCATTGCAAATCATTGATGAATCAATCTCAAATCCTTCACAATCAAATGCAAGGGATCTTCTGCTCTCTAATCACTCTGAATTTGAATGCAATGAAAGATCTTCAAACTTTTGTGTACTTTAAAGTAGGAATTATACCATTAATGCTTGTTGCGTAAACCAGGCTGTCACTAAAAATTTTCTAACTTTTATTCTGCAAACAATCAACTTGTGCGCTCTTGAACATAGGTTCTTCTAGTCTCCAAAATCTTAAGTCCAAAGGTGCATACTCTGAGGGTGAGTATACCAGCCACACAAGGGTCTAGAGCTAAATTAGCTCCCCCTATGACCTTGAGGGCCATTCATCCAGATGTAGAGGGTGCATCCACTGTGGATGCATCCAATACATTCTCATCAACCTTATCCTTCTTCTCCTCTAACCAAATCAAGCTCACATCCTCTGAAGCTTTCACAAACTTGACTTCTCCTTCGGTATCCAATTCTGGTTCTTCAAGCTTTTTAGGGCTTTCCTGACCTTGCGTTCTTGATCTAAAAAAAATTGAGATGTGTCCATCCTTGTTACAAGAGTGACAAATGACTGGAGGCCTTATATTCCTCGATGCATTGACATGGGTCACCATTTTACATTGTCTTGCAGAGTGACCATTATAGTTACATATCTGACATGTAATATTCTGAGAACTTCTTACAATTGGATGATTCTGATTTCTCTAATTGTGCTAAGTCTTGTTTTTCTGACTTGTCTTACAATTCATAGCTCTATGACCAAATTTATTGCATGAATAATAGTAACCATTGAAAGGTCTTACCTCTTTACATTTTCTTGCTATATGTCCATGCTTGTTACATGCATAACAAGTTCGATCTACTGGCTTGCGCTCATTCTTGGATGGTTCAACATGATCTTTAGTCTGACTTCTAGTCTCCTTAGCATCTGAGGTGTCTTCTAGTCCTTTCATTCTTGCTCGCATGTTGTCGATCTAATTTTGTGCTTCATTGTATCTAATGCAGCTAGTATCTCCTTTAACTCTTCTTGCATACAACTGAGATTCTATCAAATCAAAAATGGTGTGCAATTTATCAATGTGATTCTTTGCCACTTTCAATTCAAATTCCAAGCTTTCTTTGTTGTTCCTTAGATCCAAGATTTCCATGTTTGCTTGTCTCAATTCTTCATTTAGTTGAAGGTTTTCTTTGATTTGTTCATCATAGACTTCCTAATTGTTGGTCAGCTTATCATCTAATTCTTCAATCTGTTATTTTAGAGATGAATTTTCTTCATTGATTTTTTTTATCATGATCCCTAAATCACTAGTAGAGCATTCTTTCAAATCTTTTCTTAGCCTTTTGATGACTATTTGAGCATCATTGACTTTTTCTTTAAGTTCTTCAATTTCTTTTTCAGATCTGTCCACATCTTCAAGAGCAGCTTCAAGATTTCTTTTCAGATGTTTCATTTCTACTTTGTCCATGATCTCCTCAAGTGGTTAAACTTCTTTGCTGAGGACCAGAGCTCTGATACCAATTGTTAGGAATGGGAACACTGGGAGGGGGGGGGGGGGGTTAATCAATGTTCATTGTATTTTATCTTTTTACTTAATCTCAAACTAAACTTAAATACTTAAGTACTGAAATGAACATCCGCATAAACATGAAACATGAAATCAACACATAACACCAATATGGTTACGGGGAAACCCAAATAGGTAAAAAATTTGGTGGAAATTGACACCCACTAATATTTTGTACTAGTGTTTTATGATCCTTATTAGAAGATCCTTAACCCTGTTAGGAGTTGCTTTACAATGTATTAAGTACAGTAGACCTTGTCAAGGGTCAGACCCTGTTAGGAGTCTTTTACAATAAACCTTGTTAGGGGTGAGGACTCACTGTCCTAGAGCTCACTGTTCATGTGGTGAAGGTTGCAACCTTCTGATCTTAGATACACACTATATCTATTGGATGAACTGTTACTGTGACACTGCTTGTCTAATCAGTTCCTTTGATGCACTGATGCTTTGACCTCTTGCAAAGCTTTAATACATCTTATGGACTCTTTGCATACTTTTGTTGTGCTTATCTCAACTCTATATCAACTCTACTACTAATTACAATGGGCGCATCTTATATTTATATGCGCATACAAAATAAATAACTAGGTCAGCCCTTTAACCGATTACATACAATGCTTCCAATTGAATTAGCTCAAGTGTGTTTACAAACAAACATAATTACATGTCGAAAACCTAATTACAATAGGTGCATGGCCTTTACATCATAATAATATAACCACAAATCAAAATGCCAATAGTCGGTTGCTTACTCTATTCTTCTCTGGCACACACTGGCCGTGTAACTTCAACTGTCTGTAACTTTGTCATACTTGCATATCTGATCATGCACTCATAGACTAAGCATGAATATACTCTAACCAACTTATCTTCTAGCCTGGCACATACCATAACTCGATCGTACGCACGTGCGCTAATGCTCTAAGCTTCAAGTACACTGTACACTATCTAGTCTTCAACACTTAGCCAATTTCAGATCTTCTCATCAAGTGCACTGACTCCAAACTACTATATGTCTTTGTTGCCATAATGACAACACTATACTAAGTCATATACACCAGTATAGCCAACTTTCCAACACTCCCTCCCTTCCATCTGTAGTTTTTTTCCTCCCTTATTCCCCCCCCTCTCAAAATGGTTCACATTTTTTTAATCCATCTATAATTCAATAAATTCAATAAAACGCTCCCTTGTTTAACATATAAACCATTTTAAATCCTCTCAATATATTAAACACTACAAAACTTACATGCTAGAAAAAAAATGGCAAAGTTTTTAATTTCATAACATTTTTCTTATGAGGTGGTAAGATATAGAGCAATAGACATATAGATATAAGGAGATACATAGAGGAGGGGAGATATGGTAGATGGATAGACAAACATAAAGAGTTAAAGATAGATACACACACACACACACAGATAATGAGATACAAATATATAAGGTGATGGAGAGATATAGGAGAGGGAGAGGTAGATGTGTGAGAGTGAGAGAGAAATAAGGTGATGGAGATGAGTAAGAGAGTGGAGGAAAGATGGGGACAGATAGATAGAAATATAAACATATACTTGATGTGTTTTTTTTTTTGTGTGTGTGAGAGAGAGAGAGGGGCAAAATAATGAGATATAAATAATAAATAATAAATAAAATATGATTATAATATAATTAATAAAATGATAATATGAAAAATAATTATAAGATAAATCATATTAATAACTTTAAATTATTATTTGTAATTTCATAAAAAGAAATAAAAGTAAATTTCAAACTATAACTTATTTAAAGCACATTCAATTACTTGTATGTAATTTATATCCTATAATAAGTTTGTTCCTAGATTTCCAAATAAGGCCATCAATTCTAAATGTTCTTTTGAAGTTCTTACATTTATTACACAAAAAAATCCTAGTTTTTGCATAGAAACGTGTAAAGATTTATATTTAGTTAGAAGCATTCCTTTTGCATGGGTTCTTATGTGATGATAATAAGTCCTAGATAAAAATTGTGATGGTGATGTTGAGATTCTAGTTTTCTTGTATTGTGAAGATCGTAATGTCATCTTCCTCATTTTTTATAAGAAGTTGGGTAAAGTAAACCTTTCCTAATGCTGATGACCTTTTTTAATGTAATGTTTGCATAAAAAGAAAGCATTTTGAAATTGAAATGTCCTTATACTTGTTGAATGCTTTGATCTAACTCCAATTCTAACTCGTGAAATTCTAAGAAACACACTTGGTCATAAGATGGTTGCGCCTATGAAACTTTTATTGATGCATTATACTCTAGATGAATTTGTTAAAGAAAGATTATGATTGATCAACAATTACAATTTGCCATGTAAATAGATGAAAGTTCAATTTTATATCCAAATTCCAAATAACTTTGATTGAGGAAACAAGACTTGATTCACTAAAGAGGAGAATTAATTTAGAGCATATATATAGATAAAGATTAAATTACAAGCTTTTGTATAAATAAACTAGTAACTATAAAAATATTATAATTTAATATATTAAACTTGTACATTGTGGTACATTCTCCTTAATATAAAATATAATATTAAAATGCCTTATTAATTTTATTTCTCTTAATAATTAAAATTAATATTGAACTCATATTTAAAAAATTTTCCTAAAATTAATTTGCATTCCAAAATCACTAACCAAGTTTTAATGTAAGAAGCGATTTTCACTTGACCTAAGTTATTTGTTTCAATATCTTGCTCATTTAACATGCTTCTTGTGGTTTCTACGATGCAAAAGAAAAAACAAAAGAATAGCAGATAGGCTTTATTTAAAACTTAAATGACAAATACATGAATATTGAATATATAACAAAGTTAATACAAATCTCTAATTTTATTATATAATAATATTTATAAAATAAATTTAATATTCTATATGATGGTAAATTTAAATCTCATTAATATATATATATATATATATATATATATATATATATATATATATATATATATATATATATATATATATATATATATATATATATATATATATATATATATATATATATATATATATATATATATATATATATATATATATATATATATATATATATATATATATATATATATATATATATATATATATATATATATATAATGTAAATTTAATTTGAATCTTAGTGGAAGGTATAAGCAAGAAACATGTCATTTTTACCAATTGTGATCAATCATTTGAACCACAACTTTCTTTTTTATTTTTTATTTTTCAAATTGATTCCACTTTTATTTTTGTCTTCCCTCATTTCCTAATTCTCTTTTTTTCTTTACTTTTATTTTCTATCTATTGTCCTTAATTAACTTCTTATTTTAGAAATTAATTTAAATAATATTATATGTAAAAAATATATTATACTTCTAAATTTTTATTTATTAATATATAATATTAATTATAAGTATGTATTATAAATTAAATAACATAAATAAATATTAAACATATATTACAATAAAATATATTACATAAAAAATTACTTTATTTAATAATATAAATAATAAATATAAAATCCATTAATAATAAATGAGACATAAAAATTTAAAATATATTTAAATATGATATATATATTTTTAAATTTATATATTTAATATATATAAAATCTATTAATAATAAACAAGACATAGAAATCTAAAATATATTCAAATAAAATATATTATATGTAATTAATAATATTATAATTGTAATTAATAATTTTATATAAAATAATATATATAAATATAATAGTTACATTGATTAACATATAAAAATATATTATATATAATATATCTAGTAATATATAATATAAATATATAAATATTATTGATAGTTATAAATAATATTTTATTTAGCAAAATAAGAGGCAAAAGGTGGGTACATAATATTAGAATTTTTAGAATTTCCTTCTTCTCTCTTCCCTGCTTCTTAGAGTACAATAAGTCATGGATGTCCAATTGCTCAGAGTATGACAATTCCTCTGTGCACGACAATAGACATTTGCATCTATTAACATTAATTGTTCCTTGGCTGACTTTGCACTCTGTTAAAAGGATGGTATGATATATTGTATGGAGGACATGTCATTTTTATGGTTTTTTTCTAATATTACCCATGCCTATCCATGTCTCTTTTTGTGTCAAGATAGATGGCTCCCTTAGATTGCATGGTTAGAAATGGGAACGGGGAAAAGGACAATCGCAATGGAAAAGTGCACGGAATGGACGAGAGTGAAAGGGCAAGTGGAAGGACTGGGCCCACATCCACCTAAATAGTCAAAGCTTAGTGTGTGATGTTTAAGGTTGGCCATCATGAGAAATATTCTCTCTGTTGTGATTAAGATTGTAGAGGGGAGAATCTTTGATCCGTCAATCTTACAAGGAGATGTCATTCACACAGAAGGTTGTATTATAGTTTCAAAATTGAGTGAAGATGTGAAGTTGGGCATAAGGGTGTTTTGGTGAGTAGAGATTTATATTGTTAGAAATATAAAATTATTTAAAAACAATGTTTGAAAAAAGGGTGTACGAAAGTCCAATATATTGTAAAAGGTGTGGGATTTATTGTTCTTGAGAGATATAAGGGGAGTATGAATTTAGATTTGATGTCATTAAAGGGATTCAAATTCTTAAAGGAAATATTTGTGTATTTTTTATTGAGTATGATGTATCTACTATTTACATAGTTGAAAATTATGTTTTTACTCTTGTAATATATGTCAAACCTAAGAGGACTTTCAATTTTTTTAATGTTACAATGATAGTCAAAGAGTAACAAGTTCCTAGTGGAGGTTAGAGGCAATGGAGGCAGGAGGTTTTTAATCATATTGAGCTAGCTTCTCACTCAAGAATGATTTACTACATGAGAAGTACCCCATTATGTGCCTGAAGAGAAGAGGGAGTTTAACATTATGTGTCCCTTCAAGAAGAAAAGATGCACAAAAGTTTGATGATTTGTCTAGGACTTGAGGAGACATTAGACAAATTCAGAGGAGATGCGTACTTTCAAAGGAAATATATCTCATGTTCAGATCTTTGATTAGTGATTTTCTCAACAAGGGAGGGATTGTTTCCACAGTACTTAAGGAGGTGTTACACACACTCAAAGGAGATGTGGACTTTTAGAGGAAAGGTGTCTCATGTGCAACACTAGAGGAGGCATTGGAAACACTTGAAGGAGATGTGGAATTTCAGAGGAAATGTGTCTCATTGTGCATGGAGAGTGGGACACTTTTATGTGCTCTCATGTTGTGCAAATGGTTTCAGTGTCTGTAGTCAGGAGATCCATTGATGCAATTAGTTCAAAGTTTTTTAGTTGAGGGACGAGGATTAGTGATGGAACTTTATCAAAGTATGCATAATGGTTGAGTTCAAAATTGTTGCAATGTTCCACTCTTGCTTCGATTAATGTAATAAGTCCCCAAAATGTTGGAGTTTTACATTAATTGACATACCTAGATTAAGAAATAATTAGATGTTAGATTCTTGGTAGTTGTTCCAACGAATAAGTTAGTTTTATATGGGAATCAATGGCTTGATAAGCCAATCTGCAAGAATGTAACATATATCTCGATTGCATCAATAATATTTCAGTTTTCAATTTTGTTGTGCAATGGTTTGAGTTCACCATTTTTAACTGTAAATGCAACTTCTATGTCTTTCATGTCAAACTTACTAGACAACTAAACTTTAAGCTCCTAAATTAATACTTTATTATCTCTAATACTAAGCATATCATTATGTGAAACAATAATTAGAATGCGACATATTTTTATTTGTAATACACATAATGATCAAGCTAAGTTCTTCCAAAGCCCAACTCTAGCGCTTGTTGAAAAAATTATACCCACATTTGTGGGAACTACTTTAACCCTTACATTCAAGTGACTAGTTATTTATGTTTGCCTTTCACCTTTTATCCATTTAAGTTGTTCCATGCAAATTTTTCCTTCTAAGCTTCGATACGAGAATAATGTATTGAAAATCCATTTTCTCATTTTTAAAACTAAATGTACATAAAAAATAGATGAAAATATCACGATGGTTAGATTGTCCTTTTTACATCAACTAGCATGCAAGGTGACATATTTCACATGAAACTTTCCACTAACCATTGACCTATCTCGTAGTACATACTATATTGGTCTATTTAAAGACTAGCCCTTATTCAAAGATAGACCGGAGGAACTTTAAAAAAATATCAATTTTCCATTATCAATTTGCAATATCATCCTAAGAATCCGTTACATTCATTGTCTCTCAATTACTTATTTTCATTCATAGTAGGTGAGCATTATTTATAAGAGAGGTAGGTGGGAGAAGCATGGAGTTAAGTGTGGGCCATTCTCTTTCACATGAAATGTTGAACAATTATCTCCACGTCAGCCCTATCCTTCCCACCCTCTTCTCTTTCACATGAAATGTTGAAGAAATGACTCCACGTCAGCCCTATCCTTCCCACCCTCTTCTCTTTCACATGAGATGTTGAAGAAATGACTCCGCGTCAGCCTCGTCCTTTTCATGCCACGTGGCAGTCTGGCTTACCACGTCATTGTTATTCATTGCTCCTCCCCGTGATTATGTAGACCAAACATTGAGAGGCCATCATTGTTAGCGAGTCTTTATAAGGGGAGACAAGCCAAATGAAATGTAACTTGTTTGGTTTTAGACCCGCCAAATAACAGGTTATACCAGCTTTTTTTTCCATTAATATGATATAGGTAGGTAGGAGTCTATCTCCAATGAAATGCAGTTTTTGAGATTATGTAGGTGGTTATTATTTTCTATTTAGTTATATAATAATGGAAAAGGTCACTCGTTAACACTTGGCCTCTCTAGGCATTTTAATAGTGAAAACGAAAGTGGTCACAATATTTCCATTTTTAAGTTATATTAATTTTTTTTAAAATATTATCTTGTTATTTAATGGTCGAGTATAGTTGGTGAATGTATTTGATTGTGTTATCTATTAGGATTCAAAATTTTCAAATGTACAAGCATGAATTGAGTTAGGATTGTGTCTTGAGAAAATTTGGTGGAATGATTACTCCTCAATGTTTAGTTCTAAATAAAAAGTATATTATTCATAAAACTTACGCTTGTGTTTTGATACCAATGGGTCACTAAGATGAACTTGATTTTTTTTTTTATATCCCAAGGGTATGTTGTGTCTCAACCTAGTGCCTCACTTGACCTTGCCTTGGGTTGACTTTGTTGCCAAGTTTTTAGGTCATAGTTGGGCAAGTTCGGGCAAGACTAATCTATTGGGAATGAGTAAGTAGGCTCAAATAGTCTAGCCATTGTGTTAAGTGATGAGCCCAGTTTATGGATTGTTTTGTTTATGATTTTCCGGTTTAGACTTAAGTATCTCATGGTTTTTCATAAACAATATTCAGACTTTCTATGTTTCTATGCTATGACTATGTGTGTATTTGGTGCTTTTAAGACTAAAGAAATATGCTGAATATATATATATATATATATATATATATATATATATATATATATATATATATATATATATATATATATATATATATATATATATATATATATATATATATATATATATAAAGTGGATATTATGATGAAATTTGGTATTTCTTTCCTCTCTGCATTAATGGGTAGTGTTCCTGTAGCCATGTGATGAGGATACGCTAAAATAGGAAAGCTCATTATGGATCTTTATCTTGGATTTGTGTTGCGAGTTTTGGTGCGCTAACCTCTTGCAGGGAAGGATTAAGTCAACAGGTAATAAAGACTCAGCATCGAAGTGGCTTCATCAAGTCGAGTAATCGTTTCCAAGTTTCATCATGGTTCCACTACTTCCAATCAGTTGCAGATGTCATTGCAGATCGGGTCAATTCAATTACCAGGAGTTTTGGAGAGAATCCAGTGCTTGAGCGTTCCTATATTCTTGTGAATTTAAATGCGGTTTATTCCTGCGTAAATGATGATGTCACTTTTGTAATTGAAAGTTGTTATCCCGATGTAATGGAGGATCCTAGTTCTTAGGAGTTCTATTTTTCAAGTTGTTCTTAAATAAACTAGAATTTGTGATTCCTGGTTAGTTAGATGTTTAGAGAATCTATTTTGTAATCCAGTAAAGAAGTGAATACACTTTGACATTCCATCTTGTGCTTATGTTGATGTTTATATGAATGAATAGATGATATTTTTTGATTCCAGTCTCCAAGTTTTAAATCCATTCACTCTTCTGTGGGGGCCCACGCGGAAGGTGAACTCTGTTCATGCTTAAGTAGGATCTAGTCTTAAGTTTCTTTGAAGTTGTTTAACACTGTTGCTCCTGCAGCCATTGGTAGCATAACCATTGATTGTTTCCTGCAACATAGAAATACTATTGAAGCATTGTTAGTTTACTGTTGAAGCATTCCCTTAAGTGCTAAGTTAAGTTGTTGTTCCAATTCTTAGCATAGATTTCCTGCATCAATTCATTTGCTTTAGTAATATGGCTTTTGAGATGAACTAGAGCATACACTTTGCAGTCACCATTTCAAGTTTACGCTCCCGGATTGATAAATCTAAATGAAGTTCAACATGATATTCTAAGTAGATACTTGATGCTATTAACCATAGAATCACTGTGAAAGGATGTCCAATCCTTGAAGTTAATAAGGTATTATACTGACTAACCATTAAGCCTAGTCGATGACAATTGAACCTTGAACCTACATGGGAATAACCCAAAGTTGTGGCATAGCCTTACCAAGTGTACGAGCTATGGAGAAAATGAAGTTGATTGTTACATAATTTCTCAACCAAAAAAACATGTGAACTAACTAAAATGGGTTAAAGATTAAGGAAAAACATTATTTACATCAAACTTTTGAAGTACCTAAACATGAGTTAGCGGCAAAGAACAATCAATCATTTTAAATATTTAGAGCAATATATGTGTATTAATCACCACTTTGCTTACAAGATTTTAGATTCATTTTTAATAGTTATTCCTTATGAATGCTCGGTTTATAAGTGGTATTTTTTTGGCAAAATTTACCATATTCTTTTATCGTATTATGATTCTACCTCTACACAATCCTTGGGATCAATCTCAGTAATTAGACATAAGATTGAACCTAGCTTGATTTTGCAACTCACATTTTATTCTTACCCTTTTAGAATTCAAACTTCTAATCTGGGCTCACGTTGTCCCCCTCCAAATAACTGTGTTCTTGTTTAACATCTATTATAATATCATATCATTAGGTACAAAACATGATATGCATCCTTGATATGCTTTATCTTGAAAACATGAAATTAAACTAAATAGTAAGATTGATGCAAGTCCTTGCAAATATGACACCATGCCCTATAATTTGATCAGTCATAGATGATCTTTGTAGTGGTTTTGACTTGATGATATCTAGAACCCATCCTTGATCCATATTTTGTTGAATCCATATGATTGCATTTCTCATCATAGTAATTACTCTTTTCCACAAACAACAATTACTTCTATGATTCCATTAACTGTTATAAAATTCAGGATATTTAAGTATACAAGAGAAGGTTGTAAAAGGTGGAAGAGAAAAGATAACACAACAAGGAAGAGAAGAAAAGGGCCATAGAATGTGTCAAACATGAAGGAGGATGAAAATTAAATTAAATTTAAATTTAAATAACGAAAGCAAGTTAAAGTAGATTCACATTAATTCTATGAAAGAAAAATGAATGAACAAATCTAGACAAATTTAAGTGGAGTAAGATCTAAGAGATGATAAAATGTCTGCCTTGGGAAATCCTTTTGGGAATAACAAACTACCCTCATTGAGGAATATCATTGTTTTAATCTCAATATTAATATTCTAGTACAATACAAATTATGAGTTCTCTTAATAAAAGATATAAGAGATCTCAAGTAAACAAGTTTTAACAACTGTAAGGGTACATTTATGTGTTTATAGACATTTACATGCTAATAAGATACTTTCATACTTGTTAGGACACTATCTTTAATCGAGAGAGGGGCATATTTGACTATGTCACAAAATAAACACTTCCTTGAACTTAATATTAGTCATTCAAAATCGCCTCCTCATTTCCCTTTCTTCTACCACTTTGCAACCTTAGAATCAACATAATTAATGATGCAACCAAGGACAAGAAGGACCTCAAAGAAGTTAGTCCAATCCTTTCAGCACGAGTCACACAATAGAAGCAATAAGAAACAAGAGAGAAATATGCAAGATCAGCCTTCAATTATCATGAAATCCAGTACAATGAATCTGCAACATGTAGTCTTACATTCTAGGCATACATGTCTTCTTTTGAAACCTTAAGAAGTTATCTTTTTATACTATCTATTACAAGCTTCCATTTAAATTCCTAACCAAGAATTGTCCCTAAGGATCAATTACAACAACTTATAAATCCTTTGCAAGAATCCAGTCAGATTGTAAGAGATTACATTCTCTAACAATAGGAAAACATATTACATTATAGGCTAGGACCTAAATCATAAGAATCCCTCACAACTAGATGTAACATAACGTGTGAACCAATATGAAGATTTCCCATGGGCTAGAGAACATCTAGATATGAGCCATGAAGCTTCACCAATTGGAAAATTCCTTCATAGAGAACATCTAGATATGAGCCACAAAGATTCACCAATCGGGAAAATCCTTCACGAGATCAGAAAACACAAACTCGTCATGAAACGTGAAGAAGAGTGAAGTCCTGCCAAGCATCCAAGATATCTCAAATATGAAGGAACCAATCGAGGTGTGAACCTAGATGAAGGTGAGTCATGATTCCACGAACACTCCAAGAGGTGTGCAACAATAACTGATCCAAACTGAAGGAACGCTGAAAGAAACTTAGTGACTGCAAACTGAAGAACGGGAAAATAAAATATTTTTGGTTGATGCAAGATTTCTAAGAATCTAAGATTCTCCTGCATTAGACACCTGGGGTTATTAGAAAAGTGAGCCTCTCACTTTCTTGGGGCTAAAGGAAAACCAATAAGGTCAACCTCGGCCTGATAAATCCATGAAGAATCCTCAACTAGTCTATCTCTCCACTTCACAAGATACTTCATATAATGTCTACCTTTGATACTTTTGCCAATTCTACTATCCAAAATCTCTTCTATCTCATCCAAATGATTCTTCGGATACCATTAACATCTGATCCATTAGGCTCATTAAGATCTTCCTCATGATACTCATACAAGTCTACAACATTAAATATAGGTGGCATATCCATATCCACTAGAAAATCCACTTCATATGCATTCCATGAGTCAAATTTCCTCAAGATCTTACACGGTCCAAACTTCCTCATCCTCAACTTATTGTAAGTTCCAACTAGAAATATACCCTTCTTCTGATAAGCCATTACTTCATATCCTACTGTGAACTCCTAATGTCTTCTCTTCATATTTTCCTTCTCCTTATACTTCTAATTCATTTTCTCCAAATGTTGTTTAACTTAATCATGCAATGATTTCATAACCTCTACAAACTCTTCTCCTTCTACACTCCTCTTAACCTCTTGACTGATATCTCTTAACTCTAATAATTCCTCGGATTCATTCCCATGACTATCTCAAATGGTGTCTTCTATGTAATCCTATTCACTGAATTGTTATATGAAAACTCTTCTTATGCTGGAACAAAATCCCAGTTACCAGGGTTCTCTCCAACCAAACACCTTAACAAATTCCCCAAGCTCTTGTTTACTATCTCTATTTGTCCATCTGTCTATGGATGAAATGTAGAACTAAACTTCAATTCAATATTCATCTTCTTCCAAAGTGTCCTCCAAAAGTAACCAATAAAATTGTTATCTCGATTTGAAACTATACTCTTAGGTAACCCATGTAATCTTATAACTTCTTTGAAAAAGAATCTGCTCCATGTACTACATATATAGTCTTCTTATGAGGAATGAAATGTGAAATTTTAAAAAATCTATCCACAACCACAAATATCTACTTGAATCATTACCTATTTGTGTCTTCAATAACCCAACTATGAAATTCATGCTAATGTCTTCCCACAGTCTAGTTGGTATTGTCAAAGGTGTATATAATTCAATATTCTGGCTGCTTCCCTTAGAAACTTGACAAACTCTACAACTCTAAACAAATTTCCTAACATCCTTATGAATATGTGGCCTAAAATAATTCCCACTCACCAAAGCCATTGTCTTGTCAATATTGAAGTGTCCATCTAATTTTCTACATTTTTTTCCTTAACCAGATTATCCCTCATTGAACTCCTAGGTTTACAAAATGAGATCCTTAGAATAACATACCTTCCTGATTGAAATAGTCTAACCATATGCTTCGATCTACTGCAACGGGTTCTCTGCAAGCTTTCCAAGGTTCTATAAAATTAGGGTCCTCATCATATAAGGACTTCATCTCATCAAATCCTACCACTTCAATCATCATCTCTGTCACTAAATTACTTCTTCTTCTCAAGGAATCAACAACCTTATTTGTCTTACCACTCCTATATTTCAACACAAATTTGTATCTCTGCAAGAACTCAACCCATCTCATATGTCTTTGATTCAAATTACCTTGACTACTTAATATTGAAATGCTTGATGATCAGTGTACAACACAAATTCCTTCAGCAATAGGTAATGTCTCCACTTCTTCAAAGCTTAAAATATAACATAGAATTCCTAATCATAAATTGAATATCTTCTATTAATATCATTCAACTTTTCACTGAAATAAGCAATATGTCTACCTTCTTGAGTTAACAATGCTCTATGCATTCCCACTTGCATCACAGTCCACTTGAAATGACTTATTGAAATCAGGTAAAGCTAACACAAGTTGTTCAATTACATTTTGTCTTAGCAATTCAAAACTATTTTGTGCTCTCATATCACAGTCATAGGATTACAAAATGAATTGAAATTCCTAATAAAATTTTGGTAAAAACTAGCCAATCCATGAAATTATGTTACCTCTCCAACACTTTTAGGTGTAGGTCACTCAATAATTTTTCTTTAACTTTCTCAAGATCCATTTTCAACCCATCTACCGAGATCACAAAACCCAAGTAAACTAACTCCTCCATGAAAGAACACTTTTTGGTGTTTATCAACAAATTCTCTTCCCTTAATCTCTGCAACACTTGTCTTAGACACAACAAAGGATCCTCCCTACTTTTACTGAAAATCAAAATATCATCAAGGTAAACAATTACAAACTTACCCAATAATTTCTTCAATACCTCATTCATAAGCCTCATGAAAGTACATGATGCATTAGTCAATCAAAAATACATCACCAACCATTCATACAATACTTCATTTGTCTTGAATGTTGTCTTCCATTCGTCACATTCTCTAATTCTAATCTAATAATAACCACTTTGCAAATCAATATTTATGATATACTTCGCTCCACTTAGAAAATCCATTACATCATCCATCCTAGGTAAAGGAAACCTAAATCTTACTGTGATCTTGTTAATAGTGCTGGAATCAGTACACATCCTCCATTCTCCATTCTTATTTGGTGCTAACATTGTAGGTCTGACACAAGGACTCAAGCTCTCTCTAATCATACATTTCCTTAGTAAATCTTGCACTTGCCTATTGAATTATTCATAATTATATGTGTCATATGGTGTGCTTCTTTGTTAGGCAAACTAGCTCTACGAATTAGATCCATACAATGACTAATACTACTCATAGGTGGCAATCATTCAAGCACATTATCTAAGATTATGTCTTCATACTCTGTTAGTAACTCTTTTACTTCCTTAGGTTGTTCCTCTTGTGATTTCAAGTTAGTCTTCTTAGGAATCAAAGTATAACACATACTATCATTCTTAAAGTCATCCAAGATTTTCCTTCCCTCAACCAAACAAACTCTAACATTGGTACAAATCTCACTTCTAGGATTTTCTACTAAAGGAAACAATGCTTGTCTTTTCCCATTTGCAAAGATGGTGTACCTATTCCTTCTACCATCATGTAAATCTTGTCTATATACTGCCATGGTCTACCCAACAATATATGACACACATCCGTAGGTTTAATATCACAAAGAACTTCATCTTGATAAGATCCTATTTTTCATTTTCACCAAACATCATTCACTTACTAGTATCTTATGATCATTCTTTATCCATGCAATTTGATAAGGCTTTGAGTGCTTCAACCTTTGTAACTGAAACTTGTTCACCAACTCCTTTGAAGCTAAGTTAGCTAAACTCCCACTGTCAATGATCACTTTTCAATATTTCCCTGCAACTTTGCATCTGAACTTGAACAAACTCTTCCTTAGCAATTTCTCTTGATATGTCTCCTCTTTACATAGGGATCTCCTCAACATTAGTTCTCCATCCTTAGATTGATTTAAAGATTCAATAGATTCCTCCTCTGCATAAGCAGATCTAACCTTGCTCTATGTCTTCTTGTTTGGATTTCCTTGGGAACATTTAAAGGCTCGGTCTCATTCTTCTCCACATTTGAAACGAGTTCCTCTAAATGCCTTTCTACTTGATCCTGATCCTTTATGGAAACTTCTATCATGTGTAAACTTTCTTCTTTAAATTATGATTTACCTTTGCTTGGATCTAAATAAGATCTTCCTCCTCCTGCAAATGTTCTTCCCCTTTGAATATTCTACCTTTTCCTCTTTGTCTTTGTTCTTTCCTTTTGTTCAATTTTTCTTTTCCCTTTAAGACATATTGGTAAGCCTCCTCTATATTTAGCAATTTAACCAAACTAATTTCATCCTGAATTGAAACCCTTAAACCATTCAAATATCTATCAACTCTTTCAACCTCACCATCTGTATGACTAGACCTGATATCCAACCTATAAAATTCCTCGGTGTACTCCTTCACACTAAGATCCTTTTGTTTTAGGTTTTGCAATTTCCTAAACAAACTTACTTGGTAATCAACAAGTAAGAACTTGGCCTTCAAATGTTCACCATCTGATCCCATGATTTGATTTTGTCCTTGCCTCTTCTTTGTCTATCAGTTTGCAGATATTCCCACCATAAAGAAGCATTTCCTCTTAACTTTGTACAAGCATATATCACCTTCTTAACGTCATCAATGCCTTCATAGTCAAAGTATTTCTCCATCTTTTTGATCCAATCAAGTAATTTATCTGAATTTAACTTTCCATCATAATTAGGTGGGTTAAAATTTGGTCTCGCATTAACCCTAGTTAGGGATCTCAATAATCCATCATCTCCTTGGTCAAGTTCGGGTTTCTCTTCGCCTTCTTCAGCAACTTCTTCATCTCCTTCTTCTTCTTCATCATTGACATCTTCAATATGATGACCTCTTCTTTGGGTCATTCCCATAGCTTCCAACCTAGATGCAATTTGTCTCAACAACTCCAATATTGTTGGATCTGCATCTCTCCTTCTTCCATCTCTAGCATGTCCTCTGTGAGCCATCTCAAATGAATCCTCTATAATTATAGGTTAGATCGTCACTCTACCACCCTACAACAAATTGATTCAGGACTTCGCAAGCTCTAGAAGAAAGATCTCACTACCACAAGGAACACAACTTTGCCCTAATACCAAATGGTGCAGCCAAGGACAAGAGGGACCTCAAAGAAGCCAATCCAATCCTTGCAGCATGAGTCACACAACAAAAGTAACAAGAAACAAGAGAGGAATGTGCAAGATCAACCTTCAATTATCATGAAATCCAACTCAATGAATTTGCAACATGCAGTCTTACATTCCATGCATACATGATTTCTTTCAAACCTTTAAAAGGTTATCTTTTTATAATATCTATTGTGAGGTACCACTGAAATTCCTAACCAAGATTTGCCCCTAAGGATCAATTACAACAACTTAAAAAGCCTTAACAAGCATCAAGTCGGTATGTGAAATATTACATTCTCCAAGAATAGGAAAACATGTTACATTATAGGTCAAGACCTAAATCATAAGAAGCCCTCACAACTAGATGTAACATAATGTGCAAACCAACAAGAAGATCGACCACAGGTTAGAGAACATCAAATTATGAGCCACAAAGCTTCCCTAATCGGGAAAATACTTCGTGAGATTGGAAAACATAGACTAGCCATGAAATGTGAAGAACAGTGAAGTCTCGCCAAGATTCCAAGATATCTCAAACATGAAGGAGACAATTGAGGTGCAAACCTATATAAAGGTAAATCATGATGCCACGAACACTCCATGAGGTGTCAACAACAACTAATCCAAACTAAAGGAACATTGAAATAAACTCAGTGATTGCATTTACCGAAGAACAAGAAAATACAATATATATGGTTGATGCAAGATTGCCAAGAATCCACGATGCTCTTGCATCAGTTAATTAGTTATTACTCTCTTCCCAATTTTCTTAGCTTAACATGAATTTGTCCAATCTAAACTCATTACTTGCAATTTTTAATTAAAAACTAAAATATAAATTATATATGACTTACACTAATTCATGGATAAATAAACAAACTAGTTATGAAAAGTAATTGCTTACAACGATTAAAATTGCAAACTTATATGCCCTTTTCTTATTGTTTTAGTTCCATGATGATTGAATTCTCTTTTTGTATCAACTAGTGTATAATATGACATATTTCACATGGAACTTAACAAATGATTTTATCCTATGCCAATTCCATAATCTCTCATCCCTAAAAACTGATGTACATCCTAAAATTTATTGTTCATTGTATTGGTTCAAGCCCACAAGTGTAAATAGTATCTAAATCATCTTTGCGTGTACATATCTAAACCCTAAGATTATAAATTCAATTTTGTAAATTGAGTCTCACTCTCTCCATTTCTACTAATTATTATGAGCTGACTCAAGTATGCATTATCTCAAATTACATGTTAAGACAGTACATTTAAAGACCAACATTCAAAATGAATCACTTGATATACCTTGTAGGAAAAAAAAGAACTTAATGAAAAACTATTTTTCCATGAATTAGTGGATAAATAAACAAACTAGTAAAGGTAGTTGGAGTCATTATAGCTAAAATTACACACCCTAAGCTCCTAAATAAGACAACAATTTTTTTTAAAAAAAATTGTTGTCTTCCTAGGTGAGTTAAGTGCTTACTCTTATTATTTATAAGAGAGGTGGGTGGGTACGGTGGAGAGATGGAGAAGCAAGGAGTTAAGTCTCTGAAGGAAGTGTCGGCCATCTGTGGAGGAATTGATGTGACTAGTTTCATCTCTTTCACATGAAATGTTGAACAAATGCTGCCATCTGAGCCTCCACGTCAAACCCCATCCTTTTCATGTTGGCTTTCTACATATGCATTCCAAAGTGTATGTGATGAAGCACAATGCACGTATGCCTTCTTTGTTACCCAGTTGCCGTGTTTTCGGCTGCTCCCCGTGTTTTTGTAGAGCAAACATTGAGAAGCCATGATTGGCATCCATTCTTTGTTGATGTTGAGTAAGGAGGAGACAACCTAAATGAGCTGTTCTTTGTTTGGTTTTAGATTTGACAACCTCCGAATGAAGGGTCATGCCAGCTGCTTCCACCACTGCACAATAAGTTGCCCCCACAATCCTTGGTAAGCAAAACATTGAACAATTCTTGAACTATATTGTAATTTTGGATATTATTTTCTTGTATGATAATGGAAATGTCATTTTCTTGGTTCTTGAGATAAATGGGTATTCAATATTGGAAAAAGGAGGTTATAATGTAGGTAACATTGAATTGAGAATCATAAAATATATAGCAAGTGGTTGATTGTATATCTTTTAAAGCATTCAACAATTCTTAAAATAAATAGTAATTTTGAGATAAGATGGGTTATAAACAAATTACAAAGGAAAAAAAAGTCGTTTAAAGAGAACTACAAGAGAGTAGATAATGATTATACAACATCTACATATTACAGTAGCAGCAGTGAATCATAGACTATAGCCATCAGCCTAGAGAAACAATAGTCTATACAGATAACGGATGTACATACACATAAAAAACAAATCACAATCCAGAACAACTTCTATTCAAGTTCATCAACTTATTATCAATCAGAAGTTTGGTGTTATATTAGTAGTTATTTTCTTATTAGATATATGATAATAAAAATGTCATTTTCTTCATTATTGAGATTTATAGGTATTTAACATTGGAAGAGGAAGTCATAATATGAGTAACATTTAATGCTTCACACACTAGACAATAATTTGTCCCATGAATCCTATTAATATTATAGGTAGGTAGCAAGTGGTTGATTGCACGCCTTCAAATCAGTCAACAACTCTTGAAATAAGTAGTAATTTTGAAATGACATGATATGTTATTAGTTATTTTATTTTTAGTTATGTGATAATGGAATGACATTTTCTTTCTTCATGAGTATTTAACATTAGAAAAAGACATCATAATATGAGTAACATTTAATTATATTTTAATTATTTTATTTTTGGTGAAAAGATTGAAAAATTGAAGGATTGTATTTTAATTGGTTGAGTATAATTAATTAGTGACGATGATGGTATGTTTCTTGGCTATCACATCTACTAAGGTTGAAATCTTTTGAAAGTGTGCAATAAGTAAGGGATGAGGTCACCATTGTAAGTTGGGTAAATTTGGTGGAATAGGCACCCCACAATATTTGGCTACAAGTAGAAAGAAGTCAATTATTTATGCAATCTAGACTTGTGCTCCCAATACCAATGGGTTGCTAAAATGATCTTGGATTGTTATAGAATTTCTCAACTAAAAAAATTGTTGAAAAATCTAAAAATAGATTAAAAGATAAAATAATAACTTTATAAACATTTTAACTTTTGAAGTACTTAAAAATGGAGGAATAACTTTATGCACATTCTAATTTTTGAAGTATTTTAAAAGAGATAAAAGATGAACTAAAAATATATTGACTTTAAAACTTTATAACTGCATTTGCAATAATCACCACTTTCTTTATTATCATCTTTTAGCTTCATTTTGATCAAGTTATTTCCATTATAATGAACAATGTACAAATAATATATTTTTTTTACCAAAAATGACATATTATTTGACCACATTGTAACTCTACCTCTACATAGTTCTTGAGATTGACCTCAATCTTTAGCTTATGCTTTAATTTACATGGTTCAAAATCATGACAAAAAGTGTAACCTAGTTTGATTTTGTAAATCAAAATTGACTCTTTTTTAAAATTCAATGTTCAAATTTCACCCATGTCATCCCCCTTCTAAATGGTTGTGTTTAATTAAAGGATGAAATGTTTCAAATTATACTCTAAAAATTTGTATATAGGAACAAACCTTGATACTTTTTAACATGTGGAAATGTCTTATTGTCCAGTTATATTATTATTCAAGGAACATACATTGACATTCATTATTACATCAACATCTACATACTTAGTGTTAGATATATCAAGTGATTTCTTTTTAAATTTGATCTTTTTCCCAAACATCCTTAGATTGACCTATGTAGGGGTTTGACTATGGAAGAAATGACCCTTGATTAAAGATGTAGGAATAACTTTATGAACATTCTAACTTTTGATGTACTTAAAAATGAAAGAATAACTTTAAGTGCATTCTAAATTTTGAAGTGCTTAAAAAATGGGTAAAAGATAAAGAAAAATAATATTGATTTTGAAATTTTATAAATGTCTTTCTAGCAATCAACATTTTTATTATTAGATTTTAGATTCATTTTGATTGAGTTATTTATAATGTAATGAACAATGTAAGTGGTTATAAAATAAATGACATATTGTTTATCTAGAGAAGGTAATTCACCACCCTCGAGATTGATAAAATATCAAGGGAGGAATTGATCCTTGTGCCACCTCACTAAACTAGCCCTCTAGTGAGCTAGGGTGATCTAGAAGACTAATTAATTAACTAGAACTTAAAGATTGAATGGAAAGCAAGGTAAATTAAAGAAACTAAAATAAATTGACTATACTAAAATAAATTGACTCCACTTTGCTCAATTTTTACACACACTCACTTTTACAGACAACTTTTCATTATTGAATCCCTTTATGGATTACTACATGATCCTAAAGATTGGATTCTCTTTTGATTTCTTCTTGGATTGCAAAAAATCTAGAACTTTGATCCCTTTGCAACTCTCTCTTTGATCCCTTTGTAGTTTCTCTCTTTGATCCCTTAAGGATGTACGCATCCTTAGGTCTGGATCACCTCTTTGTTGGTTTTTCTCTTTTTGAGAAGAATTTTCCCAAGGGTGAATCCTTGATGGTTTAATAGAATGCACACACACTTGTTGTACATTTCAACACCATCTTTTGCAGAAAATCTATCTCTTTGTGTGGTTCATAGTAGGATGTACACCTCTTACGAGGAAAGTTAATCATACTTTTAATTTTGTGCTTATGTTAATGGTATCTCTCTTGTTATGATTTCAGAGTTAACAAGGATTCAATTTCATTGGGGGATTGATGGATTCTTTGTCTCCTTCATCATGATGAGATCATCTTATGCATTTTTCTTTACTTTACCAAGAGTTGGTGTTGAGCCCATAATCTTTCTAAAGTGGGGGCTAAATGTATCGTCTTAAAATGGAAGAATCCATGTTTAGACATGTTTAGCCCTCCTTAGTGGATGATTTGGACTCAATTCAAATGCCTTGTATAGATCCATGGATGTGCATATTTTTTTGTGCCATTTTGGGCCCTATTATGTCCCTTTCTCTACTTTCTTAGACCTTGAGGCAATTCTGGAAGGCCTTTCCCTTTAAGTCTAGGATGAATTTTGGCCCTAACCTTTAGGTCTAGGTTGAATTTTTCCCTGACCCTTAGGCATAGGCCAAATTTTGGCCATGACCTTCTAGGTCACCTTCTTCGGGATCTCGGGCCCTTTCAAAATTTTAAATTTTTTCCTGCCTTCTAGTCGGCCCTTTTCAATTTGAGAGATGAAATGGGTATAAATAGAGGCCTTACCTCTTCATTTGATACATAAAAAATCTCTTACATTCAATCACACATGCATACAAGCCTTCATATTTCATTCAAGAGCATTCTACAAGGATTCATAAGTATTTTTGGAGTATTCAAGGAGATCCTTTTGCAACACTTCAAGATTTAAAGCATGGGAGATCTCTTGCATTCTAGGAGCTTTGAAGGACTTCATTGGAGGAATTTTCATCCATCTTTCATGTTCTTGCATCTTACATTTGTGAAGGTATAACATTTTTCAAGCCTATGCTACTAACATCACACTTCTTCCCACTATGCAATTTCATTTTATTTTCAAGGTTAATTCCTAAATAGGGGTTTGATTGAAGAAAACCCCTTTATCCCAATGATCTCCTTATTTTTTGTGTGCATGTGACAAGTAAAGAAGATTTAAATTTTGATACTAAAAGGTCTAATTATTTACTTCAAATCCTAGGTCTCAAAATCACTTTTTGGCGTAACAATGGTGATTTTTATCTATAGGGATGAGTCTAGTAGCCCCTATCACACAAATTTGGCTACAAAATTTGGCACATATTAGTGACTCATTTTTCTTATCAAATCTGGTTATGGAATCATCATATTAGTCTATTTGTTGTCTGTGTACTTAGATTTTCCCTCCTTTCATCCTGTTTGTTTCCTCTTCTCATTCAAAATTGCATCAATCTCATATCCCCTCATTTATTTTTCCATGTTACATGATGACAGATACAAAAATGATAATTTTCAAGATTTTGTCTATGTTTCTTTTTTCATTTGGATTAGGTAATCAATTGGCACAAAGAAGGTTAGGAAAAATACTATCTTGTTGTAATTTAAAGAAAGACATATAAGACATAGATGTAGTATACAATGGGGGAGGGTATGTTGACAAAGGAGAATGTGCAAAACCTAAACCTTCCAAAGGCAAGTGTGATATATATTTCTCATGAATCTCAACACTTTGTTGCATACATCCTAAACCATGTGCACTATATCCATCAAGATTAGGATTTGAAATGTCAGGATGATAGAGGTTATTATTAGGTTAAAATGGATTGAAATTTAAAGAGACACAATAAACATCCATACATTTGTTTGAATAAAAATCTTGAGTCTCAATAAAAATTTGGAGTCTTAAATTTGGGAATTTTGTTTTTTCTACAAAAGAAGGGTGTGAAGTCTAATGACCCCCAATAATATTCTAAGAGAGTTTCTTTGAGTGAAGGATTATATTTAGGAGAAGATGGTTTTTCTTTCATAATTGGTGAAGGGATAGAATAATTCAAAGGAGATTAAATTTTTTTAAATTTGTAACAACTTTGTAGTTTATGATTAGCTTCTAAACTATACATTTCATTTTGATAGATGAATTTTAATTTTTTTTATAATATTTGAAGGGACAACTTGCATATCATAGATCTAAAGTCTACCTAGAAGAAGATTATAAGTAATATTATTGGGCATTAAATGGATAAATGTATGTAAAATAGTAGGACCTAATTTAATAGGTAAAGTTATAGTACCCAACTATTCTCTAGCAACATTATCAAATCTACAAATAGAGAGGGAATCATGTTGACTAAGCTAAGTATCCACATTAATTTAATGTAATAAATCAATGCTACAAATATTAAAATTGGATCCATTAACCACTGAAGTTCTTCCCATAGTATTTATATTAATAGGGAACATAATCATAAAAGGATTATATTGATTTAGAAATTTTGGAGGAGACAACTCATCTTGAGAAAATAAATTATTTTCTTTAGTTGCATTCATACATTCCAATTAAGAAGTTTTATCATTAGGTATCATAGGAGGTGGTAAATTCATATTTCTTAAGACTTATTGTAACATTCCATGGTATGTGGATGAGGTTTGAATTAACTTCAATATGGGTATCTTGGTAGGAGTAGCACAAAGTTGTTCGACAAGATCATATTCCTTTCCAAGATTTTGAGGAAGATGAGGAGTAGGAGGAAGCCCCAATTGAGAAACAAGAAGGGGAGTAGGGACAAATAGATTAATAAGTTTTCTATTGTTTCTTGTCTTGTATGTGTGAGCAACCACATTGTAACTTGGTTGATTTATTTTTCAAAAGATAAAGAACTTTTTTTTCTCCTTTGAAAACTATTAACATTTTATTAGGAATATGAGCTTGATATTAGGATTGCTTCCACCTTTAACAATGATCACATGTTTGTTTTTAGGTTTAGGAGTATCTTGATGAAGATGGACAATAACTTTAGGTTATTTTATTTTATTTTTATAACCACTCAAATCTATAATATTGATCAATTTTTGGAAAAGGGATAGTTTAGGATTCGTGGATGAAGACTTAACAGAGATGAACTCATCAAGATCTTCATCCAACATATCAAATTCATCACTACTAAATGGCTCATCAAAGACTGTAAAGTCTTGTAAAAATAAATCCGACATGTTTTTTTTTAATTTTTGATTTTCTAATCCAAGAAAAGGAAATCTTGCAATGAAATAAGCTAATCTAATGAATACAATTATCAAGTGACTGACCTAAACACGCATAACAATGCATGGTAATTATTATTGTACTTTTTATTTTTTTAGAAAGTAAAATGAACATACAAATGCAAAAATGCAATGCAAGAAGGTTGGGTTAACCAAAATGTAATGGTGAGAAAAGAGGGTAGACAAAAGGGTTGTCTAAGGTTACATATCCTATTTCCTCAACTGCATTAGAATGAAAAGCCACCAAGAGATGGACATGATTGACTAACACTTTTTCCAAGAGAGTTAATTCGGTATCATTCTCTTAGGGCCTTTATTCCTTGATATTATGAATGATTTTTTAAGTGATTTGATAAGCTAGATAATTGAGATCTAAGCATAAGAAAATAATAGTGACTAATATAGAATATTAAAAATGTAGAACATATACAAAAATTAAAGGAAAATTGTATTGTGCACATGATCCTCAAATTTTTGGAAAAAGGATGGGACAAGGCTACCTCATTCATCATTGTCCTAGGCCCTGTTCATCATTATCTTGACTAAAATGTCTAAATTTTTAGGGATGCGATATAATAGGGTCTAGAGGCCCCAAAATAATTGGTGTGAAGAAATATGATGCTCATATAGGGTAAAATGTGTCTTGATATTTTAAATGAGGCAGGACTTAAAATAATAAAAGATAAAGGGCACATCCATAATTAAGGGCCCAAAAAATAAAGTGTTGGTGCATTAAAGTGGTAGAGGGCTCATAATATTGATTTAAATAATAATTTAAGTCAATAAAGGTCTTATAATGTATAGAGGAATGAGAGATAATAAAATGAGTGCTACAAGAGTGTGAAATTGGACACCATAATTAAAGGTGTACAATTTATGATTCTACAATACAAAATTAATTTTGCATACTCTAGTTTTATAAAATATAGGGCAATTCTATAATGCATTTTTAATCTAGGTCAATTTTATGGCAAAAAATTTAATCCAAATGGAGTTATAAGAGAAACCCAATTTAGATCTTATCACTATACTTCCAAAAAATCCAAGAACAAAAAATTATGATATTTTCTTTAAAGGTTAAATTTTTTTTACCCAAATCTATGGACTAGTGAAATCACAAATAGGCGACCTCATCCCCAACATAAAAATCAATAATTGTTGGTGTATTTAATTATTGTACCTAGTAAGTCATTCTCCTAGGTTATAAACAAACATGTTACATAAGTTCACTTAGGGACCACATATGAATATTCCCACTTTAGGTTGTGCTATCACATTATCACTTTTCCACCTTAAGTGGGACTTCCACCTTAGTTGACTTATCACTTTATCATGTTTACACCTTTAGTAGATGTGTTGCATAAACACCTTCCCACATTGGAAGGTAATACAACTTTAGTGGATGTGTGGCACAAACATCTTTCCACTTTAGATGTTGATTGACCTTTAGTGAACATGTGACAATTTCACTTTTCCACCTTAGGTGGATGATAAGTTGTCTCTTTGATTTTCATGTCATAAGCTTACTACACTTGCCATAATATTATGCACTCCTATATTCTCACCTTGGTCTATTTAACCAAGGGGTCTCCTTTGTAATTTCAATCAAGTTAATCAATTCTATTGCATTCTTGGTGAGAATGTATTCTATTCTTGTCATATTAATTCTCTCTTGTTATTATGCTCTCTATCAGACCTCTAGACCTTGGGTGGCTATCTCCATAGCCAAATCTTACAAGGTATCAGATCCAGGTAGAGTGCATATGGATAGTCTTTTTGAGATATTTTTGGTGCAATTTGGGTTTTTTTGGATTTCTTTTTCTCCATTAAAATTTAAAGCTTTCTGGTGCAAATCAGAGGTCACCATTGTGTTCAAGAGGTCCAAAACCCCCCAAGATCGACCTTTGCTTTTCCCAAATTAAGCATTGGAGGACAAATCTATAGGCATTTTAAGTTTGGAGGCGTAGTGGTGATTTAGGCATAATAATTACATAGATTATTTTAAAACAATGATATCTTAGTTATCCAAACTCTTTTTTTTCAAGCATTTTTTTAAAATTTGGGTTAGAATTTCGTATTCTTCGCAATGCTACAAGATTTTTTTAATTTTTAGACTTGGATTTCTTAGAAAATTGTAAATCCCTATTTTCACAACTTTAGAGGCTTCATTCAAGCTCACACAAACTCCTTTCCAAGTGCAATTTTTTTTAAGTTCATAATTTTTCCTCTACTTCATAGTGGTTCTATTAGTTTGTGGTGATTGTGATAAAAAAATTGTACTTTCAACTCTTGGCCTTATTTGGCTTATTTTTGTGATTATAATACATAGATATAACCTTGGTCTTTTGCATTGTGATCAAAGTCTATTATAGCATGAATGTAGCAATTATAATCACTTAATTGGAAATTCCAAGAAAGAAAAAAGAAAAACAAAATTATTATTTAATAAAATTTCTATTAATAAAATATTTTTCAAAAATTGAATAACATTTTTAAAAATAATATAATTAATGCCATAAAAGGGAACTCTGTCAGTTCGTGGACGATAGAACACATCATCAACAAAATTAAACATTTAATGAACTCCTTTGAAGACTTCCATGTCACTCACGTATATTGTGAAGGAAATAAACCAGTGGACAGGTTGGCTAACGATGGTACTTTGTCTGACATCATCCAAAAGTGGAGAGGGGAAGCGAATCTCAAGAGTGAGATTTCCAGTCTAATCAAGTATGACAGAATTAATCACCATGAAGGATACGTCACTTAAGTTAATGATGAAAAGGATGAATCATTTACCGAGGTGGCTTGCATGTAAGCTAAAGTGTGGGAGCATTACTTCGCAGACAATAAGGCATGGATAAAGGGTTAATTTCAATAACAAAAAAAGCATTGTGAACCTGAGAAGTAAGGAGGAGAAGTCTGGAAAGAAGTTGAACCAGTACATGAAAAACAAGAAAATTATGGGAGGTGGTTTGAAGAGGGAGGAACCCTCTGATTGTGATAAATGGAGACAGGACAAAGATGTGTGGAAGAAGCTGAAAAAAGGGGGGGTTACCCAGTTTATGAAGAAGCTCCATGGTCACGACAAAAGAATCATGACTTTGTTTGCAGAGGGCTGGAACAATGGTAAGGTGTTTCTTTGGGGCAAGTCGTTCAAGCTTTCTATTTCTAGCATAGCGGAAATTACTGGCTTACTTGTTGATGGTACCCATTTTCATAGAGGAAATCATAAGCTAGGAACTTAAGCCTTTGCAATTTTTCCCAAAACTATTGATGAGAAAGCCCTAATGACTAAGGGGAAGGGGGACTATGTGGACATTTCTAACATTGACGAATTCTGGGCTAAAATTCTGAAGGCCATGATTGAATACTTTACTCTGGATGGGCAGTATTCAAAAATCTATAATTTCCATTTTGTGTTTGCTAACCACTTCAGGCACAAAAGGAGAATCTCTTTTCCTTTTTACCTGTTAAGCTCTCTGAATAGCAGCATTACAGGGCACAGAAAGAAGGCGTCTAACCCAGTGTTGCATGAAGGCTTGATTATCCTCATTTTTGAGCACATAAGGGATAACATTTCAGACCCTATCCCTAAAAAAATCAAGGAGAAAAGAAAGGAAAATATTGAGGAGAAGAAGGATCCAGAGACTAGCAAGAAAAGAAAGATAAAAAAAGGAAAACTTTATGCTGCTTCTGAAGATAAGGATACAACAGAGAAGGAGACTGCGCTCAATCCCCATTTGAGTGGTAAGGGCATTCTTGTGGAAGACAATGAGAAGGAGACAAAAGAGGAAGAGAAAAGCTATGAGAAAGAGGAAGATTATGGAAGTTATCAAGAAGAGGAAATGAACGAGTGGCTGGAGGAGGGGAATGAAGACAAGGAGGAGACTAGTCATGATGAAGGAGAAGACAAGGAGGAAGTGGATGAGGAAGAAGAAGGAACCCATGGTGACTCCTCGGAAGAAAAATCAAAAGATACCCCTGTTATTATGGAGGATGCTGAGAAAGAGGAGGTTGGAACTCACACTGTGGAGGAGGTCATTTCTTCTCAGAACGATCCTCTAGAGATTAAAATGAATGATGCCAGGCCTGAGATGGGGGAAGGCAATTCCAGAGAGGAGGATAATAAAGTGGAGAATATTGCTTCAGAGGGTCTTATAGGTGGCCAAGAAAATGAAGGAAAGGAGGTTGGTATCTTTCCTTCTACCAGTGATAGCGGAGAGGAGAACTCTACTAGAGGGGAACATGGAAAGGATGAGATGGAAATGCTGGAGAAAGCCAATAACAAAGAGGATTTTGGAACCCTTCAGAGGGAAGATTGTATGTTCGAGGAGGAGAAGAACATAGAGGAGAATAGGGACTGGAAGAAGCAAATGCAGGAAATGGAGATCCATATTCAGGATATGGAAAAAACTATGAATAACATGAAGACTAAGATGGGAAGAATGGAAAATAAGATTTTTGATAAGGTTAAAAATAAAAAGTCTATAGAGGATGGTACTGCTGAGTTGAAAAAGAAAGTTAAAGAAAAGATGAAAAATTTAGAGACTAAAATCAACTACCATGACAGCATGATAAGAGGTGTCCTAAATCATAGCAATGAAGGTCTGAAGGTGACAGTAATGAACCTGAAAATGTTGCATAATCATCTGGAAAGAAACATGCTGGAAAGAACCACAATAACTATTGAAGAGGAAACTAGAAATACAGGGTTGGGGATGAGAACTAGAGGTCTCACTCAGAGAAAGGTTCCTAAAAAACCTACAGAGCTGAAGGAACTGCAAGAAACTATCCAGAAGATGGAAGATCTCCAAAAGAAGGCGGAGGAAATGATTAAAGAAAATTTAGTTTGTTCTGGCTGGTAGATGTTTTGTTGTAGGTTTCGTCTCTTATTTTTTCTTTTGAACTGTCCGTCTTTTGTTCGCTATTGTGGTTTTTCCAGTAGGGGTTCCTTTTTGTTTTGCGTTAATGCTCTATCTTTTGTTGTATTAAACTCTAGTTTCAGGTCCATGTAAAACCTGATTTTACCTTAATCAAAAACATTTTAAAAAATAAATTTCTTGTTCAGTAAGAAAATTTGGGAACAATTGTTTTTATCCACCCATCATACCTATAATGCAATGTCCTCCAACTAGGTGCCAAGGGTGCCTAGTTTTTCTCTCTTTCCTTTCATCATTCCAATTGGAGGACATTATCAACAGTCTTCTATAAGGCAATTTTTTGGTGGCACATCTTCATGTTTCCAATTTGCATCATCATGTCATTGTTGTAATATATTGCATGACCCATGTTGTAAACACACTAAAATAAAGTGCCATACTTATTTATAATTTTTCATTGATGGTAGATTTGGTGTAGTCCTCCTATATTTTGTAGGTTAGGACCTATCTTTTCAAAACTTGGCATATGTCTCTAGTTGAGAAAGTATGTAGTTTGAGTATCCAGTCAATGCTCATACATGCGTCTCCATGCCTGATCTTTATCATATTGTAGTGAGAGATTCATCGTCAAATCTTTATTAACTACAGTACCTAGTTTTGTCACACTTTAACATTATTTGTGCACCAATACTCTATTTTTTCCTAAGGGGAGGAATATTGTTTGAGATCATTAGACCATCTTTGCATGAGATTCTACATTGAGGAGGGTTTCACATTCTCTCTTCTTCTCTCTTGGGGGGGGGGGGGGGGGGGTAATTGTTTATCACATGGGGTTTTTTCCTTCTCATTCATCATTGAGATTATTTTTCATTTTCATCTCTCTTTTTGGGAGGAATTTTGTCCCACTAGGTTTTCTCCTTTTTTCCATTTGTGAGAGATCACATTGCATTTGTACATGGGTACTTAACATGGCCTAGTAGTCAGGATCCATCTTAGATTATGTGCATATGTTCTCCCTAAGTAACACTCAAGGGGGGTTGTTGGTGTGTTTAATTTTTTACCTAGTAAGTCATTCTCCTGTGTTCTAGACACACATGTTACTTAATTTTACTCAGGGACAACATAAGAATATTTCAACTTTAGGTGGTGCTATCATATTATCACTTTTCCACCTTAAGTGGGATTTCCATCTTTAGAGGATTTAACATTTTATCACATTTCCACCTTTAGTAGATGCGTTTTGCAAAAACATTTCCACATTGGAAGGTGATCCACCTTTAGTGAATGTGTGGCACAAACATTTGGAGGATGATCCACCTTTAGTGGACATGTGACACTTTCACTTTTCCACCTTAGGTGGGTGATAAGTTGTCTCTTTTATTATCATGTCATAAGATTAAGACTCTTTTAATAATCTTATGCATTCCTATGTTCTTCCCTTGGTCTATTTAGCCAAGGGGCATTCTTTGTAATTTCAATCTAGTTGATCAATTTTGTTGCATTTATGGTTGAGTTAGTTGTACATAACTATGTCACTTGCACCTTAGCTTCTAAAGTTCATGGTGAAGATCTTCATGCTATGTGTATCTTGATTTGTGAAACCATGTAGTTTGGCTCTTGTATGATAGATCAATAAGTTAGGATAATCCTAGTTATGTGTTTGAGTATCATACTTCATTTATGTCATGAATATATATGCATAAGGTCCTCAAAATGACTAAGGTACAAAGATTGGATTCATGAAAGGAGAACATAATGCTCAAAATTTTTCTGCATAGAAAGATATTGTCTTGAAATTTAGAAGTTAAGTTTGTCAAGCTATCAAGATTTTATATTCAAAGATTCATGTCGTAGATTATTTTAGATAAAAAGTTAAAGATGACTATTTACTAGACTATGCCAATGTAGAGTAACAAGTTTCTAAGGACAAGTCAAAATCATTAGCATCCCACTGTACTAAATGAAATGGCCAAGAATTTTTGAGAACATATTTAGTGATGTAAAAGGTATACTCTAGTCAAGTGTTAGATGATTTGGTGTACTAGAAGTGTAGTCTTCATGGTATTTAACTAATATAGTTGAGCCAATATGTTTTTTTTTCACTTGTACAAGCGGTTTCCATTCTTGCACTAACATGTAACAATTAGATACTATAAAATAAGCTTCAAGAAAATTTGGAAAGGGTACTAATGCTCACATCTTGATCTGTATGTTGATAATTGCCTCTCTCTAATAGCACAAGATGACTAAAGTAGTTTTTATTGGTGATCAATGCATGTTCTATTTCTTGCACCTTAATCCTAATTACTTGCACCAACTTTGGAGGATGCATTGGCAAGTTTTTAAACTTTGTGTTAGTCCACAACATGACATTTCTTTCAATATGTGTTTTGAGGATGATGTACAAAGCATAACATTCTCTCTTTTGTGCTATCTTGGAGTCAACCTAGTTGATGGTTTGAAAGGGTTTGAAGGATATATATAAAAATCAAGTCAATTGCAAGTCAGTGTATTGAAGTAAGTGTGAGTGATGAAAAGAATAAGAAAACAATACTACTAATAGAGGAGATCAAAGGATCTGAGGTGATCATATATCTTCCATTGTCATCAAATGTATTATTATGAGGTTGTAGACTCTTGTGAAAATATTGTAACCATATTTGAGGGAGTTATTTCTTCCTTGGTTTATTTCCATAAAACAAAGTTGTAATCTTATTTTTACTATGCAAAGCTAGATTTGGACATTATCTTGGAGTAGCATTCTCACTATGGTTTTTATGTTGTTGGGTTTTCCATCTTAATATGGTGTTCTCTTGTGCAATTGTGTCGAACTCTTTCTTCTTTTAATTTTACATTATTATATATATATATATATATATATATATATATGAAACAATATTTTAACATAAGGTACCTTATGTATATATATTGATTCAACTATTGCAAGGTGTATGCCCTTGGTCTCCTTATTTTGTGCAGCATAGTGCTCGAGTTTGTGACATGGCTTAACCATCTCCTTTGGATTATATAAATCTAGTGGTTATATCAGTCATTGATAGGTCAATCTTTTGGTGCAATGGAAATCACACTTGTAAAAAGTGGTATTAGAGCTTGGTCATGGGCTCAAACCCCTCACTTTCACTGGGGGGATTGTTGCAAGGTGTGCACCCTTGGTCTCCTTGTGTTGTCTAGCGTAGTGCTTAGGTTTGTGACACGAATTAACCAAATCCTATGGATTATATAATTCTAGTGGTTTTATTGGCCATTGACTAGTCGATCTTGTGATGCAATGAAAATCACACTCGTAAAATCAACTACTTATTCTTGTCCTCCATAGTTAAACTTTTCAAAATTTCATTATAATTTAGGGGCAAGAGTCTCCAATTACCAACATCCCACCTATCTAGATTCTCAAAAGCCCATTTGGAAAGGGAATCTACCACTTTGTTCAACTCTCTAGAAATATTAAAGAAAAAAATCAAACAGTAACATAGACTCAAAATTTTCTTAACCACTAAAGCCTATTGTCCAATCAACTCCACCCAACCTTTTCTCATTTAGCATATCCACAACCTATCAATCCTATTTATGAATTATCATTTTATATTCAAGGCGACAACCTCTTTAAACTACATAAAGAATAGCTAGCGCCTATGTAAGGATATTGGTATGATTCTCTTTATGGATAGACAAAAAGAACACAACACCTTCATTACCATCCCTATTGATGCCACCAATCCCTGCATGTCCAAGATTCCCTGTAGATGAACCATCAATATTTACCTTCAAAATTCCTTTAGGAGGAGGGAGTTAGTAACTCTCTCAAGGAATATTATTTTTGTCATGTTGAGGTATTTACTCCTAAAAGAGCCAAAATTACTGTATCAGATTCAACTTCCTTACAATAGCCAAATAACTTAGATCTACTATGACTGAAAGATCACATTTTGTTGAGATAGGCTTTTAGAGTTTATTGATGACCCTTCGCTACAAGATATTCCTCACCATTTTTGAGTCCCAACAGATTCTTCAATTCCTTTCCAACCAAAGATGTCAAATAATGAAAGTAGGGCCAATAACCTAAACAACCTAAATAAAATATATTTTGTTGGGAAAATGGTGTCTTAACCTTTAAATAATTAAAATGTAATGTTGATAAAAGGGTTATTTTTGGTACATGAGTGCAAGGGGTTGTAGGGGGGTACCACCCTTGTTGGATCTAGTCCAATTACCAACTAGGAGATAGGGGAAACACATCTTGGCAGGGGTTTTCGGGGGAATCATCCATAAAAAAGAATCATATATAATTTTCCATTGCAAATCCTAACTTTTTTTTCATTGGGTCATAGAACCAATGGTGGATATTTTGTGTTCCATTTATGGGTGCTTTTAGCCCATAGTTTTGTAATATCATTTAATGGTTTCATGTTTTTTGTGTCCCATATATTAGGTGCATGAGAGACATTGTAATGTATTGTAAGATTATGATAGCTATTGAAATACCTCTAGATCTTTGTTGCTGATAGTTATAAAGATATGAGAAATTTTTTACATTATCCTCTCCTCAAGATTAGTGAAAGAAGTTGTTCCATTACTTAACTTCCTTACAAGTGGTATTAAAGCCTGATCATCTTTGATTTCAATTAATATGGGTTGTTGGGTTTTTGCAACTAATCCATATTTGAGTATGAGCTTGTGTAGAAGGCAATCTATGATATTTTTGTATAAATGGCTAGTTTGTCAAGGAGGATAGAGGTCTATAATTGTTTAGGAAATGATTTTGAAATATGGAAGCTAAAGATGGAGGATCTACTAATAGATCAAGACATGTGAGAGGTTTTTTATGAGAATAACATTAGACCTAAAAATCTAGATAAGGATGCTACACTTTCTATTATGAACTATAAAGCCAAGGTCTAATCAGATTATGCCTTGTAAACTCTATTTTATTCAATGTCCATGAAGATTCCTTTGTAAAGAATCTATGGAGAATCTTGGTGAGATTTATCAAACACAATATTTAGTAAATAATATTTTATTGAGAAATAATCTATATTCCTTGAGGATGGAGGAGGGTAAAAACTTATAGACCACTTGGACAAATTAAATATGTTGGTGGCATAGTTTTCATCTATTGGTGACAAGATGTACGAGGAGGATAAATGTAAAATCTTGCTTTGTTTTTTCTTGATTCTTTGGATTCTCTTATTATAGCCATTGATAGTATTTATGTTGTTTTTGTTAGGAATAATCCCAAGAGATAATTGAGAGGAGGGGGGTGAATCAGTTATCTACAAGTTTCAATTCTTTATCCAATTAAGTATACTTAAACATAAAGAATAAACACAATGAAAGAATACTTGAACACAACACAATATTTTGGTTACGGGGAAACCCAAATAGGTAAAAATCTTGGTGGGAATTGACATCAACTAATATTCTGCACTAGTGTATTATGATCCTTGTTAGAAGATCCTTAACCCTGTTAGGAGTTGCTTTACAATATATTTAGTACAGTAGACCTAGTCAAGGGTTAGACCCTGTTAGGAGTCTTTTACAATTGTCCCTGTTAGGGGAGAGGACACACTATCCGAGAGCTCATTGCTCAAAGGGGCGAAGGCTACAACCTTCTGAATAACAGATACACACTATATCTAGATCTTGGTGAACAGCGCATTGACCTGATGTTTGGATCAATTCCAATGTATAGAAAAAATACTTTACTTGGTCACATAGACCTTCTTCTGATGGCTCAACACTTTGCACACTCTACTCTGCTCTTCTTAATCAACCATGAACCACGCTCAAGCAATCACAAATGACTACCTATAAATATCTTTCCTCTAACTGATATAATCAAGTCGACCTATTAGAACCACCTTGAAATCATATTAGAGAAACCATAAAAAACTCTAATAAACATTCTGTTGGCTCTACTATGCACGCAACACATTCTGGGACCTGTCCAATAAGATAATTGTAGATGCACGCTACACACTGTTGGCTCTACCAAAACAACTGTATCTTTCTTCTCAATCTGAATTAATTCATGCACTCTTAACTAAACATCAATAACTCTTCTCTAATCTTAACTCAAAGGATGCATACCAAAAAGATAGGCGCAACTCTAGAACCAACAAAATCTATGTCGGCTCTCCTAAATAAACACAGGAAACTACTACTGGCGAATAGTGACTTCATAACTTCACTTCTACTGAATATCAGACTATGCGTCCATAATTGAAACATCACTAACATTTCTTCAACATATATCCAAGTGTGCAAGGCCCCATGATGACTGTATGAACAACCATACACAGAACATTGCATGTTACTCTATCAGGAACACTTCTGACACAAGCTGCTATATAACTATCTATACTAACAGTTAACCTCTGCACCCATGATATCATGCTGATATCATGTCCATGCTTCATATACTAAAAATTACTGCATAATACTTCCACGCATGCTACTTTCCATATGTTGTCATCAATGACAAACATACAGTCAGTACTGGCCTACTGGCAAATCTCCAACAATCTCCCCCTTTGGCATTGATGGCAACATGTGGAATGAAAAACCATCACCAACCCAAATGAACATTTCATTTATAACATTCTCCATTTCCTCTTCAAAACTCCCCCAAAGATGAATCCTCCATCTGTTACAATATTTTCCAATATTCTCCATTTCCTCAACTGTACTGTTGTCATAACTGAATACTGCTCCCCCTTAGTATACTACTCCTCGTTTTGCTTCTATTTTTCATGACTCTGTATATTACTCCCCCTTTGACATCAATGGCAAAGGGTGCCATTCATTTTAAGCACTGGTACTACTCCTCAGGTAGAGTAGTCAACCTTCCATCAGTCCTTGAGGACTGATGCCTTTCCTTCTTTCTTCTAAGTAGAATTAGGGAAGGGAATTACTCCCAACTTCTCCCTGAGATACTCAAAAGTATCCTTAGGCAAGGGCTTTGTGAATATATCTTCCAACTGATCTTTGATACTCACATAGTCCAGCTTGATTTCTGTCTCTGCCACTTTCTCTCTTATGAAGTGATAATTGATCTCAATGTGCTTTGTCTTTGCATGCATTACAAGGTTCTTGGACATATTGATAGTGCTAGTGTTATCAAAATGAATAACAATATGATAATCAATCTGAATTCCAAAATCCTTTATCATATGCTTGATCCAAACAATTATAGAACAATTCAAGGCTGCTGCAACATACTCCACTTTTGTTGTTGACTGAGAAATATAATTTTGTTTCTTGCTTGTCCAAGTGACAAGTCTATCACCAAGAAACACCGCTCCACCTGATGTACTCTTTCTGTCATCAACACATCCTGCCCAATCTACTTCAATGTACACATGAAGCTCAATATTTTTTGAATTAGGATACCATAGACCATAATCTATAGTGTCCTGCAAGTATCTGGATATTCTCTTTACTGCCATGAGGTGACTTTGCTTAGGTTCTGCTGCAAATCCTCCAACTATGCCAACTGCATTGGAAATATCAAGTCTAGTCTGAGTAAGATATATGAGTTTACCAATCATAGACTTGTACAATGTTGTATCCACTGCTGGTGAGTCATCTTCTTTTGTAAGCTTGCATCCAGTGATCATAGGTGTTCCTACTGGCTTGCAATCATCCATCTTGAATTTCTTCAGTATCTCTTTCACATACTTGGATTGATTAATGAAAATTCTTTTTTCTATCTACTGCACATTTAGTCCCAAAAATTATTTGATAGGACCAATCATACTCATCTCAAACTCATTCTGCATTTCTTTGGAAAATTTTGCACTTAATTTTTCATTACCTCCAAAGATAATGTCATCAACAAATATAGCTACAAGTAGTAGACCTTCATATGTCTCTCTAATGAATAGATTACAATCTGCTACTCCTTTCTTGAGTCCAATCTTTGTAAGATATCCATCTAGTCTCTCATACCATGCTCTAGGGGCTTGCTTAAGTCCATAGAGGGCCTTCTTCAATTTGCATACCATATCAGGTCTGTCTAATAAGGTGAATCCTTCTGGCTGCTCAATGTATACTTCTTCTTTCAAATCTCCATTCAAGAATGCTGACTTGACATCTGATATACTTTGAAGTTTTTTAACTGTAGCATAAGCTAGAAACAACTTAATAGCTTCTAATCTGCTCATAGGTGCAAATGTGTCTAAATAATCAATGCCTTCTCTTTGCACATATCCCTTACATACTGACCTTGCTTTATTTCTTACTACTCTACCATCTTTATTCATCTTGTTTCTGAATATCCACTTTGTTCCAATCACATTCTGATCACTAGATCTTGGGACCACTTCCCAAGTGTCATTCTTAATAATTTGATCAAGTTCTTCTTTCATAGAATCATGCCAATCTGAATCATTACATGCATCTTCAACACTTAAAGGTTCAATCTGAGATAGTAAACATACCACTTCACTGCTAGCTGAGTTCTTTGCTTGTGATATTGTTAAGACTTTGCCGCTCTGATCTCCAATGATGTCTTTCTTGGAATGATTTCTAGATGTAAACTTTGGAACTTCAGGTGATGCTGACTCATCAGCCTTAGGAGTACCTTCTTCAATTGTCTCAGGGTCATTGAATAACACATCAATACTGTCAAAAATTTCCTCAATAACTGTCTCACTAGTGGAGGGTCTGGGTTCTTCTTCAATCATGGGTGAGTAATCATGATATCTTTCTTGAATCATAAACTTTTCATCAATCTTAACATGAGCACTTTCAATGATCTTTTTCAATCTTAAATTGAAAGATCTATAAGCTTTACTTTTAGTAGAGTAACCAAGAAAAATACCTTCATCACTTCTTGCATCAAACTTGCCTACTGCTTCATCCCTCTTGATGTAGCACTTGCTTCCAAATATTTTGAAGTATTTTACTATGGGAACATTACCAAACCATAGCTCATATGGTGTTTTGTCAGTGCCAGGCCTTAATTGAATTCTATTGATGGTATAGACTGCTGTATTGACCGCATCTCTCCAATAGGTGTGTGCAACTTTTCCTTCAATCATGATGGTGCACGCTATATCAAGAATGATCCTATTCCTTCTCTCTGCAATTCCATTCTGCTGAGGGGTTCTAGGTGCACTCAACTGTCTCTTTATGCCATGTTCTTCACAGTACTCATAGAATATGTCAGAGGTGAATTCTCCTCTTCTATCCGATCTCAAACATTTTATCTTTAGTCCAGATTCATTCTCAACCTTGGCTTTGAATATTTTGAACTTCTCAAATGCTTCTGACTTATCTTTCAAGAACGCAACCCACATCATCCTAGTATAATCATCAACAAACAAAATGAATACCTTTCACCATAGTATGATCTTGTTTGAGTTAGACCACATAGGTCTGTATGAATCAGATCCAACTTGTTCTTTGTTGAATTGTGCTTGCTCCTGAATGAATTTCTCATATGCTTTCCCATTACACATTCCTTGCATATAGTATCAATTGGATTTGCTATGCTAGGTAGATCTCTTACTACCTTTACATTTCTTATCTTTACAATGTTATCAAAATTGATATGACATAGTCTTTTGTGCCACAACCAAGTGTCATCAACTTTAGCAACAAAACAACTTGCTTCTGAATTGAGTTGAAAAACATTACCTCTTGTCTTTGAGCCTGATGCAATCATAACACCATCCTCGTTGTTAATGATGCATTTGTCATCTTTGAACTCCAGCTAATAGCCTTTTCCAAGTAACTGTCCAACACTAAGAAGGTTAAGTTTCAAACCATCTACATAGAGAACATCATCAATACTATTCTTTCCATCCAAGGTGATGGCTCCTCTCCTAACTATTGGTTTAGGAGTGTTGTCCCCAAATCTGACCATACCACCATTGTATTTATCTAGATGAACAAACCTACCTTTATCACCTATCATGTGATGTGAGCACCCACTATCTATAATCTAGTATGTCCTTATGTCAGCTTGTGAAATCAATGCTAGCTCTTGATTCTCTTTCTTATCTTCATGAACTGTCTTATTATTCATTTTGTCTACAGTAGAAATGAATCCAATTTCTTCTTCACCTAATTCATCATCTAAAACTCCATCTCCAACATAGTAGCATTCCTTAGAGTACTTAGGCTTGTAATCCTTTTTGAACTTTCTAGCTCTAGTAGGACTCTTAGATGCAAAGTGACCGATCTTATTACATGAAAAGCACTTAAATGGTAATTGACCTTCATATTTTCCTTTTCCTTTCTTTTCTCTTTTTGCAATCATAGAAATGAAATCATCTAATGTTTTTTCTTCTTCATCATCATCAAAATTACCAGAAGTGTTTGCAGATTTCTTACGATGAACTGTAGCTTTGAAGGCTGTCTCACTCTTTGGTTTTGCCTTCAATCTTGAAATATCAAAAGCTGAGATTTTGCTGATCAAGGTCTCTCTCTTGAAATTAGATGTAAGCTGCATGGTCTCATCAAGGATGTTGATCTTGCTTTCATATTCTAGAGTGAGAGTGGTCATTAACTTGTCCATAATGTCCTCTTCTAAAATCTCTCCACCATTGTTTCTAATTCTAGCAACTGCTTCATTTATCCTTTGATTGTAAGCTCTGATATTTTCTTTAGGTAGCATCTCTAATGCATTATATCTTTTCTTCCATGTCTTTCTGTGCACATCCTTTTCTTGTTTGTCTCCTTCAAATATGTCTTCTAGGTGCTTCCATATTTTTTGGGCTGTATCTACCTTTTTTATTTCTGAAAATTCACTATCAGATAGGGCACTTATAAGGGCTTCTTTAGCTATAGCATTATGATGAAACAATTCCTTTTGCCTATCAGTAGCATTATCCTTTGCAAGGTCTTCTAAGGTAGGAATCTTGGCTTCTTTGATAGTTACATCAAAAACTTCAAAAGCAATGCATTGCAAATGGGTCACCATCTTGTTCTTCCAATCAAGATAATTATCTCCATAGAACTTAGGACTTTCTTTCCTAAAGTATGCCATTTGATCAACCTCAAGCTATTAAAATTTCTCTCCGAGGCACTTGGCTCCAATACCAATTGTTAGGAATAGTCCCAAGAGATAACTGAGAGGGGCGGGGGGGTGAATCAGTTATCTACAAAGTTTCAATTCTTTATCCAATTAAGTATACTTAAACAAAAAGCATAAACACAATGAAAGAATACTTGAACACAACACAATATTTTGGTTACGGGGAAACCCAAATAGGTAAAAACCCCAGTGGGAATTGACACCCACTAATATTCTGCACTAGTGTATTATGATCCTTGTTATAAGATCCTTAACCCTGTTAGGAGTTTCTTTACAATATATTTAGTATAGTAGACTTGGTCAAGGGTCGGACCTTGTTAGGAGTCTTTTACAATTGTCCTTGTTAGGGGAGAGGATGCACAATCTGAGAGCTCACTGCTCAAAGGGGCAAAGGCTAAAACCTTCTAAATAACAGATACACACTATATCTAGATCTTGGTGAACTGCGCTTTGACCTGTTGTCTGGATCAGTTCTAATGTATAGCACAAATACTTTACTTGGTCACATAGACCTTCTTCTGATGGCTCAACACTTTGCACACTTTGCTCTGCTCTTCTTAATCAACCATGAACCATGCTCAAGTAATCACAAATGACTACCTATAAATATCTTTCCTCTAAATGATATAATCAAGTCAGCCTGTTACAACCACCTTGAAATCATATTAGAGAAACCATAACAAACTCTAATAAAAATTCTGTCAGCTCTACTATGCACGCAACACATTTTGGGACCTATCCAATAAGATAATTGTAGACGCACACTACACAATGTCGGCTCTAACAAAACAACTGTATGTTTCTTCTCAATCTGAATTAATTCATGCACTCTTAACCAAACATCAATAACTCTTCTCTAAGCTTAACTCCAAGGGTGCATACCAAAAAGATAGGTACAACTCCAGAACCAACAAAATCTCTGTCGACTCTCCTGAACAAACACAAGAAACTGCTACTAGTGAATAGTGACTTCATAACTTCACTTCTACTAAATATCAGACTATGCGTCCATAACTAAAACATCAATAACATGTCTTCAACATATATCCAAGTGTGCAAGGCTCCATGATGATTGTATGAACAACCATACACAGAACACTACCTATTACTCTGTCAGGAACATTGGTGACACAAGTTGCTATATAACTGTCTGTACTAACAGTTAACCTCTGCGCCCATGATATCATGCTGATATCATGTCCATGATTCATATACTAAAATATTATTGCATAAGACTTCCATGCATGCTACTTTCCATATGTTGTCATCAATGACAAACATACAGTCAATATTGGCCTACTGGCAAATCTCCAATAGTTTTGAGGATGGAAGATGTGGTGGGTCCCTTTATTTCTAAAGAAATGAGGAAGGCATCCATTAGTGCCAACAAAGCCATAGTTGTTTGTGGAAGACTTAAGGAAAAAGGAAAGAAGGATGAGAAGTGTAATAAATCCACATATCAAATCTCCTTGAAAGTCCAAATTTATTTGTTGGAATTGTGGTGAGCCTAGACACATTTGTAAGGACTACAAAGATGAAAAGAAGAAGAAAAAAAAAGAAAATTGATTTTTAGTGTAAGAAGGAAGATGGTGATGCATTCATCATAGCTTTGGACACTCATTCATGCTATGATACATGGTTAATTGAGTCGGGTGCATCTTTTCATATGACATTTAACAAATATTGGTTTTCTGAATATGAAGAATTTGATGGAGGTAAAGTGTACTTGGGTGATAATTCTCATTTAAATATTGTTGGTTGTGGTAAAATCAAAATCAGGTTTCTTGATGGTAAAATAAGAAAGACTAATAGTATGCTAAATCTCCTTGGTATAAGAAAAAACTATTATCTATGAGAAAATTAATAGATTCAAGTATGCAGACAATCTTTTCTAATGTAGGATGCAAAATGATGAGAGGTTTTATGGTGGTTTCCAGAGGCGTTAGAATTGGCACATTGTATAAGATGGAAGCATACATTTCTAAGTGTACTAGTAATTTTGTGAATACTAAATGTATGGAAACTTCATTGGAAAAGGTGAGGGTTTCACCTTCAATAGATGGTCATGAATTTTAGGTACATAGGGGTGATTTTTCTTTTAAATCAAAGCTACCTTTAGATAAGACTCTGTTATGGCACCAAAAACTTGACCACATTAGAGAGAAATGTCTAAGGACCTTGAAGAAGACAAACCTTGTTGAAGGTCTAAATGATTACAATCTTGATTATGATTTCTATGGATTATATTTATGAAAAACAAAACCAAGTTCAGTTTTACTCGAGTTATCATAAATCTTGTGGTGTGTTGGATCTCATTCATTTTGATGTGTTTGATCCTATAGATATTACTTCCAATAAAAAAATCCACAAATTATGTTTCATTTATTGATGATTATAGAAGGACATGAGTATATTTTAAAAAGAGTAAATATGATGCTTAGTTGATTTTTTAATTTAAAGAAATGGTTGAATTGTTTAAGAAATGGTTGAATTGTTTTAATTTAAGGAAATTAAAATGTTTGAGTAATAATGGTAGTGAATCTTTCCCTGATGATTTCAATAGGTTCTATAAATATTGTGGCGTTTATAGACACAAGATAAGTTTGTATTCTCCACAACAAAATGGAGTTGCATTAAGTATGAACATGACATTGATGGAGAAGGCTAGAATTATGCTTAGTGGTACTGGCATGGAATATAGGTTTTGGGTTAAATTTGTTTCCACTACTTTCTACTTAATTAATAGGTCTCTTACATCATTTTTTGTTGATAAAATGCCTATGAAAGCATGGCTTGCAAGTTATAAGCCTTCATTAAGGCATATTAGGGTTTTTGGATGTAAGGCATATGCATATGTGCCAAAGAAGAAATGATAAAAGTTAGAGAACAAGGTTTTTAAATGTATCTTCATCAGTTAAAATTATGGTGTGAAAAAATACAACTTGTAGGACTTGATTACATAGAAAGTAATGCATAGTAGAAGTGTTAATTTTAGAGAATTGAGCCTTCTTCTATTACATTATAATCTGAAAAAAATAAAAAAGGAGATGTGATTCAACTAAATTCTACATGTGAGAAAGTTGAATTGAGGCCCCTAGATGGACAAGAAATTGATGAGACTTTGTCTAGCTCTAAATCTTTAGAAGAGGAGGAACCTCTAGCTCAACTTGTTCTACAAGGTAGAGACAACCACCTAAAAGACATTATCTTGATGATTGGAGGTGTATTTATTATTTGAATATTAGCATGGATGAACCTTGATTTGTACAAGAGGCATTAGGAATGAATTATGTAGAATCCTTGAGGATTTCTATGGATGAAGTTCTAACATCTTTAAAAAGAATGATACGTGGGAGATCTTGTACCATTTCTTGAAGGACAAAATCTTGTTAGTTGCAAATGGATGTTTAAGAAAAAGAATAGTTCATATGGAAGAATTGAGAAGTGTAAAGGAAGGTTGATTGTGAAAGGCTACTCTTAGGTTGAGGATATTGATTATAGTGAGATATTCTCTCATGTTGCAAAAATGACATCCATTATATTTTTTCTTTCTATTAATACTATATATGATTTAGATTTTTGAGAAAATGGATGTGAAAACTACTTTCCTTCATGGTGATTTGGAGGAGAATATTTACATGACATAGCCATATCACTACATGATAAAATGTAAAAGTAATTTGGTTTGCAAATTGAAAAAATCTTTGTATGACCTCAAGAAGAGTCCTAAGATGTGGTAATAGAAATTTGATACATATGTGCTGAGTTTGGGATTTGAGAATTATAAATAAAATTAGTATGTTTATTATTATTCAGATGGCTATCGTTTCTTATACATTACATTATATGTTGATGATATTTTCTTTATTGGTAAAGGGAAGGGTTTTATTCAAAACTAAAGTCTCAGATTATTGTTAAATTTAAGATTAAAGATCTTGGTGCAACTAATCTTGGGATGGAAATTAGAAGAGAGAGAGTGCACAAATATATATGGCTAGGCTAGATTAAGTATGTGAAATTAGTTTTACAAAGGGTCAACATGTAGGATTGTAGACCATAATGTGTTCCTTTCATAGCTGGAACAAAATTATCTATTTCAGATTGTTCTACATCTCCATCAAAGATGGAAGAAATGACTAGAAGAGTGTCTTACCATAGTGTAGTTGGAAGTTTAATGTATGGTATGGTTTGTACTAGACTAGACATTTCCCAAGAAGTGGGATTTCTTTCCATATATATGTCTAATCTTGGTAGAGTTCATTGGGATGTAGTTAAAAGAGTCTTCAGATATTTGAAGGGTACCTATGAGAATTCTTTGTGTTATCATGGTAGTATAATAGGAGAAAATATTTCCCTTGATATTTGTGTTTATATGATTGGATGAGTTATATTGATAGCATAAGATCCACCAATGCTTATGTTTTTACATTATTTGGTGGTGCAATTAGCTAGATGAGTAAGTGATAGGTTGTGATTGGTTTGACCGCTACTAAAGAAAAGCTTATGGTAGCTACTCATTTTTTAAAGAAGACATTTGGATCAAGAGATTGTTTCCAAGTATTGGAATACAATTAGGTGTGGTGAAAATTTATTGTGATAGTTAGAATGTGATCTAACTACAAAAGAACCCAAATTTTCATGCTAGGACTAAGCACATTGATGTTCAATATCATTTTGTCAAACATATAGTTGAGAATTATAGGGTGAAGTTGGTTAAGATACAAAATTTAATGAATGTTGCAGATTTTTTACTAAGGTTGTGAAAACAGATAATTTCAAATGGTATTCAGGGTCTATGGGCATTTCAACCTAAAGTGATTAAACAATAATGTTGGAACCCCTCTTGTTTTTTCTTGCAAGATTTTTGACAAGTGGGGGGTTGCAGGGGGGTACACCCCTTCATATATTATATTATAAGTTTTGGTAATTATTACAAAGATTTGAGAAAGTTTTTATAGTATCCTCTCCTCAAGCTTAGTGTAGGAAGTTATTCTACTAGTTAACTTCCTTACAAGCTTTGGTTAGAGGTCTACTTAAAATTTCCCAAAACTTAATTAAATATGTGGCTTGAATATAAGCATGATTCTAGGCCCCTCACTAGAGGTACCAAATGTTCCTATCATAAGGACATTGTAAAAGAAGATGTGAAGTACATTCTTCACAATTTTTATAAGGAACATAGATAAAAGGACCTTGAATACGTTGTGTTTACAAGTTCTCCTAGGTAAGATACCTATTTTGGACCTCTATCTATAAGAAGAAGGTACACTTGGGTCAAGAAAAGTTATTACATACCTATTTACACTAAGGAACTTCAACATTACCACACAACTATCTATATAGCTCTAGGTATCTCGAGGAAACTTAATTTTTTCCCTTTAGATTAGAACCACAAGATAAAATACCCTTTCCTTTAAGGGAGTTACACATTCTACTAGTCAAGATCCTAGCTAACTCTTGGTGATCCTCTTTCAAACCTCTTGCTGTCAACTCTTGAGGGTCCTTCTAGTGATACACCTCCACCTAACCCATAACCTAAACATCTTTAAATTCCTCAACCTTACTCCAACCCGCTACAAGTAAATTGATGGACATAATAGATTTCACCTTTATTTCATATTTTTAAGGTTATATATTCTATATACAGTTTAATATCTTGAGGAATCGACAATTAGACTGATGATTTAAAGATTTCCTTTTTACCTATGGTCGATGTAATTTTAGATAAATTTACAATTGATACCCTCCCATGAATGTCTATATTTTTGTATATATAGTGGCCATGAATGATTAAATCAAATGATTTTGATTAAGTTATCTCGTATTTATTCTTTCTCAAAGTGCATTCATGGTAACTTGAAAATTAATGTTGACAACTTGGGAATAAATACATAGTTATGCTTCGATTATATTGGAACCTTCGAATTTCAAAGAAATTTGAAGTGCACATATTGAAATTTTTACTAAGGCATATAGGTGCACCCTTGCAAATTCCAAGTGGCCTAGTTTGAAAGTGAATAAACTTAAGCCCAATTATTGTTATGAGAAATACACTTAGAAACATGTTCACATGCTATCATTAATCATGTTTAACAATTTATAGCCTCCCATGATCAATTTTGACAAGTTTTTGAAGCACTTGATTTTAGGAGATAACATAGTTATGCACTTTGCACATTCATAGAATATTCCAAGTAGCCTACTTTGGAGGCTCAAATTTTATATGTTGTTGAATGTCATGATAAAAAGATCATTCCCCTGCATTGAAGACATATTGGTGAGCCCATGTATCAATTTTTAAGCCCCCGTGACCTTGTTTGATATATTTTCTAAGGTCAATCTATATGCAATTTATTCTAGTTTTCAGTATGCATAGTGTTACATCTACCATATGGCCATTTTAAGAGGGTTATATTTCATGATCTTTTGATTCTAAAGAAAATCTAGTTGTTTTACCTATATTGTTAGTGTATCAATGAACTCACCTACAAATTTTTCAGAATTCCAAGAGGTTGTTTGATAATTTCCCTGAATCCATATCATTTACAATTTATCATATTTTACAGTTTGCATGTTTAGAACAATTTGAAAGTGGCCATCTTTTACCATTACCATCATGCAAACTTGATGGAATTAAGAAGAACCCCTCTACACACAAGCTCACCATATTCAAATGAAGTGATTTTCCCATTGGTGACCTCTTAGACTAAGATTTGGTATTTTTTCAAAGCTATGATTGAAGGGGCCTCAGATAGGTTGTGCATGTGCACTATTAGAAAATGTTGAGTTAGCAACTTTGAGATCTAAAATTTTGCAACTTGGGCCACTTCAAGAAAATCCCTTTGGAAAAGTGTTTTAAAGGCATAGGAGAATATGTTTGCCCAACTTTGAGGCTTTCAAGTGAAGGCGAGTATGATATTTAACTATTTCATGACTACTCCCAAGCTAAATTTGGTGTCACAAAAAAGTTACAAAATTAAAAAAATGGAGAATGTCACGAGGCTTGGTATGCTCACATGAATCACTAGTTTTAATTTCATCAAATTTTGAGTCTGTTTGATGTATTATTTTAAAGTTTACATTTTGTTGCTACTCATCTCGACAAGTCAGTTTACAAAGGAGGTACTTAAAGTTTATGAGCTTCTCAAGTTCCAAGAATGACCCAGTTGTTTATTTAAATTATTATAACTCACAAATTTTCATGGCTCTAGGATGTATGGTTCACCAACAGTAAGCTAAATTAAAAATTCATCAATTTCTCTAGAGTTTTTGTGCAACATTTTAAAGCATTTAAAAATATTTTGGGTGCATTTTGGGGCATATTCAAACATGTTTCAACTATGTTATAACTTTGGAAAGTTTATATTGCATATAAAATTCATTTTGAAGTTGCAAATGTAATTATTTTTGGGGTGACTATGCTACCCCGCACCCCCATGGATAGCAACAAGGAAATTCAAAGTGAGGTGTGGGTATGCGGAGTGTACCCTGCACCCCCATATATAGTAAAATAAATTCCCCAAATGACATGCAGGTGTGCGGGGAAGGCTCAAAAACATTGCTGAAAGTGAAATAAATGACGTTTTTGGTCTTCATGCTAATTTGAAAAAGTTGTATATGAACTGAAAATGAAGGTTTATACATCCCAAATGTTGCCCAAACCTTTTCTCATGCATGGGGAATGATTTTATTGTTATTTGTAATATTTTTATTTTGTCAGCAAGCCCAAAAATGACCCAACAAATTGAAAAATGGCCTAGTAACATTTTAAATTACCTCTATCAATCTGTTGATAAGATTATTAGTTTTTTAATGTGTTGATGGGTATATTTATTCACTAAAAAGGGAAAGTGCAACAGTAAGATTTGTTTTACAGATTGTAAAAGAAAAATATTCATGATAATATATAAAGTGTGAGAAAAATGACAAATTAATGTGTTGAAAACAAGTGCATAAGAATGGGATCATATATTTTGTGGAGTGAAAGAAGATTTCAAATGAAAAAAATCAGATTGGAGAAGGGATGCATGTTATCTCTAGAATAAATCAAGGTTTCTCTTCTTATCTTTATATTCTTCTTTCTCTTCTGTTTTAGGGGTTCCAATTCTGAGTCCTTTTTGGGATAGCAAGGGAAAAGATTCATGTATATTCGAGTGTTGTAGAAGTTCAAATGCTAATGTATTTTCCTATCTAATAGCAACACACAGTTCAATCTCTGTGTGTAACATAATATGTGTAATATTGTTTATGTCTCCAAAATGTTAACCATTATCTTCAAGACTTGAATAGTCAAGGATTTGTAGGGTTTTCATTGCACATTTGTCATGATGGGGTTTTCAATTGATTGCTTCTATTCAAGGCTCAAATTAAATATGTTCTCAATTGATTACTAGGGTTAGTGTGTTTTCATTTTAGATTTTCAAGAAGATTAACAATGTTTCCAATTGCTAGTCCCAATATTGTAATGCAATATTGATTTAATGACCATTGGACTTGTGTTTAGGTTGTTGTTGGAATGATGAATTATGTTATTGCGAGTGTGAAATTGTGATCCTGCAATCCTGTACACAACACTTAAACTAGATATTAATTTCAAGGTTAGTATTCAAAATCAGTCAAATAAACCAAATAACCTATGAAGAGCATCTCATTGCTTCCTAATCATGAAGATTCAATTGATTAGTAAAATTGCTCTCAGAATTCATGTTTAATCTAATTGAATAGACAATAAAAAATGGAAGATTCAAATTATGAATGCATCTAAGATGAATTTTTGATACATATGATCTAGATTGATGAAATATAACTAAGAATGATGCAAATTGTTATGATAAAAATGCTAAACTCAGTTGAACATCATGTACTTGCACAAAATCTAGATATGAAAATGCCTTGACTAGGTGTTTATTTATAGATACTTAATTTTGAGAATTGGAGGGAAATGATTTGGATTTTGAATTTCAATTCAATGGTTGAGATCCTTCCATTGAAATGAATAGTGAAGATTCAAAGTTTTCATGAGAAATCCTAGTCCTTGAAGCTCAATGGAGGAAATTAAGTTGTTTTCCTCTAGTGGTTGAGTTGGAAAATAGGATAATTAATTAATTTCCCTAGCTAGGTTATTTATGTCTTGTTAGGACTAACAAGGCAGAAATAACAATTACATGCAAATATAACCAATATCAGAAAACAATAAACCACACAGAAGAGAACACAAGACACAAAGATTTAACGTGGTTCACCCAATCCATGGGCTACGTCCACCAATAGTGAGTCCAATATTATTATTACCCAGTGATTACAACCTGATTACAATTTGTAATCCCTTTACAACTCAATTCCACCGCAAGTACTAAAATCATACATACTGAAAATCCCTAACTCTAAGCCATATTATACAATATTTTGCCCCTTTGGGGTTAGAACGAGTTACAACATGTCAGCCCAAAAATAGCCGAAAATATGTCAGCCCCGAACCTCGGCGAGGTCGGGAGGAAAAATGTACAGTACTTTCCTGATCAATCACCACAAGCTAACATGTCTCTTTTTTCAATTAAATAGTTAGAATTAATTAAGGAATTAATACCTTTGATGATCGATCCTTGACTTTTGATTACTTGATGAATTATACAATTGTATGATTTTAAACCAATTGCACAATTAAGATCGATATTCTTTCAATTTTTATGCTCCTGTTATGATTTTGATCACAAGATTAGGACTTAGGGTTGATTCGTTTAACTAAACCGATTTTAGGTGATTAGAGTTATGACTTTGTAATGGATATGGCACTAGTCTAGAAGTGTCTCTCTTGTCAAGTCTTGGCTAGAAACATCTTTTAAATCTAAATCTCTTTTCATTTTATTTTTTGTTGTTTAATTTGTGTTTTCTTCTTACTTCACACCAATTTTTAGTGAATAGAAAGGCGATGTGTGAGTCAAGAAAGCATCCACATTAGGACCCTTGTTATATTGTGTGAAGTAGATATATTGTAACATCATTGTCTAACATGGTTAAATATCTGAAGAGTGATGGGAATAGAGGTAAACCCACCTAGGTCTTGCAAATCCTAAAATGTAGAAGACTTTTAAAGCCTTGTCAGTTGGCCATTGAATCTAGTTATTTGTGGATAGAAAGTGGGTCATTCTTAGGATTTTCTAGAAATCAGCTGGAGGAACCAAAAAATTCATTTTTGTTAGTCCATGTATCTTCCATATTCCATTTTCAAAATGAGATTCTTCCTTTGTTCTTTGCATTGGGATTCCATCATTTTGCCATAGTTTTCAATTAGTTCTACTATTCCACATCAATTCTATTATTTGGAACTTCCTTTTCCATCTTGTTTTGCTTGATTATTTATTTGGTGAACCCCCACTAACTCTTAATTGAATGATTTTAGTGCCACTTAGTTTGCTGATTTGGTTGTTTTTATTTTTTTTCAAATAAGGGCATATAAATTTTGGCGTAGTAGGTCATTAGTAGCTAATAGATAGATATAATTCTCAATTATAATCACATATTTCAATTTTCTATTCAAAACTATGTTGTTCCCCCTTAAGGTAAATTTTGATGCAAATAAGGAGTCAAGTTTGATCTAGCACTATCTTTAGATCCCTCTAGAGGTAGAGAAATGCCCATTCTACTAAAGGAAGGTGATCTTTGTGTCATTTATATTTTCTATTTGATAGTTATAAGATACTTTTGTGCATGGTATAATAACTTCATTATTTATGTGATCAATTTAGTTTAAGATAGAATTCAATTTAAATTTATTTCAATTTTCATATTAGTACCCTATTTTGTTTCAAGAATATGTTTCCAACCCTATTTTGAAATGCCCCTCTCAGGAAACCTTGGAGCACAAGGATAACTATGCATTAAATATTTTTTTTAACAAGTTACATAACATACAGAGTTGTAACTGAGTGCATCACATAAGCATCTCAAGCATGCATCATAAAATAAAAAATGCCATGAACATCGCATGTTTGAAACACGAGGATCTTACAATTACTTCTAAGGATTTCCAAGCTATTAAACTTGTACTTAGAATGGAGAACACACATTCTTGAGATTTCCCTTCAAGGATTCAAACATCATCCATGGACCACAAGAGGCTAAGTTGATAAGCGTTCACAACTATAAGGGGGGAAACAACTAACACTATTAAACCGTCCACACAAGTCTTCTTTTTAAGCCCAAATAGAGGTTCCTATATTGATTAACCATGCATGTTAATTTCCATTCTAAACATAATCAAAGCATAAAATAATCATACCACCAAATACATGCATCAAAAAGGTCCATAAAGCAATAAGGAAACCCTCATGAATTAAACCGATAAACACCCATAAGATACCCATCTCCCATAACTAATTACAAAACCAAACTAAGAAGAGATGCTAATTGGTGGAGACGTCGATCTCCAACTAGTGAACTCCCAAAATAAAATAGCCCAGTCCAGTAAGCACGGAGGTGCCATTCCTTAGACAGAGATGCTGATCTGTGCAGACGCTAATCTGTGCACATGGTAATATACAAAAAATACTATTTGAGACAAAGTCTCAGACTAGAGGGGGGAAGAAAATGGTTCTCAAGCAAAGGTATTGATCTGCGTAGACTACAAAAATCATACGCAGATGCCAATCTACAAACCTAGCCTCAAACACAAAATTTAATAAGTACAAACCTATGCCAACTCCAATGTACAACTGGAAAAAAATTACTAGCTCCACACCGGGGAGTACTGGATACCCAAATATCAAGGCTATGGTCACTCAATTACATCATAAAATAGTGTAGGTGGTCGTCAAGGCTACAACTAAAGAACATAAGATATAAATATGCAAATACAAGGATAAATAATGAACTCTTAAGCTCCTAGTCCTGTAGCTGGAGGTAGTTCACCCCTATACTCTGATCCCTAGCCGTGGTATAGTTAGAAACTGTTAGGATTAGGTAATACTAAGAGGGGGGGTGAATCAGTATAACAGAACTTTGATTTCAACTTTAAACATTTATAAACAATCCAAAGTAATGCAGAAATGAAAAGAACATATAAGCATAACACATTACTCATGACACCATGATTTTTTCTCGAGGAAACCCTGGCCAAAGGGAAAACCCTGGTGGGGATGGTACCCACAAATATGCACTAAAATATAATGTCCCTGTTAGGAGATCTAGCCTTGTTAGGAGCCGATTGTTACATAGTACATTTCCTTGTTAAAGGATTACAAAAACCTTGTTAGGAGTATACAAAACACTTGGTTAAAGGTGGTGAGCTCATTGCTCTTACAATCAATACTGTTCCAAAATGGTTCTCAAAAGGGGGAACAACACAAGCACTTATCTTTCTTAGATAGTTCCAATTTTAGCTCAGCCTCTTACTGATCTCGCATTTGATCTTTTCTCCTATATTCGCAAACTTACTCCATCATTATATAATTAGTTATGCTTCACTTTCAAAAAACTAATATATACTTATACAGAATTAGTCTTCTAGTCGGCCTCATAATTGTCACAAAAAAACATAATAGAAACTCATGCAAATGATATACATGGAATTGATGCTCTTATATTACCAAAAAGTCAGTAATATACTTTGTTTACTTGTCTTAGCATGTTACCATATCTATTATGCACTCCTTAATCTTCGCAACTGTTCATGTACCCTAATATACTATTTTACTATTTTCGCATACCTTCCAAACACTATATCTCACACATCAGGTATCCAAAACTCATGTGATCTTAATTGAAGCATGTGCATATCCCAAAATACCTCAAGTTAACTTCACAAGCCATAATACCTTGTATATCTTCATCGCTATCCAAAATTGTGGCACTGTACCCTATTTTCCTGATTCTAGACTTAGTCATTTCCATGACTGTGACTCCAGTGGTAATCTCCACAACATGCGATCACTCCATCATAAGTGTTTCCATGAATGACAACCCTTAAGTGATTCTCAATACTCAAAAACATCACATGTCAACAATCTCTCCCTTTGGCATTGATGGAAACACTTAGAAAAATGGCTAAGTGTCACAAAGCATCTCTCTTCTTTACCTTATTATTATTTTTTTCATTCTCTTCCTCATTTTCCTTTTTCTTCCTCTCCCTTTGACATCAATGGAAAAGGTATTCTCAAAATTTCAAAATTGAAGTACAGGTGGTCTAGTGCTTACTTACCAGATTTAAGACATCTTGGAAGGATGCTTCCAAGGTCTTAACTTCCTCAATCCATGAGCTTATCAATAGTTAACTAACATGGATTAATCCATTTAGTGCATATGATGTTGTCTCTACTGCCTTAAGCTTAGTGAGAGTAGATACTATCATTGAAATTTCAGCCTTTATCATCTCAGAGAGACGAGTCTCCAATATTGAGATCTTGGGAGTTAATATATTTCTTAATGAGTCAAACCTATCTGCAACTCTCCCTTTCTCCATTTCCAGTACTCTTATTTTCTCTAGTACCTTGGATGTTTCCTTGTCTATCTCTCCCATAGTTTGTGAAGATGATTCACAATTTTCCATTATACTGTCAAGATTTTCCCTGTCTTTGGCTATGGCCTCCTCAACATTCTTCAAGTGTCTACAGGAATTTATGCAGTAGCTATATAGTTTCCTATCTTGTGCTACACAACTCTTTGCTTTAAGAGTGGTAGCCTTTAGAATGCCTAAGTCCCATGAAATGGACTTGTGAACTTCGCTCAACTTCTTCTCCAATAAGTTTCTTTCAGCCTTCTCCTCTACTCTTTTTAGCAATGAGTCAAAGTGAATATCAAAGTCATCCAATACTATACTAAGATTCTCAGTCCCATCCTTGTCTTTTAGGATAACTGGTGAGGGTAGTAGCTTGTTTACTATTTCTACAACCTACCCATTATCTTAGCTCTTTTATCTCCTTTTTGGGCTGATTTTTCCTTAGCTTTAACAAAGGCCATGAATGAGAGTCTCATCAGTTCATCTTCATCCATGCTGTCCACATCAAAACTTACTAGTTTGGCCACACTTGCTAACAATAGAGATGAATCCAGTTTGATTTCAGTGGCTTCCTCTGACTTAGGTTGTTTTTCTTGATGTTCTTCTTCTTGTAACTCCTTCTCATGTACTCTTTCTTCTAGTTTCTCTTCTAATTTTCTTTCTTCTATCTGTTCCTGATCTTCAACCTCCATCGCACTATCCATCTTGTCCATGAATGGATCATTTATATCCTACGAAGTGTCAAGGCTAACAGGCACACCAGTGACAAAGAAGTCTGGTTGCAAGTCAACTTGAGCACTCTTATCAACTGCCTGCGAGCTCTCTCCTAAACCCAAGGACATAGGTTTAGCAGTCTTAGGGGGTGACACCTTTTTAGGCATGTTATTCATTAGAACTTGGTCTAATACCTTTTGGGTATCATTAATTACTTCACCATATCTTCTAGCCATGATCTTGACTAGTCTGGTCTTTTTTCTTAGAAGAGGTTTTAGTGCCTTTATGATTCTTTCTCTTTCTTGAATAGATACAACTGGCAACATATCATCAATTGTTTTTTTCCTTATGTTCTCATCTTCTGAATGTGCTAATTGTTTCTTGATTTCTAGCTTACTGTATAGATATTTGGGAACACTGGCCTCTATTTCCAACAAATTCTTTTTGAAGACTAATAAATGCTCAATGATAGTGTCCTCAATGATTGCTTGATCCTCAGGGCTATATCTTTCATAGTATCTATTTATTGATGTCAGATTTACATCTTTAATAACCTTTTTTTGTAGTGCTTTCATATCTAGTTTCCACAAGGATTGTGGACTCTTTTGAACGACTATCTCTTCCTATTTTTCTATTGTTGTCTCTTCCTTTTTCTTCCTCTTTTCTTCTATCTCTTTTTCATTTGGACTGATCTGCTTACCTATCCTAGAAGATCTTCTAGGGGTGACTGCAGGTATAACTTCTTGAATTTCTTCTTCTTGCTCATCAGTAATGGTAACAGTAGGAACTACTGATTTCTCTTCCACAGAAGTATTAGGTGCATCAATAGCTATGCTAGAAGATGCCTCCATTTTAGCTCTTATGTTCTTTAACTGCTCCTTAGTGATTCCCACCTTCACAGTAATGTCTTCAACAATTTTTCTGACCTTTCTTTTCCTTGTTACCTTTTCCTATTCTTCTCTCACTTTCTCGTACTTCTCTTTGTAAGTACCCCATCTTTCTTAGGTAGTGTCCTTTTTTGCTACAAGTACATGCTCTACTTTCATGGTTAGTACTTCAACACTTACTTCATATCCCATGGGATAGCACCACTTGGTTCTAGGCTCAACTTCCTCAAAGCAAACACAATATGTTTCAACCATGAAACATATGGTGTCTTCATATTTTTCCACTAACTCTTCTGGTATCCTATACCTTTCTTTCATCTTCCTTTGTAGTATCTTTGTCATAGAAAACAACTCTCCATCTACCCAATCCTTCTTCTACCTTCTATAGCTTTCTGAGATTTGTATTCCAGTGGGTACATCAATCTTCCATGCTCTGGGATGCATGCCAGGAAAGTTATGAATGACATGAATATACATGTGAACTAGTAGTGATCCAAGCCTAAACGCTTTGGATTTGTCTTTCTTAATAACCTTAATATTATCCAAAAAATGTTGTGCCAATACTTTGCAAAGGTTATATTGTTTGTTTTCCTTAACCATTCTATATGCCATCATGATAACTCCAACAGAAACATAGTTTGATATGCTGCTGTGAAACAATTTGTACCCTAGCAACATTGTTATAAATCTGACATCTTGTAAATATATATCATTAACTGTCATCCCTCTCTTATCCCATTTAGAATGAGTTAGGGTTTTTGCTTGTTTCTTTAGGTTTTTCTCAACCATAGGTAGGGCTCCTTCATTATCAAGGCATGTGATCTCATGAATCATCTATGCACAGATCTTTACTAGTTGCTCACCAATCCATAAGAACTGGTCATGAATTTTGCTAAGAATGATCTTAAACCATTCAACCTCTGAGAATTCTGCGAGATGGGTTAACTTAAGGATTGGTTGGTATTTTAGGTGTTTGAATTCTTCTACCAAGGATCCGTCAACTTCTATCATACTATCTAATTTACTATAGAGTTTAACATCCCCAATGGTTTCATACTTTTAGTGAATGTATGCCCTAATATCTTCTACGTGTAATACACCTACAGGAGTTTGAGAAAATGCTCCCTCTAGATCATCCTCATAGGATTTGTATGGATGCCACTAGAATTTATACCTAGGTCTGTCTACAACATCATATATCACTGGTGCATCCATGATTACTATGAAAGATTAGGTCTAAATACCTTAAACACTTGAATCTGATGTTTGATTTCACGTGAATGCAAGATCACTCAACTTGATTATTGCTCTGCTTTCACACTTCTTCTCTCCTTAATCACTGATCAACAAATGGAGTGTAAATGAAATCTCTCAAGTCTTTTATCCTTCACAAGTTGAGTGTGTGCATTAAACACAGGTAGCTCAACTTTGCATTCCGTTTAGTCAGTGCAAAACTCATGAAAACAGAAGATGAATCTTCAGGTGCTGCGATCTCATCCACAGATTCCAAAATATCTGAGAACCTCATATCTAAGCTCACATGAGCTTACTCCACTTATACAGGGGCTGGATGATTTCTGTTGTTTGTATCCAATGCTCCCCATGAGGCCATGAGGCCTTCTAGGCTGATGCCTCAAAGAATTCATCATGCGAAGACACAACATCATAAGTTGTCTCTCCCTGAACCATTGCCTTATTTATAACTTTTACTTGCCATATCTTCTCATCCTCTGACTTTTTGTTTTCACTTACGTAATCATTTAGGCTTTTACCACTATCACTGATATTCTTCCTTATGACTATAAGTGGTGATGCTTCTGGTTCATTAGATCTCCTTGGTCCTCTTTTGTTGTCATCTCCATTGTATCTACAAAACTTCACAATGTGACCTGGATTATTACATTTGTAACATATGGGTGGTCTTCTTCTGTCTTGAATGGTTTGCAGCTTACAGTACCTTGCTGTGTGCCCAAAGTTATTACATTTCTGACATGTAATCTTGGTTGCAGTTTCTTCTCTGATATAGTCTTGCTTATACCTGGATTGATCAGGTTTTCTAAAATCTACTTTCTTGTGTCCATAATCATAGCAATTAAAATAGTAGTTGGTAAAGGGTTTAGAGTTACCTTTACTTCTGCAGTCTCTCTCCATGTGTCCAAATTTGTTGCATTCAAAACATCTACCTCTGAAGGGTCTGAACTGTTCTCTAGGATATTCATTTGTAGGCCTTTCATTAGGAATGGGTCTTTCCTCATTCTTGGCTTCTTTCGGTTATTCTTGAGTTTTTGAACTTCCAGATTCATTGGGTCCATTCATGTCTTCTTTAGATTTTTGTTCTGTTCTTGGTTCATCATTCTTATTGCTTATGTGTAACTCCTCAATGTGTAGTCTGGCTTGAGTGAGTTCACCTTTGATGATCTGATTGTAATTATTTAATTCCTGATATTTATCTTTGTAGCGGTCAAGTTCAGTCTTCATATTTTCTATCTATAGGTTAGCTTCTTTCAGTGACTCTTCAACTTTGTTCCTTTCATCCTTTTCATGCTAAATCTCCTTGATCATCAAGAGATTGATTTGTTCTTTTTCTTGCTCCAACTTCTTTACTTTGTCTGATGTATCATTGTCAAAACCTTCTTTGATTTTCTCCATAAGGTCTTGTCTGTAATCTTTTACAGTCACAAGTTGTTCTTTAAGTTTCCTCATGAAACCTTCTACTCTTCTTAATTTGAATTTTAATTCACCATTTTCAGCTTTCATTTTATCCAGATCTTCAAGTGCAACTTCAAAGTTCACTTGCAAATCTTCTAAATCCATTCTGATCTCCCTTAAGCTGTTAAGATTTCTCTTAAAGGGCCAAAAGCTCTGATACCAATTGTTAGGATTAGGTAATACTGAGAGGGGGGGTGAATCAGTATTACAGAACTTTGATTTCAACTTTAAACAATTATAAACAATCCAAAGTAATGCAAAAATGAAAAGAACATATAAGCATAACACATTACTCATGACACCATGATTTGTTCTTGAGGAAACCTTGGCCAAAGGGAAAACCCCGGTAGGGATGGTACCCACAAATATGCACTAAAATATAATGTCTCTGTTAGGAGATCTAGCCCTATTAGGAGCTGATTTTTACATAGTAAATTTCCTTGTTAAAGGATTACAAAAACCCTATTAGGGGTATACAAAACACCTGGTTAAAGGTGGTGAGCTCACTGCTCTTACAATTAATACTGTTCCAAAATGGTTCTCAAAAGGGGGAACAACACAAGCACTTATCTTGCTTAGATAGTTCCAATTGTAGCTCGACCTCTTACTAATCTCACATCTGATCTTTGCTCCTATATTTGCAAACTTACTCCATCATTATATAATCATCCATGCTTCGCTTTCACAAAACCAATATATACTTATACAGAATTAGTCTTCTAGTCGACCTCATAATTGTCACACAAAACATAATAGAAACTCATGCAAATGATATACATGGAGTCGACGCTCTTATATTACCAAAGAGTTAGAAATATACTTTGTTTACTTATCTTAGCACATTACCATATCTATTATGCACTCCTTAATCTTTGCAACTATTCATGTACCCTGATATAATGTTTTACTGTCTTCGCATACCTTCCGAACACTATATCTCACACATCAGGTATCGAAAACTCATGCAATCTTAACTAAAGCATGTACATATCCCAAAATACCTCCAGTTAACTTCACAAGCCATAATACCTTGTATATCTTCATTGCTATCCAAAACTGTGGCACTGTACCCTATTTTCCTGATTCTGGACTTAGTCATTTTCATGATTGTGACTCTAGTGGTAATCTCCACAACATGTAATCACTCCATCATAAGTGTTTCCATGAATTACAACCCTTAAGTGATTCTTAGTACTCAAAAACATCACATGCCGATAGAAACACCTCTTTACCACATGGTACCCACAGGGGCACCCCACCATGCTCGCAAAGATAAAAATTGAGCCACAATCACAACTATATAATCATACCAAAAAGGGATACACTCATGCCATACAATATGCAAGACTCAAGGGCGACACAACAAACTGAGTAAAAACTATAATACAAGCACAAAATATGTAGCAGGGGGTCACTACTCAACTAATAGAGTATAAATTGGAGACTCAGGAATGGGGTGTCATCACACAACTCAAGAAGGCCCACACGACTTCAAGCTACCTCTCATCAAGGATTACCTACTAAGCCATATCAACATCTGCAGATGGAAATGATAAACGGTGCCATATCAACATCCACATATGACAAAAAGGTACAATGCCATGTCAATGGCCACATAAGATGACAAGGCAAGACATACCATATCTATATCCTCAAATGATAACAAGGTAATCAATCACATTATTTTATTTTAAGTTTTATTTCCCCATTTAGTATTTAAAGTTATCAGTTGCTTATTAGGAACTTAAGTAAGGTTACCTTGGAGCCCCTTTGTTCTTGGGTCGACCTTGAAGAGCCACTCCATCTCACTATTCAACACAAGCCATCAAGGCACAAAATACCAAAAAGACTCATGAGTCCCAGATCCCAAAATGCATCAAATAACTCAATTGACCTTGCACCGAGAGTACATGTCTGATAGGATCCCATCATATAAAACTCAATGTTCTTTTTATGCGGTCTCATACACCAATCACCACGCATCCCAAATGTGACAAAATCAAGCATTGAGGTAAAATCTCAACAAAGACAAAATTACATAAAAATGCACATGACAAACTCAACTAGGCACTTTGTTGGGAGTACAGATTCATCCACGAATCCAAAGAAAATAGTGTAAAACCATGGAATGATTATAGAAATGGAGGATAATCCATTCCAATGCATGAAATATGCCAAAGAGGGAACCAATAAAATTTGGGTAGCACACAAAACTATGCAACACAAAAACACTCGAAAACCAAACTTCTCAGAAATCAACAAAATTAAAACCCTTTTTTCATTTCATTCCAAAACTCCCAAAAATCCAATAAAATATAAAATCTAGGCACTTATGCAAAATTTGGTAGCATAATGGTGCCAAAACCCCCAAAACTCAATGCTAATAACAAGAAATGCTCACACCTGACCAACCTGATGGAGGAAATCAAAGAAAATATGAGGGAATGCTAATTATCATCCCATGAATCTATTACATTCAATTTCACATGAAATAACAAAGTAAAATAGAAGATCTCAAGAGTTCTACCTCAACTGTAAGAGAAAAAACCAAAATGAGAAGATAAAAATGAAGACTACGCCAAATGGAATGAAATCTTTGACAAAGGTGAGGAATCTTGTCAGGAATCCAATGTGCCACTCCTCACGAAGATCCCACACCCTAATCAAACACAATGAGTAAAACACCAATTTCTCAAGAGGGTTTGAAGAAAAATCACAATTTCTCATAAAATGCCAAGTGAGAAGTGAAGTGAAAAAAACTCATTCTTTTCCCTTATAAGCACTTTTCCAAAAGTGACTTATAAAATAGATTACTTAAATACTTAAATAATCGATTGGCCCCTTAACCCAAATAAAATAAATTGATTTGAGAGTTCAAAATCCAACTATGATAGACTAGCCAGTAAATAAAATTAAATAACAAAAATCCCCAAAAATTACTAAAATCAACATTAAATTAAAATCTTCTGCAACAACTGCGGAGCTCTAAATGCACATACACACTCATGGGTCAAACCACTTATGCATTATGAAATTTGGATTTACCAACATGTACTTGAGGAATAACAATATAATATGGATACAACATCCATACAAGGATTACATAGGCTCAATATGTAAGGCCAAAGCTACTATCTCCTGGTGTCACTACCAGGGATATAGGCACACACTCAATTCCTGTAGCTTAGGATGAATTTTCCCGGTACCTCTTCACTAAAACACACAAACATCAAGTGCATATGCTCAATATATATATAATAGTCGAAGCACATATAACTCAAGATAATCACAATGAAGGAGAACGAGACATCTTGTGGACCTCACAAATGAGTAACTATGACTCTATTTCACTTCATATTAGTACCAAGGGGAAAATGCATAGTAGTGGTGCAGTAAGGAAGTACACATCATATAATCACATTATGATTGCATTTAAATTGAAAGCATTTAAATAACCCATTTCATGGCTATTCTAAGCATATATCAATTGAAAGTAAACAATTGATATCCACAACATAAAAGAGCTATAATCATGAGTGCAATAATCATCATCCTGATGCATAATCCATAAGCCATAGTCCAAATAAAAAATAAACCAAATATCATCATAAAGCATCATGTCACATCAAATGGTATCATCATGCATATATGATCAAATTAAAATAGAAACATAGTCTAACATCTAACAACTATGATACTGGCAATCAAAATAATGAATAGTCATCGATACATATCATCATGCAAATAATCAAATCAAAACAACCAGAGTATCTCTCATATCAAAATAACCATGGGACATAATGCAAACATCAGAGGCACTACATATTTAGTAGTAAATCTATAATAGATGAGTCATTTCTTAAAGTTGAATACATAAGGAAGGTGAAAAGTGGACGTTTAATGCATTATGATGAAAGGGAGTTATTTGTTTTTGCAACTGTGATTTACTTTTTATGCAAACTAGGATTTTCTTTCTATAATCTTAGTAGAGATTGATTTCCTACAAAATTAGTTTCATTTCAATTCAAGCAAGTTTGGAATAGTTTAATTTTCCTTTTCTACAATAGAGTGTGTTAGCATAGTAAACCTCCATCCCAAATATTGTTTCAAACTAAAACTGTAATCAAATTCTTTAGAATTATAAGGTTGACATATTTACTTAGGTTTCAAAACATCGATTTAGGATAGAATTGTGTAAAGCCTAATAGCAAAGACTTTCTCCTGACAAAGAAAAACCAAAAAATAATCTAACATAAAATGTTGATATAAACCCCCCTAAAATCAATCATTCTTACCATAGATGACTTTAGACATCCTAGGGTAACATATAATAGATTAAATGATAAGGGAATCATGACATGTCATAACCCCTTCTACCACAAATTGTTATAGAGGGACTACAAATGAGGAAACATTGATATAAGAATCCCAAGAATCATGCCATAAAAGAGTGTCAACCCTTAGTCAATATCCAAAAAAGGGACCTCTTTGATGAGTTTCATCCATCCTTTAAGAGTATTCCATATCATAGATCATTCACCCAAGAGGCTATATTGAGACACATCTTAACTGTTCACCCTTAGAAGATATTCATGAGTAAGATTTCTAGCATAATCATGATCTTGGAAAGTACACCATCACCAATACAACTTGGTAGCTAAAGTTTAACCAATCATACTCACATGCCTCAGCCCAAGACTTAAAAACTAAAGCCCCTAAAACCATGCTCCACATTGAAGAGAGAAAATGTACTACCCAAAAAAATTATTGGGTAATGCCATCAAACTCCTTAACGAACCTTGAAGGGGCTACCTATAGAAAAAATCTATAAGTAGGGAGGGTCTACACCGCCAACTTCAAAATAGTCATTCTCCTAGTAGATGAAGTCCATAGATAAGTCCAATGTCTTTCCCTCTTACAAAAGTTATCCATAACCTCCTACCAATATGCTCTAAGTTGGAATCCCATAGAAAGGGGAATCCCAAGATAAAATAGAGGAATACAATTGATTCAAAATCTAAGAACCCATGAAATCTTGCTTTGAATAAGACGGAGATTGTTGAAGAAGAAAATAGAAGAATTATCCTCAGTAATATTTTGATTAGAGGCATCCGAGTAAGTGATCAAATTTCTTCATAAATTCATTGCTTCATTAATTCTTGCGATACCCATCAAGGTTGTATCATATACAAAATAAAGGTGAGAATGAGGGGGAAAACTATTACACCAACTCCATATTGGAAATTAGTGTTATAATTGATGTGAACCCTTTGCTTGCTGGTAGTTGTGAGTTTACCAATATGTGTTGTGGTTTCAACCCTTTTCTATGATTGTAAAGATGTAGAGAAATTGTTGAAGGCAAGATGTGATAATGTTTTGATAGGATGTAGAAGGTAGTAGCTTGTGAAGGTGATTGATGGTTGCAGATGTCCACCTACTTAGTATTGATGTTTGCATGTTATTCTTGGTGATGCAACTATAGTATAAGGTTGGTTGTTGATGAAATGTTGGATGTCAACCCTCTTTTGTGTTGACAATTATCTATATCAAAGATCAGAGTTGGAAATGAGAGATGGTGTGAAAAATCTTCTTTGTTGATAGAGATTCCATCATGATTGGAGGACTATGTAGATGATATCTTGGCCAAATCCATTCCTTTCCAAGATCATCTCAAAATCTACCAAATCTTTGAACGTGTTTTTAAATATAACATGTGCTTGAATCTATTAAAAGATGGTTTTAGTGTTGATAGTGGAAAACTATCAAGATTCATTATTTCACACGTTTTCTCTAAAATAGACCTTTAAGGATGCTTATCTAAATGGTTTATCTTGTTAATTGAATTCAACCTTAACTTGTTTCTCAAAAGGTGAAATTAAAGGCCAAGATTTAATCGAGCACTTAGTTGATTCTCCTTCACCTCTCACTCTTCCTATTCAAGATACATTTCTTGATAATGTTATTCTCCCTTTGGATGTACATAAAACATAAGATTTGTTCTTTGATGGTTCTAGATGTCAATCTAGCTCAGTGATGGTATCTTATTAACTTACTTCCTTTAGGAAAGACAATTCCTCGATCCTATTGTCTCAATTTCTTGTTTGCCAACAACATTGCTAAATACAAAGCCCTTATAGTTGGTTAGTGTATATAATTATACTTTAAAATTCAACACTTTCATATATTTGGTGATTTAAATTTGACTATAAGACATGCAATGAGAACAACAAAACAAAGTAAACTATCACAATATCATGATTTATTCTTATCATTATTAAAGAACTTTGCTTCTTACACCAATGATCCTATCCCAAAAAAAGATAATTAACTTGTAGATACAATGACTAACATTGCTTCTCTTATATCCCTTAAAGATCCATTCGCGTATTCTCAATTCATCATACATAATCTTACCACACTTGCTATTTCTAATAGCTCTAGTTCTTAACATGAGTAAAGATACCTCATTATCATTGAAGTGGGTAGCCATGTTAGGATTTAGGTGAGCACTCCTTCACAAAGGAAGATTATGGTCCAAGACAACTCGTGACACAACCAAAGCTTTGCAAACATAGAGGAAAAAAGGCAAAGTAATATGAACCAATCTCATATTTTTAAATCATAAAAATTAGCAAGCAATCAAATTTAGAAATTTGAAACACTTGAAATAAAAATAAGGGTAGGTAGGTTGGGTGAAAATGAGGCCACACAATGAAAAAATTCTTTAAATAATGATAGAGTAGTAGTTGTACATTATGTCATATTTTATTAGTGTTGATGTGGCGTCACATAATTTCTTATTTTTTAAAATCTAAGGAATAAATTTCATTTAATTATGTATACTTGTGGTCAACACTAACAACTTTAAAGTCACAACTACTAGTGATACTATTAAAAATATTGAACATGAAAGCATCAGATGTTATCACAACCATTCAAAAATACCCAACTACTCAACCCTCATGCCTAATATAGATTTGATTCAATACCAAATTTGTGATAATAGATTTATTGGATTCAATAACAAATCCATGATAATAGATTTATTAGAGACTCATTTTGCAACCATAACCTTCTCACCAATGAATAGATGAATGAATGTTTTTAATAATGTTCATGAGACCAAACAACTTATGGGACCTACGAATAGCCATCAAACATATAAGCATGCATAGCCCAAAATAGAAAAATGCAAAACATCATGCCAACTAAATCTCTTTTTCTTACTATGCCAATAATTGTCAACATTAATACTAACCATTGAACCAAAGTCATAAGCTCACCGACAACATCTATCCAACCATATATAAGTCATAAGCTCACCGACAACGTCTATCCAACCATATATTTAGCACATCATATAAAAAAGACAATTAACATTTTTTTTTTTGAAAAGTCTCCTTAATATGATGTGCTAAATATATTGCTCAATAGCCATGAGCTTACCATAATAGGTGATAGGGACTATAAGAGTTCTTCTAGAAATGTAACTTGTTTTTTTTGGGTAGGGAATACCCAATTTGAGTCGATAAGGAAATATTCGTTGGACTACAGCAACCATCTCTTCCCACATTAATAGTAAGGGTATCGAGACAATAGGACCTTAGTGCATGAATGTACATTATAAAACAGAACAGTTGTGGCCCACTGTATTCATTCAGTTGATGACTACTGCACATAACTGGCTTTCAGTGTGGCAGCATGCTGGAAAGTCTCCTTGGCAGCACCCCCCATAAGTACCATGTGGACCTTGCTTACAGTGCAGGAAATTGATCCTAATCCAACGACAAGAAGCTCATGTGCCCAGTTTTCCATTGAAAGGCAATCGTAGGATCCCACCGATAACATTTCCCTTAGGAATATGCACTTTTAACTATGGTCTATGAGGAGCTTTCCTAGACTTTAAGGTACCCAGTTTTGTCTGAATTAGGTGGCCATCACTAGTCAATTGCCATAAATAATCCCTACAAAATGTTAAGCCTGATCTTAATGAAGGGTGCCTCTCTTGTCTCGAATGGATGGCCATTAATTAATAATGAAGACAGGCAAGAGTCTCGTAGCTTACATCATCGATACTGGTGAAGAATGCTTAATAATCCATGTAATGCATGTGTTTGGGAGGGTTGTCAGGCTGGCTAATAACTCTCAATCTATGATTGGGCTTGCTTAAATTGTAAAATAGATCATCAATCCTCATTAGATTATAAATTATCTGCCCTTGAGTCACATTTCATCCAATCTGATTCAGACCCACCTGGTACATGATTACATTGTTATTATTATACTGTCCAGAGCCCTGCATGGTGATATGGGATTTGCTTTCACTTTTTTTCATATTTTATGCATATATATTGTTGGGTTACAGAGGAAATGATTTGAGCGGGGAATCTACGTATTGTCCTCCATGACCAATGTATACTTCAGCCTTCACGTGCCTATGACAGAGGGGTAGTCGTTAAATAACAACACTACATGTGTTCTGTGGGAAGTCTGTTTTAATGTTTTACTGGTTGCCTGCCCCACATTGCCCTTTTTCATCTCAATTTATTCATTTCTTAGCATTGGATGTGAGTCCCCTGAACCCTCCCAGTGTTTGAATCTTGTGTGGGCTCGAACAAACCCAAATTTTGTCTCAGTTGGGTCAATCCAGAGCAGCCATGGCTGTAGAGCAAAATGCTTCAGATTTTCTGAGTGGCATTGCAGTGGACAGGAGACAAGTGGAGCTAAATAGTTGTGTTAGTTGTAAGTATTCATTCCATCTTGTTGTTACATTTCAATGCATTGCAGATATGGGTACTCAATAGAAAACGCCACCTGTTCAGCATTTTGGGCTTTGTGTTTGAAGCTTGTATATTCTCTGCCTGTGCTCTATCTTGGCCAGTGATGTCATAGATCTCAGCCTGCAGTCTGCTATCTCAAATGAGTTTGAAAACAAGGTTTGTTATGCCTTGACATAATATTTATACGTTTGGCATTATTTGACAGGAGCCTGCTGTCTTGCAGCTTTTCTTAACGAACACCTGTATTGTAGTGATGAAATGTAGAATTACCCGTGGAGCAACTTGTTACTACTTGTAGCATGTTTTTGTTTTTGTTTTCCCCCCTCCTTTCTTTGTGGAGCTTCTTCAAATTGACTGGTTTCTTAGCCTTTTTAGTACATGCAATATGGCTTCCAGCAAATCAAAAGCGTCTCTTGCCTCAAATGTTTGCACAGATTGTTACGTTCTCTCAACTAGGTTGTCTCTGTATGGTTGGAATATTTGCTGGTTTTGTATGAAGTTTCTTTTGGTGGATTGATGCCATGTTTCTTCTGACCCAAGAATTTCAATTTCTCTACAGGAGGCGAGCAAGCAGGCAGGCTTGAAGTTTTAATGAATCAGCCAACAATTTGATAAAGAGGGTAGATAAAAATGTCAACCAAGTTCCTTCATGCGATTTCTGATGATCCCAACCTGGAGAAACAGATTGAGAAGCAAATTGGGTGCATGACGGGAATTTTCCAGATGTTTGACAGGCACCAGATTCTGGCTGTGAAGCGTTTGTATGGCCAAAAGAAGCTTCCCGCAGGTTTGTATTTAGAAAGCCCTGCATCTTCTCCTAGCTGCCTTCCAAGACACACAGCGAATGCAAATCCGCCCTACAAGTTATGCTTGAGTTTCGTTGACCATTGGTTTTTTTCTTCTTTCAGCTCGGCAATCTTTCAGTTGTGACAGTCCAAGGCCTGATGACAAGACACATTCTGTACAGTATGTGGTATGTCGAACTCTTCCTCCTGAGTTAATTTTACTGGGTTAGTTAAAATAGAGAGAACTGCATTGCGACATATTAGTGATTTTAGCCCGCATTATGTTGCTATTCTGGAGGGAAATACAGATCAAGAGTTGTGCTTCTTTCTCTGCTAAATGCAGGGAGCTGATGCTAGCCATAGATCACCAGTCGATTCCTTGGGACATTCAAATGCAGAACCAAGTTCCAGAGGAACCTCCAGGGCTTCTTCTGTTGACTATAGTACCAGCAGCAGATTTTCTGCTTCTATCCCCGAATCAATGGCCTCGGAGAAGCTCGAGGCTGCGAGGAGCTCCTGGGACGAGAGAGTCACGAAAAGCTTGACTACAAAAGATCCTCGAAGGTTTTCAGTGGACACCAGGGGAAATGCCTCTATTCTGTCCAAAGAAGCTCCTTCTCCATCTCTTGATTCTAGACAGGCAGGAAGGCTCTCTCTTGATATCAGAGATGTGGTAAGGGATTCATTCTACAGAGATTGTCCTAGGCTCTCGGTTGAGATCAAGGCTGATGAAAGAGCTCAAAGCAGAGAGGGGCACAAATATGTTCTCAAGCCAAAGGACTCTCCAAGACCTCCAATGGATGTAAAAGATGCAAGTAAACAACAGAAGTCATCAATGAGTTTCTCACCAAAAGTGGCAAAAAATCCCAAGTCACAGACTCAAGTTTCATCAGATGGCAAGTCAAGGACAGCAGCAGATAAAGCTTCAGAAGATATAAATAAAAGTTCACGATCGCTGGCTGATTTGAACGAGTCTCTCAGAGTTCTTGCAAAGTTAAGAGAGGCTCCATGGAATTTTGTGGAGAGCAAGGAGGGTCCCCGACCTTCTTTTGAATCAAAAGAAGGGCCAAGGTTTTCGTTTTCAAAGGATTCTCCGAGGTTTTCATATGATGGTAAGGAAATACCTCGTTCCTCATCTCTAAAACTCAGAGAACCTCCAAGACTGTCCTTGGACAGCAGAGAATCTTCGAGAAATTTTGTTGATTTAAAAAGAAATTCTTCTGTAAATGACACACCTAATACTACCCAAAGGCATGGCCATTCTAGTGGGGATTTCATAGAGCTGGAACAGTGCAGTGGAAAAAAGCGTCCGCCAAGTGTTGTTGCGCGGCTGATGGGTTTAGAAGAGATGCCAAGTGGGTCATCTACTCCCTCTCAGAAAAGGGAACTACCAAACCAATGCTCATCTGAAGAAAAATCTGTCTCCAGAACTTCCGCAGAGGTGAGTAAAAGCGTAGAATATTTGAAGGTCGAATCTCTTAAGCAGAGTAGAGAGAAAGAAAATAGTTTAATCGAATTGTCAAAGAGCCATAATTTCAAACCCCAGTTCAGGACAGGGAGATCTAATCTTGTTGAAGAAACAGCTGACAGAAAGTTGACTTCCACAAGACATATTCAGTGTTCGGATTCACCCAGGTTTAAGCATCATGAAACAATTCCCAAACCAATCTTGGCTCAAAGGTGTCCTGTTGAAACTGCTCCATGGAGGCAACCAGATAGTTGCCAAACATTACCAAGAAAAGCAGTTGAAGCTCAGAACTTCTTGCCAGATTTGGCCAGAAAGAATGATGGATCATCCCAAGATCTTTACAGTGAAATTGAAAAGAGGCTGAAGCTACTGGAGCTTGAGAATTGTGATAAAGATCTTCGGACTCTCAAACAAATTCTTGAAGCAATGCAGCATAAGGGTCTCCTGGATTCTACTAAAGAGAGGCTAAATCGGCATCAAAATGATGGCAGTTGCACACCTAGATCCAGAGTCTTTCAAGAACCAAAACCTGCTTCAAGGACATCTGAAATGCAAGGATATCGTATAAATTCTGGAAGCTCAAACTCTGCAACAGCTTTTGAGGCACCCATAGTGATAATGAAGCCTACAAAACTGGTTAACAAATCAATTAACTCTGCTCGTGGTCCAATTGAAGGATTGCCTGGTTCTCCAAGAAAAGTGGGTTCAATAAATCAATCTAAGAATGCAGACAGTAAGAGATCAACCATGGGCAGCCACAAAGTTCTCAAGAACCCACAATCAGGTAAACCTAATAATAGAGAATCTACATACTGTTATAACAATGAGCTTACTTCTCCAAGGCAAAATAAAAGAGAACAGAATAGTAGGACGAAGTCTGAAGAACAGTCAGGTCAAGTTTCACAAAGGGGAAGGCCTCGTTCTCCATCACCAAATTCAAGTCCTCCTACCCGAAGCCAGCAGATTTCTAGGGAGATCATTAACAATGCAAAGAATAACCATCCTAGTTTTTCTACTCAAAAAGCACAAGTAAGAAAGACTGAAGTTGAAAGGAAACCCAGACAATCTGGGTCTCTAAGGTCTCCAAAACAGGGTACCAAGCCATTTGGATCAGAGACAGAAAATCGATCACCTCGAAACAGAATTAGAACTAAAGGAAGCTCTGTTCTGCAACTGGAGGAAGTGAGTGCATGTAGCAGAGATACAGCAGGAGATCAATGCGGAGATACACCAAGGGCAGATGAAATTTCTGTTCGGTCAGAAAGTAATCTAAGCTCAATTTCACAGATGGACTATGAGGTTACAAGTAGTGAAAGGTCATATACAAGCAAAATCAGTGATGTAAAGGAAGAATATGGCTGCAAATTTGATAATGAAAATTATTATGTAGTTCAATCAACTGGTTCCACAAATGCGAAGTTGAAGAAAACGTCACATTTCAGAACAGATTACCAGGTGAATTTGCAACCTTGTTTTTCTTCAATAATTTATTTTAATCCATGCATGGACATTTTCTAGGGTTCCCATTTCTAATCTTTATACGTATTATTTAGGCATCAAGTGCAATGACCAGACATGAAATCTGCAAAAATTCTCCAAAATCAAAGGATGAAGAGTTGCATTCGAAAATGGAACAACTTCATTTGAATCAGTGTGAAGAAATGTTGACATCCAGTACGGCCCCAGAGGCTTCTGAGCAGCCCAGCCCTGTGTCTGTACTTGATGCTTCTTTATTCTACCAGGAGGACTTATCTCCATCGCCTGTCAAAAAATGCTTAATCCCTTTCAAAGGTACGCACTTAATTCTTTACATATTACACCAATCATTAATTATAGAATTACCAATATTAAGTACTTCAAATACAATATTCCCCAAAGCATACCTTTTAGAACATCCTTGACTGATTTCATCCATCTCAATATTAGGCATATGCACATCTGGTAGTTCCTTTATGTGTACTGTAGGAGTTTCATTGATCAGATTCTTACAATTTCTCAAATTTGCAGTTATTTTCTCTGTATAGAAATGTCGGCATGTAGTCTACTTGAGCTTTCCAATGCTCTTTGTACTGTAGGCTTTGTAGGTGTTCACTGCTCTGCCTTGTATAGCCCCCTTCAATTTAATCTCTATGAGTGCGTGGAATCTGAAGTAGTGTAGGATTGTTGCTTGCACTAACATATTAGTTGCATATGCTATTCATTGTGGTGTCCATTCCATGGCTTAAAGATTTTTTCCTTGGATGAATTTCTCTTTCTCTAGGTGTAATCTCCTCCTGTGATAATGTTTATAGAGTGGGTGTTTCAATGATTGGTATCCTATGACATGTAGGCTTTGTAGGTGCACTCACAGCTCTACCTTGGATAATACCATATAATTTACTTTATATGAATACATCTCAAAGGTAGAACTTTGTCCTTGCAATGATAGATTAGATGCATGTACCAGTAGTTTTGGGGTTTAATACATAATGGGAAAAGTTGCTTTCTTTAAAGAAATACTTTTTGTCTAGTATGCCATCCAGTCTAATTGTTGAACATGATGACCAAATCGGCCAAATCAGATGTTCTAATGGCAATTGTTTTAATTTTTGATAACTCTCTGTACACCATCACTGGTCCTCTGACAACCTATTTCTGAAATCCATTCCAAAAGTAATGGAAATCAGCAAATATTAAACACTCATTTACTAGTCGACTTGCAGCCAAGTCTATTCATTAATATCTGACTTAGAAATTCCCATCATAAATGTATCTCATCTCATTTTTTATTTGCAGAAGGCGAAACCAGAGAGGCTGGTGATCAAGACCACTGGATTGACTTCAATTATTATCATCCAGACCCAATCCCAGTTAGCCCCATGGCTATCAATAGCAAACTGCTAAAAAATGTCGAGAGTCTGGTGCGAAAACTGGAAGACCTTGCCTCAACAGAAGACAAAACCATGGATCTGCAAATGAAATCCATAGCCAACCAAAACGAGGCTCCTGAATACAAATACATGTTAGAAATCCTATCAGCATCATGTCTCCTGCAAAAGGATCCAGACTCAATGCCCATGGAATTCCATGCATCTGGGTTTCCAATAAACCCAGAGCTCTTCCATGTATTGGAACAAAAAAGGAATGCTCAAAAATCTGATGATCAGGAGAAGCTAGATAGAGAGCTTCTCTTTGGAACTGTGAATGACATATTACAGAGGAAACTGTATCCTTACCTGCAGGTGCAGCAGCCATGGATAATAAAGCAGCATAATTCTCTTCTAGCTTGCACAAGGCCCAGTGGAGAGCACCTAGTAAAACTAGTGTGGGATGAGCTACAATGGTTTCTGTCTTCTCCTCCTCCAGTGGATTTAGCAGATAATGCAGAAAGGTGGTGTGATTATAGGAGTGAAATTGGCGAGGTGGTCTTAGATGTTGAAAGAATGATCTTCAAGGACTTGATTGACGAGACCATGGGTCTGTTAGGATACAGAGTATCTAGGCACCCTTCCTCTTCTTCTCCCATCACCACTAATCAGACCATTAGGAGCAGAAGACAGCTACTTTTTTAAAATTTCATGTTAGAAATTTGAATATAATAGTAATTATGTACATTACTGCCCACCTCAGCCTCACTTCTCTTTTGCATTTAGATGTCTTGGAAATAATGATGGGCATGGGAGTCTGGGAGCCACTGCTTTTCCATGATCTGCAGTGACATTTTTGTTTCAATAAACAGAGTAATTAGATTGAATTGTTCTATAATAATAATTATGCCAATCAACAATGCCATAGCAAGGAACTCATGCATATAGGTATTATAAGCAAATCCTGCATAAGCAAATGAAATCAAGTAAGATTAACTATCATATCCCAAATAAGTGAGGATGAAAAGTGAAGGTGAAAAACAAATGTGAAGTCAGATTGGCAATGACATCCAGTGTTATTTTAATGGAATTATTCTACTCTACTCTCATAGTTTTATTTACTATAGAGGCAACAGTGTACTTTTCCCTGTAAATACTTTGTTAGTTTTCATTCTCTCGTTGAAGTCATTTAGAACAACCTATTTTTAAGATAAATGTTTCTTGATGGGTGCTTTCTTGGGTCTAATTTTTGGTATTTTCTTCTATCTGTTTGTTCGCTGGAATTAGACTGGAATTGGGATTGTCAAATCCTGGAATTGACATTTTCGTTGTTTGTGTTCAAAACATGAAACTGGAAGAGGGCTTTGTTAATTTCCATTTACTTCCAAAACCAGCATTTGAATCTTCCATCTAAATAGGTGGAATTGGAAAATCAATTTCAATTCCACTTAAATGAAAATTGGGGGTAAAGCAAAATTTATAATATTTTGAAATCCATTTGCAAACAACATTTTTCATTTTCTCATTATAAATTCTAGGTGAATTTCAGGTGAACCAAATGTTCCAGCCATATTCCAAAAACCATTTTTCAGATTTAAAACTTCCAGAATTGTCAAATATTGAAATTTGACAATTCCAACATTATATTTCATTCTAATGAGTGCAAAGTCAAAAAGACAAATGAATGTAACATAAAATGATTTCTCTTAAATTTATTTTACATAGAGCATTGATTCAAACAAAATGTATCCAATTGTCTATTAGGCAATGCCAAATAAATTGAAATTTTTGGGTGCTTTCTTGGGTCTAATTTTTGGTATTTTCTTCTATCTGTTTGTTGGCTGGAATTAGATTGGAATCAGGGTTGTCAAATCCTAGAATTGACATTTTCGTTGTTTGTGTTCAAAACATGAAACTGGAAGAGGGATTTGTTAATTCCCATTTACCTCCAAAACCAGCATTTGAATCTTCCATCTAAATAGGTGGAATTGGAAAATCAATTTCAATTCTACTTAAATGAGAATTGGGGGTAAAGCAAAATTTATAATATTTTGAAATCCATTTGCAAACAACATTTTTCATTTTCTCATTATGAATTCTAGGTGAATTTCACATGAACCAAATTGTTTCAGCCATATTCCAAAAACCATTTTTCAGATTTAAAACTTCCATAATTGTCAAATATTGAAATTTGACAATTCCAACATTATATTTCATTCTAATGAGTGCAAAGTCAAAAAGACAAATGAATGTAACATAAAATGATTTCTCTTAAATTTATTTTACATAGAGCATTGATTCAAGCAAAATGTATCCAATTGTCTATTAGACAATGCCAAATAAATTGAAATTAGTGGTATATTACACATTCTAATGTAATGATGTAATGAGTTAATTGTAAATAAAGTTTACTTCTAAAAATATCGTACTATAAGAAAACTTTATATTGAACTATAAGAAAATATTATATTCATAAATGTACAATCTCCCAAGTAACTTGTGGAAACACAATATTGTCAACATCAATACATGATATTCTAATTGTCTATTAGACAATGCCAAATAAATTGAAATTAGTGGTTTATTACACATTCTAATGTAATGATGTAATGAGTTCATTGTAAATAAAGTTTACTTCTAAAAATATCGTACTATAAGAAAACTTTATATTGAACCATAAGAAAATATTATATTCATATATGTACAATCTCCCAAGTAACTTATAGAAACACAATATTGTCAACATCAATACATGATATTCTATGCAAACATTTAACATTTGTACAACTTGTAGTCCTCAAACAACTAAAACTAATATTGTCAAGAACATTGATATGTTCTTGACTTGACATTAAAAAATAAATTTATTTTTCAAAGTCATACCTTCTTTTTAGAAATATTATGCAATAATGTTTAGATTAGAGATATCAGTCCACAAATGTTCAGTCTAGAAATCAATATTTAGAAATGACGCTAACCATTTAGATATTAAATCAAAGAATCAATAAACTAAATCTTAAAATTTGCTCTCTATCAATCCACATCATCCTCTCTAATTCAATAAAATTCTAAAATTACAAAAGCTGTGGATAACACATTTTTAAAATGAAGAGGGGGGAGAAAGTTGTAAAATGAACCACCAATAGCAATAAAGCATTTACATTTTGATTATAGTGAATCCAAATTGTTCAAGTGATCATTTATTCTTGACTGCAAATAATACCATATTGCAAAGAATATCATATTGTTTTGCAATTTTTTCTCTTTCAACTTCAATCAAGGATTTTTTTTTTCTTCTTATATTTTTAATATATATATTTTTTGCATTTTATATATTTCTCTACATAACCTATATCACCAAAGGCTTAAAGAAGATACCATTTCATTCCTTTAGATGCATGTTTGCATTATGTTGTATATGTTGATGGTTTAGTGGAGGCTTTGTTTATTTTTAAAGTTAAAAATTATCATGGTCTTGAAAATCATTGTATACATATTAATTTTGTCTTAAAGTGTTGTGCAAGTTAAAAAAAAATTCTTATGTTGATGTTGATTGCTCTTTGTTTGTGCAAAACATTATTGTATATCAACCTCTTCATAACAACCTAACCTGGTAAAAATTCAAGCTATTTAGTTTCATGTAATTACAATTATGAAAATATGAGTGTTAGGAATAGTCGCAAGAGATAAGTGAGATGGAGGGGGGGGGGCAGTTATCTACAAGATTCAATTCTTTATCCAATTAAGTATAGAAGAACATTAAGCACATACACAATAAGATAACACTTAACATAACACCACAATTTTGGTTACGGGGAAACCCAAATAGGTAAAAACCCCGATGGGAATTAGCATCCACTATAAACTGCACTAGAGTATAATGATCCTTGTTAGAAGATCTTACAACCCTATTAGGAGTTGATCTTTACAATGCATGAAGTACAGTGACTTGGTCAAAGGTTGGACCCTGTTAGGAGTCTTTTACAAATAACCTTGTTAGAGGTGAGGACTCACTGTCCAAGAGCTCACTACTCAAATGGTGAAGGCTGCAACCTTTTGCACAACAGATACACACTACATCTGGATCTTGGTGAATTGCGAGTTAGACCTGCTGTCTTGATCAATTCCAATGAATAACATACATTCTCTTCTTTATCACATATACCTTCTACTGACGGCTCAATACTTCGCACCTTCTGCTCTGCCCTTTTCTTTCAACTCTCTGCCATACTTAGCGATCACAACTGACCGGCTATAAGTATCTTTCTCCAAATGATATAATCAAGTCGGCCTGTTAGAACCTTCTTGAAATCATATTAGAGGAACAATACAACTCTCTAATAACATCACCAACGACTAAACCAAGCACACAACACAAATAGGACCACACAACTCAATATGAGTAGATGCGTCGCTTCACACTGTCGGCTCCACCAAATTAACTGAAACTTTCTTCTCATGCTGAAATATGTTATGCGCTCTTAACCAAACATTGTTAACTCATCACCAAACATGCAACCAACCATGCATATCAAAATGATAAGTGCAACTGCTAAAATAATATAAACATTGTCGGCTCCATCAGATAAACTCAGGAAACTGTGACTGCAAAATAGAAACATCATAACTCAACTTGTACTGCACAACTAACTTTGCATTTATGAACATAGCTTCACAAACATGTCTACAACACAAATATAAACACACAAGTCTCTATTATAACCATATTGATAATCACATACATAACTCTGTCTGTAACACTGTCAGGAACACTATTGACACAAACAAATGCACAACTATCTATACTCAGAATCAACCTCTGCACTTATGATATCATGCTAATAACATATCTAGGCAACATATGCTTAAGGCTCCATACACAAGACTTCAATGCACACTGCTTACCATATGTTGTCATCAATGAAAAACATACAGTCAACACTACCTTGCTGACAAATCTCCAATAATCTCCCCCTTTGGCATTGATGACAACATATGGAATGAAAAACACCACCAATCCAAAAGTACAATTATTTTATAACATTCTCCATTTCCTTAGCAAAAACTCCCTCAAAGATTAACTCTCCAATTGCTGCATCTTCTTATTGTATACTCCCCCTTACTTCATGCTCCTCCTGCTTGTTTTCTTGTCTTCTGTATACTCCCCCTTTCTTCATACTCCTTGTTTTCTTTTTTTTCATTACTATATATTACTCCCCCTTTGACATCAATGGCAAAGGGCGCCAAAAACAAATAAGCACAGGTACTACTCCTGAGGTAGAGTAGTCAACCATTCATCAGGCATTGAGGATTGATGCATTATTGCAAACTCTAATCAGATCCAGGGAAGGGGATTACTCCTAGCTTCTCCCTGAGATACTCAAATGTATCCTTCAGCAAAGGCTTTGTGAATATGTCTGCTAACTGTTCTTTGGTACTTACATAATCCAATTTTACTTCTTTCTCTGCAACTTTTTCTCTTAGGAAGTGATATTTTATCTCAATGTGTTTTGTCTTTGCATGCATTACAGGGTTCTTTGACATATTGATAGTGCAAGTGTTGTCACAGTGAATAACAATAGGATAATCAATCTGGATTCCAAAATCTTTTATCATCTGCTTGATCCAAACAATTATAGAACAATTTAATGCTACTGCCACATACTCTGCTTCTGTTGTGGACTGAGAAATACAATTCTACTTCTTTCTTTTCCAAGTAACAAGTCTATCTCCAAGAAATACTACTCCTCCTGATGTGCTCTTTCTATCATCCACGCAACTTGCCCAATCTGCATCTGCATACACACGAAGTTCTACATTTTCTGAATTAGGATACCATAAATCATAGTCTATAGTTCCCTTCAAATATCTGAATATCCTCTTTACTACCATAAGATGACTTTGTTTAGGTTATGCTGCAAATCTTCCAACAATGCCAACTACATTAGAAATATCTGGTCTAGATTGAGTAAGATATATGAGTTTACCAATCATAGACTTGTATAGGGTTATGTCTACAACTGTAGAATCATCTTCTTTTGAAAGCTTGCTTCCTGTTATCATAGGTGTGCTTACTGGCTTGCAATCATCCATCTTAAACTTCTTCAATATCTCTTTCACATACTTAGACTGATTAATGAAAATTCCTTTGTCTGCCTGCTGCACATTTAATCCCAAAAAGTATTTGATGGGTCCAATCATGCTCATCTCAAATTTGCTTTGCATCTCTTTAGCAAATTCTGCACTAAGCTTTCATTACCTCCAAAAATAATGTCACCAACAAAAATAACAACTAACAATAATCCTTCAGGTGTCTCTCTTATGAATAAGTTACAGTCTGCTGCTCCTTTCTTGAATCCAATCTTAGTTAAGTAACCATCTAGTCTTTCATACCATGCTCAAGGGGCTTTCTTAAGTCCATAGAGGGCTTTCTTCACTCTGCATACCATATCAGGTTTGTCTGATAAAGTAAATTCTTCAAGCTTCTCTATGTATACTTCTTCCTTCAACTCTCCATTTAGGAATGCTGACTTGCCATCCATCTGATATATTTTAAAGTATGTGAATGTAGCATAGGCTAGAAATAATTTTATGGCTTCCAATCTGCTTACAGGGGAAAATGTATATGAATAATCAATTCCTTCTCTTTGCACATATCCTTTACATACTAGTCTAGCTTTGCTCCTTACTACTATACTATCTTCATTCATCTTGTTTCTGAATATCCACTTGGTCCCAATCACATTCTTGTCACTAGGTCTAGGGACCAATTCCCATGTGTCATTCTTAATTATTTGATCTAGCCCTTCTTTCATTGCTTCATGCCAATCTGAATCATTACATGCATCATTAACACTTAAGGGTTCAATTTGTGAAAGTAAACATACCACTTCATCAACTGTTGAAATTTTTGCCTTTGATCTTGTCATGACCTTGTTGTTCTGATCTCCAATGATATCTTCTTTTGAATGGTATCTTGATGTGAATTTTGGAACATTAGGTGTGACTCTCTCATTTGTCTTATGTGATTCTTCTTCACTTGTTTCAGGATAATTGAATAAAACATCAACGCTGTCAAACATTTCTTCAACAACTACTTCTCTAGTGGTAGGTCTAAGTTCTTTTTCAATCATAGGTGCATAATCATGATATCTCTCTTGAATCATAAACTTGTCATCAATCTTTACATGAGCATTTTCAATGATCTTCTTTAATCTCAAGTTAAAACATCTATAAGCTTTGCATTTAGTAGAGTAACCAAGAAAATACCTTCATCGCTTCTTGCATCAAACTTTCCAATAGCTTCATCTCTCTTGATGCAGCACTTGCTTCCAAAGATTATGAAGTATTTCACTATAGGTACATTACCAAACCATAACTCATAAGGTGTTTTGTCTGTGCCTGGCCTTAATTGAGTTTTATTGATAGTATAGACTGCTGTATTAACAACATCTCTCCAATATGTGTGTGGAACTTTTCCTTCTATCATGATGGTGCATGCTGTGTCAAGTATGATCCTATTTCTTCTTTCTGCAATTCCATTTTGCTGAGGGGCTCTAGGTACACTTAGCTATCTCTTTATCCCATGTTCTTCACAATACTCATAAAATCTATCAGAGGTGAATTCTCCTCCTTTGTCTGATCTCAGACATTTTATCTTTAATCCACACTCATTTTCAACTTTAGCTTTGAATATTTTGAACTTCTCAAATGCTTCAGATTTATCTCTTAAGAACGCAACCCACATCATTCTAGAATAATCATCAACAAACAAAATAAAGTACCTTTCACCATAGTATGATCTTGTTTGAGTTGGTCCACATAGGTCTGTATGCACTAGATCCAATTTGTTCTCTACCAAATTATGCTTGCTTCTGTATGAATTCCTCACATGCTTTCCCATCACACATTCCCTTTATATTGTATCAACTGGTTTTGCAATACTAGGGACGTCTCTTACTGCCTTTACATTGCTTATCTTTACTATATTATCAAAATTGATGTGACATAGTCTTTTGTGCCATAACCAACTGTCATCTACTTTAGCAACAAAATAATTTGCTTCTAAATTAAGTTGAAAAACATTACTTTTAGTCTTTGAACCTAATGCAATAATTTCTCCTTCTTTGTTATTAATGATGCACTTGTTGTTTTTGAATTTCAATTGATATCCTTTGTCAAACAACTATCCAACACTAAGTAACTTATGCTACAAACCATCAACATATAGAACATCATTAGTATTATTCTTCCCATCCAAAGTGATAGCTCCTCTACCTATGATAGGTTTAGGAGTGTTGTCTCCAAATCTAACCATGCCGCCTTTGTAATTATCCAAATAAACAAAACTATCTTTGTCTCCTGTCATGTGATGTGAACAACTGCTGTCAATGATCCAGTCTATCCTGATATCTACTTGAGAAATCAATGCTAGCTCTTGTACTTTCCTCTCATCTTCCTTATCCATTTCATCAAACATTCTTTCCATCTCTTCAATAGCAATGAATCCTATCTCATCTTCTACTGAATCTTCATCAAATACTCCATCTTCATCATAGTAACATTCTTTATACTTAGGTTTGTAATTAGTTTTGTATTTCTTGACTCTTGTAGTGCACTTAGATGCAAAATGACCAATCTTGTTACATGAGAAACATTTGAATGGTAACTGACCTTCATATTTTCCTTTTCATTTTCTTTCTTTCTTAGCAATCATAACAATGAATTCATCTAATTCTTTATCATCATCTTCATCATCAAAATTACTAGATGTGTTCAAAGATTTATTACCATGGACTAAGGCTTTGAATGCTATTTCACTTTTAGGCTCTGTCTTCAATCTTGATATCTCAAATGCTATAATCTTGCTGATTAAGGTATCTCTTTTGAAGTCTTTTGTGGACTGCATACTTTCATCAAGGATGTTTATCTTTCTCTCATATTCTGGTGTCAAGGTAGTCATCAACTTATCCATTATGTCTTATTCTAAAATTTCTCCACCATTGTTTCTAATTCCTGCAACTACTTCATTAATCATTTGATTGTAAGCTCCGATGTTCTCTTCAGGTAGCATCTCCAATGTATTGTATATTTTCTTCCATGTCTTTCTGCGCGCATTCTTGGCTTGAATATCTCCTTAAAACATGTCTTCTAGATACTTCCATATCTTGTAGGCTTTATCTACTTTCTTGATCTCTGAAAACTCACTGTCAGACAAGGCGTTGATAAGGGCTTCTTTGGCAATATCATTTTGAGTAAACATCTCCTTTTTCTTAAGAGTTGCATCTTCCTTTGCAAGATCTGATAAAGAGGGAATCTGAACATCTTTAGTAGCTACTTCAAAAATCTCAAAAGCAATGCACTGTGAATGTGTTATCATTTTGTTCTTCTAGTCTAGATAATTCTCTCCATCAAACTTAAGACTTTATTTTCTAAAGAATGCCATCTGATCAACCTCAAGATGTTAAACTTCTCTCTGAGGCACTTGGCTCTGATACCAATTGTTAGGAATAGTCCCAAGAGATAACTAAGAGGGGGGAGGGTGAATTAGTTATCTACAAGATTCAATTATTTATCCAATTAAGTACAGAAGAACATTAAGCACATACATCATAAGATAACACTTAACACAACACTATAGTTTTGGTTACGAGGAAACCCAAATAGGTAAAAACCTCGGTGGGAATTAGCACCCACTATAAACTACACTAGAGCATAATGATCCCTGTTAGAAGATCTTACAACCATGTTAGGAGTGGATCTTTATAATGCATGAAGTACAGTGACCTAGTCAAAGGTAAGACCCTGATAGGAGTCTTTTACAAATAACCCTGTTAGGGTTGAGGACTCACTATCCCAGAGCTCACTGCTCAAATGGCGAAGGTTGCAACCTTCTGCACAATAGATACACACTATATTTGGATCTTGGTGATCTACGAGTTAGACCTACTGTCTTGATCAGTTCCAATGAATAGCATACACTCTCTTCTTTGTCACATAGACCTTCTACTGATGGCTAAATACTTCGCACCTTCTGCTATGCCCTTTTCTTTCAACTCTCTACCATACTTAGCGATCATAATTGATCGGCTATAAGTATCTTTCTCCAAATGATATAATCAAGTCGGCCTATTAGAACCTTCTTGAAATCATATTAGAGGAACAATACAACTCTCTAATAACATCACCAATGACTAAACCAATCACGCAACACAAATAGGACCGTGCAACTCAATATGAGTAGACGCGTCACTTCACACTGTCGGCTCCACCAAATTAACTGAAACTTTCTTCTCATGATAAAATACGGTATGCGCTCTTAACCAAACATTGTTAAATCATCACCAAACATGAAACCAACCACACATATCAAAATGATAAGCGCAACTGCTGAAACAATATAAACACTGTCAGCTCCATCATATAAACTCAGGAAACTATGACTGCAAAATAAAAACATCATAACTCAACTTGAACTACACAACTAACTCTGCGTCCATGAACATAGCTTCACAAACATGTCTACAACACAAATATAAATGCACAAGTCTCCATTATAACCATACTAATAATCACATATAGAACTCTATCTGTAACACTGTCAGGAACACTACTGATACAAACAACTGCACAACTGTCTGTACTCAGAATCAACCTCTACACTTATGATATCATGCTGATAACATATCTAGGAAACATATACTTAAGGCTCTCTACATAAGACTTCAACGCACACTGTTTACCATATGTTGTCATCAATGACAAACATACAATCAACACTGGCTTGCTGGCAAATCTCCAACAGAGAGTGCCTTGTCCCTAGGCATGTTGGCTCTTTTAAAATTCAAGAATGGAAAATACTAGTTCTATCAAGTCCAAATTAGTGATCGACATCTCAACAATCTAAAAGCTTATGCACGTTTATAAACTCAAGAGTTCTAATTTGACATAGCAATACAACAAATATTAGTCAAGTCACAAGTGGAGAACCATGCATACTTTAGAGAGTAGAAGTCCATGCATGGAGTTAGATGTCAAGTCCCTTCTCTCCTCTAGTTAGTAATTGTGTACTTGAGAAAATGGGTCGATGATAAGGAAGCTAAAAATATAGGTAAGGTGAGTCATGATAAAGTTTCATTTTAAGATAACATAATTAGGATATTATTATCATAATAATAGTTTATGTTTACAATATATATAATCTAGTAGGCAGAGATTTGTTAAATAAATTTGATGGGCTCATTATACACAATGTCCCCCCTTAAGTTGTTAAAGATCAAGGAGGTGTTATGAATTTCACTTTGGGATAGGAAAAAGAATGCCAGTTTGAGACCATACCCATTACTAAAATACTACATTATTGTACGTATGGTTAATGTATGTGTTGGGATATCCACGATTCTTGTGACTCACCAACATTTACACAATTTATGTTAGCACTCTCAAACAAGTTTGGTAAGATCTTGAAACACATAAGTTTTGCCTAAACATGTTATTAAACCCATATAGATAGCAACAACTTCCAAGTTTCAAATATAAGTTTTGTCTAAACATGTTATTAATCCCATCAATCATTTCATTAGGGGAGATCGAGACTTGATCCAACTTCAAACCAATTGAGGCAGGCAAGAGTTGGATACTAAGTGGTTTAAAATGATGCTCTCCCCTTTTTACTTAGTGATTGATATGAATAGATTTGATACAAAAAAGACTAGGTAAAAGACATGAAATTTCACATTAATCATCACGAACAGAGAGGCAGAGGTCTGAAAAAATAGTACAAAATTTAGATCTAGAAATGAGATTCAAAGAGGAACCTGTAATTGAAATTTAGGCTCAAAATGATAGGACTAATTTGCTAGGTGTCATTGTCCTAGTACATCAAAAAATGATATCGTCTGCAAAAATCTAGAATCAGAATATCGCTCTAATGTTTCCTCTTAAAAATATCTGAAAAAGTGTCAAATTAATTCGCTAGCCACGAACTATGTGTGAAATTTAAAAGTGTCTAAGTTACCTTTTTAGGATTTGAATCTTCTTTTCTTAGTCCACCTTTTGTATATTTACAACAACTCACCTCTAGATTTGCAAACCACATAAGATAGAGGAAAATGGTGTTTGGGTTGTAGATGGGCTTGTCTCAGTTAAGCTCCAAGAGGATTCAATCTTCCATACAATAATAATGTTTGAAATAATCCTTATATGTAAATTAAAGAATGTTGAATCATAATGATATACCTTCTCTAATGAATTCTCATTTTCTTGAAGCCTTCATAAAATGTATATGCTAGTAAGGAAGCTCATGTGTGTCTTCACTCATGGGGAAAACATATGAACTTAATCATGGATGCGATCTTCAATGCTAAACTTTTTAAATGCTCGAACCTCCTTTGTTGTCAAAGAAATGACTAAAATACTTTCTCCAATGCTTGATGAGAGATGAATACTTGATGTGTGGATTTATGGATGTTCAACTAAGGGAGAGGCTTCCTTTTATAGTAAACCTCAAGGAAGCATGTGAAAACCCCATATTAGGCCAAGGTTTGACTAAGTAACAATTATAACTTCGTTTTAGACAAGTCTTTTTAAATCAAGTACAAAATATCTATATAAAGTTGATACATATTAATGAATACTTAAATTAAAAATAAATAAATCAAACTTAATGACAAAGATTTATTTCAATTAAGAAGCACTTGTACAAAAGTAATTTCTTTATTTTAAATCCTCATATAAAACTTATATTAAAAAAATTCTAATGCTAATTAAATAATAATAACAACTAATTTATTCAATATATAATCATTTCTATATGACAAAATAGTTCATCCTAATTTCTAAAACAATTTTTCTTTAAAAAGACAAACTAATTCTTAATAATAAACAAATCTATTTTAATATTAAACAAAAAACACTAAATAATCTTGTGATCTCTAATTAATAATTTTAAAGCCCCCCCCCCCCCCCAAAAAAAAAAATGAAAAGCAAATATATTAATTTATTGGCCAAACCCCTCTACGTGCAGGTCACGGAGTTGAGTGGAGGCCATGTGCGCAAAGGAAGAGGGGAGGGGCGGTGGTGGTGGTGCAGCGTGAGCGCCGTTCCCGCCCACCACTGCCAAGGAAGTGGTGAGGTGGGTGCTGGCACTGCTTGTCCAACATCGTCTGCAACCCATGAAGGTGGAGGGGAGGCTTGCAAGCGGTGGGGGTAGGGCTTCCACCTGCCCCCATTCGCTCATAATTTAAATTTTTCTTTTTTCCTTAGCACTCAACGCTTAATCCCAAAGAAAACAAGATTTAACAATTTTCTTTTATTTAACTATAGTTTAATAAATTTTTGCCATAAATTTAATATATATATAATATATAAATTAAAAACAAAATGAAAGATATATATATATATATATATATATATATATATATATATATATATATATATATATATATATATATATATATATATATATATATATATATATATATATATATATATAAGCTAGTGTTTTTCTTAAAACCTAAATTTTAAAACAAAGAATATAAGGACAACTATTTAAAAAAAATAATTAAATATACCATTGCAATCTATAAAACAAACTTAACAACTTGATCAAATCAGAAATTAATTTTAGGCAATTTAATTTTTTTTTGAATATTTTTGGAAAATTCCTATGTACAAAATTATATTTCCACAAAACTTATTAATTTTTATCTTTCTAGTAAGGACACACAAAAAAAAACTTTAGTTTAAATTATTCCATACAATATGAAGATCAAAATAACTTTTTAATATTATATAGAAATAAAATCAGATTATCACTTGACCATGAATTTTATTTTTTGAAATTGAATATGTTGTACTTTAATCAACTTAAATCCTTCATTTCAAATAAAATGCTATGATCAAATAATTTATTCACATAAAATTTAAGTGAAAATCCAAAGTTATCTATTTTCCATTATGATCTACATTTCCCAAAAAACAATATTTTTCCAAGACAAATTTTCTCAAATATATAACAAAAATCAAAGTTTAAATTACATGGGAATCCCTGAATTCCAAATTTGAACATACACATGAAATGTAAAATTACAAGTTTTCAAATTGAAAATTTTTAAGTCCACAATCTGCCAGGTCCAGCATCCAACTGGGTACCTGATAGTGCGAGGTTGACCACAAAGGCTCACCTCCCAACCTAGGCCTTTTCAAGGCCACCCCTGAGGTAGGGGATCCAATATGGAACAAAATTCAATAGAAAACACAACATGAAGGGAAAACAACCACACATGTGTTGGCATTAAGCAGTATTGCCACTAGTGACAACACTTATTTGCATTCTGGATGGAAACCGAGCAGACAGTGCAAACCGAGCAGACAGTGCAAACCGAGCAGACAATGGAAACCGAGCAAGTTAGTACAAACCGATCAGGACAATGTAAACCGAGTAACATCTTGTCTACTGAGTCACCAATGCTTACCGAGTTCAATACCTACCGAGTGATCAGTATGAACCGTGCCTTCACTTCTACCGAGTGCATGACGATGCCGAGTAATGCAGTGGACGCCGAGTATCAGAAAGTCACCGAGTCAGTTTGAAGGAACCGAGTAACCATATTTGGGCCGACTTAGTAGCACTTATGTTTATTTGTCAAGCCGACTGTGTAATTGTAATTGTAATTAATTGTTTGAGACTTATATATAAACTATATTGTAAAAAGATGAAAAATAATCAAGTAGAATATATGTGAAAGAAAAAGAAAGGCAGAGATAAGCGAATTGCAGAAGGCTTCAGAAGTATAAGGTTCAGCAAAGACAAATTCATCACAGAAGGTGATCAGTACATCAGAGAATCTCAATCAGCAATCCAGTTGCAAAGCAGAGATCTACTGTTTCATTCTAACAGGTGAATCAGTACTAAATCCTTTAACCGGGTAGACTTAATAGTCTTTGTATAAATCTCTTTACCGAGTGCATACTTCACTGTATGTTTGTAAATCCTTTAACAAGGTGGATTTAGCAATCCTTATTGCTCCTAACAGGGCAGATCATCAGAAGTGATCAAATTGTAAGCCTTAACCGGCCAACTTTATTCTGCAGTATTAAAGCTTTGTGGGTTTCATCCCCACCCCAGTTTTACTTTCTTTTGGAAGGTTTCTGGGTAACCAAATCTATGTGTCATTATTGTGAATGCTTTTAAGTTTCATGCTTTCTGTATGCAAAGGTTAAAAAGTAAAATACATGTTAAAATTAGAAGAAAATTTGGAGTTACTGATTCACCCCTCCCCTCTCAGTAACTTGGTTAATTCCTGAATATTTCCAACAATTGGTATCAGAGCTGCATTGGTCCTCAAGACAAAGCTTAACTAGCTTGAGCAAAGATCCAGGACAATGGAGGTATTCAAACTGAACAAGGTGATTGAAAATGAAAAGCTAGATCTGGAAATGGCCATAGCTAAACTCAAAGAAGCAAAAGAACATCTTTCCCAATCCCTAAGGAGAAGGAAGGAACTTGCAAATCAGATGAATGATCAGAATTACATTGAAGAAAAGATTGAAGATCTTCTTCCCTCAAATAACTCAGATGAAGCAAACAATGCTATCAAAGAACTCCTAGAAAAGAATGGGTCTCTGCAGGAAGAAGTGAGAAAATTGAAAAGAGAACAAGAACTACACTCTACAAGATTCTGTGAGATCTTGGAATAGAGAAACAAGTTGAAAGATGAATTAGATGGAAGAAACATTGAAGTCCAAAACAAAACCCTTCAGCTAGAAAATCTAATTGATCAGATCTCTCATACAAATGAAGAAATTCTAAATCTAAGTTCAGAAGTAGAAAACACAAGAGAAGAACTAAGATCTGAAAAGGAAATCAATCTAAGATTGATGGATGACCTAAACGCTGAAAAACAAATCAATGAAGGAATGCTGAAAAGTCAAGAAGACTTGAATCAGCTGTATGAACGAAATCTTCATAGGCAAAAAGGAAAAGCAGGACTTGGATACAAAGAAGAAGGCGAATCCTCTAAGCAAGGTACTAAAAGAAATCAAAAACCTACTTGTAATCATTGTGGTAAAATAAGACATACTTCAAATAAATGTTGGAACAATGAAAAAGCAGAATTCAATGGAAAATGTTATAGCTGCAATCAACCTGGTCATAAAGCAAATGAATGCAGGGAAAAACCTAGATTCAGAGGTAATTGTCACAAGTGCAACAAACAAGGTCACAAGGCATCCGAGTGCAGATCCAAGACATTTAATCCAGCAGAACAAATTGTAAAAGCAATGTTTGGATGGGACTACAACACCTGGTGTAGATGTCATTACTGTGGAGAATATGGACACATTGGCATGAATTGCATAAAACATCATCTAAGGAAAAGAGACACTACCGTAAGATGTTTCAAATGCACTAAACTTGGTCACATAGCCAGAAACTGCATGAATGCTAATGAAATTGAAGAAGGAAAGAAGAATGAAGCAACTAAGGTCAGGAAACAGGTAAGACAAAAATGGATTCCTAAAGCTACCGAGCAATCCAGTCCAAGTAATGGAATGGATGGCTCTATCGACTCAAATTAAATTTCCAAGGAAGCACTGGAACTGTACTCTCATAGATCAATCTCAAGCAGTTCCAGAACCGAAATTAAAAGAAAAGTCTAAATCAGCATGCAAGATGCAGTGAGATCACAGGGAGGTCGGTATAGTCTTCACCGAGCGAGGTCGGTATAGTCTTCACCGAGCAAGGTCGGTACCTGTCTTTACCGAGCAAGGTCGGAGCATTATGAATTTTCGAGTTCACCGAGCTGCGAAGTCTTTTCCGAGCAATTAATTCTTAGTGGGTGACAGTCTGTCAGAATTCCTACCCTAATTTGAAATGAGCATTAATGACATAATTGTAAACAAAAAGCAAGTAATCGAACTCATTCTTCACCGCGAATCTTTAAGCACTTTGAGAGCAGAAAACTTCAAGGGCAACCCGGCGATTTAATACTCTTGCGAAAGGAATTTTCTGTGAGCTACCATGGCATCATCCAGCACCTCAGCGAAGAAAGGATCAGACATGTTAGTCCAAGGGGAGTGGAAAGCACCAGATTTTAAGATCGTGCCCGCTATTGCAGCAGCCCTAGATCCGAACGGAGCTCAATCTCAGATTCCTCCTAAGGTACTGCTTATCAACGATATCCGTAATCATTTTAACTGTTCTATTCAAGAAATGGGAAACCTAGAACTAGACATTGTGCGTGAGGAACTATGTGTGGATGGTATTTTGAAGCCCGAGCACAAACATCTGGAAGATAAGGGTTTAGTCCACATTGCACATCTTCCTCGAAACTTTCGAGATAAATGGGTTAGGTACATTCTCAGCCGAGTACACGATGGCAAGATTTGGCTTGAGCAACCTATTGAGATCACAAGGAAAATGATTCATCAAGTTACCAGTCTTCCCATATTGAACAAAGCTAAAACTACCAAAACCCTAGGTCGGACGGAACTAGAGAAGAAAACCCTAGCCGAGTGGGATGGTAGAGGCATGAAGGTTAGCAGCATTACCGACGCCGAACTGAAGTTTGGTACACATATCATTGCACACAAGATTTACAGTTCTAGTCGACAGAACAGTGTCTCATGTGAAGCTGTTGACCTAGCATACAAAGTGGTCAAAAACAACTTGACATTTGACCTAGCAGACTTATTGTTGAAACAGTTCAACAAGAACATGGAAAGCATCAAAACTTCCAAAAACAATCCATGTAAGTTTGGATCCTTGTTAGTCTGTTTATTCTTCTATGTTCAGAAATTCTTCCCTTCTAAAGGAAAAGTTGTATGGAGAAAAGATGTGCCAGTACTTTATGAAATTAATGAATACATCGCAGAAATGGGTGAAAACTTTGAAAGCATCATGGATAATTATTTTGAGTCTTTCAAAGAGAAAATGAATGACAGATTCCGGATTCCACAGAAGTTGGTGGAAGATTACAAAGATGACATCTGTTTTATGGTAGATTGTGATAATGTGTATGTTCAAGCAGTTAAACCGAGAACTGAACCTCTTCCTTATGAGGTAAATATTGATGAAACTAAGAACATTATTGAAGCACTTCTAAATCAGCCTGTCAATCCCAAAGCCTCATATTTTGGAACATATGATGAAGCTAAGATGAGAATTTAACTAAGCATAAAGCTTCCACAGGCGGTAAACAAAGGAAAGAAAAGGATAGCTAAAATGCAAATGATAACCGAGGAGAAAGAAGAAATAGGTGAAAAAGAAGAAGAAAAGGATGAGAAAACAAAGGAACCAGAACCTGCAAAGAAGAAAGGAAAATTTTTTATCACTAAGGCATCTGTGCCTCCCACAGCTGTGTTTACAAGGAGAAATACCAGAGGAAAGGCAGACAAGGCAGAAAAGGCAGATAAAGACATAGTATTCAAAAGGCCTCCTCTAACCCTTCAAGAAAAGCTCAAACTCTTCAGAGATGGATCAGGATCTGGAGTAAGTAACATAAAATCCTTGAGATATGAAACCAGATCGGAAGCAGAGCAGAAGGAAATAGAAGATGCTGTTGTTGAGAAGATGGGACAGTGGAAATACTCTCCTGAAGAAATTACCCCACAGGTTCCAGCAGTTCTATTGAATCCGATAAGAATGAGATGGAGCAATGCAAGGCAAACTGTAATAGACATATTTGATCAAAACCTGAGACAGTTGATGCCGAGCCTGAGCAATGATGAAGTAAAGAAGGCACTAAAAGAAAATGAAAACAAGATGACATTAAAGTTCAATACTTGTTTGATTTTGATCAACAATATTGAATCGGTTGTGAAGGCTGCAAAAGCCACATGGAAGAACATATACCACCTTCACCAACCGAGCATTGAAACTGTAATAATAAAGGATATTGAAGATGACAGTGATGAGCAAGAAGAAGACACCGAGGTAGATGATACTGTAAGGATAGCAGCAGAAGTCATTGCATCCCTTCCTACCTCTCCAGTGAAAGTCTCTACATCCAGCCCAGAGACACCTTCAAGCATGGTTGTGACAACTTCTACATTTGTCCAATCATCCCTAGCAACATCAGAGGTAGCTACCATTTCTTCTACCGAGCTACAGTCTCCTGTACCAGTAAGTTTTCCAGCTTTTGAATCATCAAGTGTAAATATTTTAAGTTCTCCAGTAGAAAGTATACCAGTGTCAATAGCCAGCCCTACTTTATCCACTGTCACTACTACAAGAGCATTAAGTACAGATAAGCCTAAGGCTCTACCGAGTATAAAATTTTTGGGTAAAAATATAGTTGAGGATATAGACCTAGAGGAAGAGATAGAGATTCCTACTTTAGATTTTGCAAATCTCTCAGCAGACCAGATGCAGAATATAGGTGAGATCCTCCAAAGGAAAGCAAAACAAAAGAAGCTTAAGGAGGAGAGAGACAAAGAGTATCAAATCATCAAGGATGCTAAGGACATTTTGTCTGATGCATTAGGCATTAAAGTAGACTCTTCCCAGCATGTTTTGTTACAATTGGAAGAAGCAGTTGAGAAATACAATGAGGACTCATCCGGGACAGAAAAGTTAGTTGAAAGAGCCGAGAAGAGATTCAACAATAAAGTGCTTGAGCACATTGCTCAGCACATAGCTATCAACCAAGTGGAATTGTCTTCAGTTTTGTCTAACACAGAGTCTATTTATTCGAATGCTACCTCTCTTTTGGCCAGACTATGCAATTTTGCCGAGTTCACAAAGGATGTCAAAAATAAAATGAATAAAATGGATGAGGATATGAAGATTAGCATACAGAAGCTGCAACTTGAACCAAGTTCAAGCTCTGCTCATCACATGAAAATTTCACATCTATCCAATATGCAGTCTGATCTATTGAAAGAAGACTCAAGGATCCGGTCCACACTGCTAGACATCCAACACATGATCCTTCCCATCATGAATAAAATGTATAAGCACATTGAACATTCCAGAACATTGATTCATGACAATCAGTTCTCCATAGCAGATCACATGATTGAACTCTCTGCAGAAATCCAAATTGCTATACAAACATGTAAGATTCTGCAAGAAAGTTGGGACAGAACCCTGGCACTAATAATGAAGGTACATTCTGATTTCTTATCAAATTTTGGATTCTCTCTGTAAATAACTTGTATATGCACCTTTGGCATTATCGTCAAAAAGGGGGAGATATGTATGGAAGGAGAGATATGTATACTGTATAGATTTGTATAAGAAACAGTTAGCACATTGAAAGGGGGAGACAATGTATAAAGCCCTATAACAAAGACAAATTTTGAAAAATCAAAATAAAACTCAGCATGATTCGTGTATATAAATTTTTGGCCAATAAGTGTTTTTGTCACTAATGCCAAAGGGGGAGATTGTTGGCATTAAGCAGTATTGCCACTAGTGACAACACTTATTTGCATTCTGGATGGAAACCGAGCAGACAATGCAAACCGAGCAGACAGTGCAAACCGAGCAGACAGTGCAAACCGAGCAGACAGTGCAAACCGAGCAGACAGTGCAAACCGAGCAGACAGTGCAAACCGAGCAGACAATGGAAACCGAGCAAGTTAGTACAAACCGATCAGGACAATGTAAACCGAGTAACATCTTGTCTACCGAGTCACCAATGCTTACCGAGTTCAATACCTACCGAGTGATCAGTATGAACCGTGCCTTCACTTCTACCGAGTGCATGACGATGCCGAGTAATGCAGTGGACGCCGAGTATCAGAAAGTCACCGAGTCAGTTTGAAGGAACCGAGTAACCATATTTGGGCCGACTTAGTAGCACTTATGTTTATTTGTCAAGCCGACTGTGTAATTGTAATTGTAATTAATTGTTTGAGACTTATATATAAACTATATTGTAAAAAGATGAAAAATAATCAAGTAGAATATATGTGAAAGAAAAAGAAAGGCAGAGATAAGCGAATTGCAGAAGGCTTCAGAAGTATAAGGTTCAGCAAAGACAAATTCATCACAGAAGGTGATCAGTACATCAGAGAATCTCAATCAGCAATCCAGTTGCAAAGCAGAGATCTACTGTTTCATTCTAACAGGTGAATCAGTACTAAATCCTTTAACCGGGTAGACTTAACAGTCTTTGTATAAATCTCTTTACCGAGTGCATACTTCACTGTATGTTTGTAAATCCTTTAACAAGGTGGATTTAGCAATCCTTATTGCTCCTAACAGGGCAGATCATCAGAAGTGATCAAATTGTAAGCCTTAACCGGCCAACTTTATTCTGCAGTATTAAAGCTTTGTGGGTTTCATCCCCACCCCAGTTTTACTTTCTTTTGGAAGGTTTCTGGGTAACCAAATCTATGTGTCATTATTGTGAATGCTTTTAAGTTTCATGCTTTCTGTATGCAAAGGTTAAAAAGTAAAATACATGTTAAAATTAGAAGAAAATTTGGAGTTACTGACTCACCCCTCCCCTCTCAGTAACTTGGTTAATTCCTGAATATTTCCAACAACATGAAGATACTCAAAAGATTTTTCCAAGAGGGTATAAATTTCTCAAGCCACACATGGACTTGGGAAGACCATCTTAAAAAAGATGCAGTCTAACTCTCCTTATGCCCCCCAGGTGCCCGTAGGCCATACTTGGCATCATGGGTATCACGAAACCCCACATTTATCCCTCCACACATGGGAGTCTATTCACATCCTGGGTCTTCTTCCTACTACCCCCTTAAAGGTTACTCTACCCTCCCTAGGGTGAGTAAGCCTTGAAGAATCCCATCCCAAATTGAATTCAAAAAGGAAAAACAACAATTTTGTACAAATCAAAATTTTAAACATAAACCTTGAAAAGCCATGGACTCCATTAATGGAGCTCCAAGCTCACACACATGCACGAACTACACAAAAATATTACAAGAGCCTACCTTAATCGAAGCAAGGGTTTGAAAATTTGAAAGTTGAATCTCCTTCCAAGAAAACCCTTCCCTAAGCTCATTCCAAATGAAAATGGTCTCTAAAACTAGAGAGTGGGTGAACACTCAAACCCTTCTCAAGGCTTTCCCTAAATAGGCTAAACTCCTAAAATCTAGGAACCTATCACAAGAGGGGAAGAAACTTCCATTCCCTTCTTCCCACTTGCCTTCCTTCTCCATAAATGAAGTTGAACGCATGTTGGGCAGAAGAGAGAGGTTAACGAAAACCTCACAACTCTTGAAATTCGTACAACTTTGAAATCATAAATTTAGGGGTGTCATAAATGAGTTTTAAGGCTCTTAAGGGGCTGAAAATGATCCCTAACCCTTAAGGTACCAACCTGGGTAGCTTAAATTGACCCTAGTTAACCCATGGGAGACCAAATGACCCTCCTAAACTCCACCTAAAGTTTACCCACGGATTTCCAAGTCAAGGATGATTCTCTAGAAACTTCCCAACCCAAGGTAACTTGATTCTACCCTAAGGTTAACCCCTAGTCAAACCCTTGACCAAACCAGATACAATTCACTAACCACACAAACACTTATGCAATAATTTGCCAAATTTGCCACATTTAATTAAAATAAATGACATGGCTATTTCACCTATACAATAACTAAATTAAATACACATATGCAAACAACATTCATGAAATAAAGACTATACAATAAGGTCCACATTTCTTTATACAAAGAGGACCTTGGAATGCACGGTATAAACATAGGTTCCAATATTGGGTCCCCGCATTTAGATCCATGGTCAACTTATCCTGCACACTCATTTCACACATCAGTAGGTCCAAATCACATGATATAAAATACAATACATCATCAATATTGCATGGTCTAAAACTATGTCTGTGATTGAAATAACTAGCATAACATCGGTTTTCTAAACCAACTTTTCATTGCAAAAGTATTTAACACCATAGTACATCATATGTGACATCATCATAACTAAAACTAAATCAAAACATATAGTATCTCAAGTGTACCCTGATTACATAATCAGGTACCAAACATATAACATAGGATTCAACAGATCCTCAAATACATAAGTGTCTCAAATAGTCAAGTATGTCTGTGAAATAAGTATTGAAAGCATGGAAAAAAAAGTAGTATAAATATGACTATCAGGTAGGTCTCACATATCATAACATGAAAAATGAGAATACCTTGTGCACCTCGAGTTCTTGTAAAGGCTAAGGACATATTTAGTAATCATTATTGTCCATTAGATGTTGATCAAAGGAATATTGAATACCTGGTCATCCATGGAATGTTGGTCAAAGGTTTAATATAGTTTAATCCTATCCATCCATTGGACATTGATAGAAGACATAGTAGAGATTCCTTGATTTGAGGAAGGATTTCTTGAATCTGCATGGACCATCTCGTGCCATGTGATGAAACTCTTGGTCCTCCTTGTTGTTAGTGATGACATGGTCAGGTGGTATGACAAGCCACTGTTAGGTATCCATGTACAAGTAGTGGATAGGATCCAGTTATATCAACACTTGAGCACCTTTCACTCTTCACTATCTTTATTCTTTCAGTTTCATTTGTACTTGTTATATTTTAAAGGATAATGTAATTGATCTTGTCATTGTAATCATATTATTTTAATTTAGTGAATTGGCCTCGAAGGTCATGTGTTTGTACTCCCCAAGGAGGGATTACTTGTACTTTATCCCTATGTTGGAGTTGGAATAAATTTTTGATAAAATAAGTGTTTTCACCAAAAACCATGGATCGATGTCTATGCCTGCATTTGGCACATATGTTCATATTGGCATATTTACTTGTTTTTCAGAACCTACACCTCCACATGTGAGTGATATACTAGACCATTGTGCTAGGAAAAAATTATAATTTAGCACTTGTGCCTATATAATAGCGGTTGCGCTCTTTAGTGTTTCCGCCCATCCATTGGCACCACACCTCCATTAGATTGCGACCCTTTTTTAAATTGGTGTCTTTTCTTATGGATTAGTGCATGTGTCTATCCTTTGGCACCTCTGCCTTATTAGGCTTGGGAACTTGGTTTTAGAAGCCAAATTACTTGTTCTTGCATTAATGAGGGTTCCTATTTGGGTTAACATCTTAGATGAGCTTGTATGTTAAAAGACTCTTAGGAACATTTTAATTGGTGTTGTAAAACTAACCTAGATGGCTGAATTGGATTAGAGGATTGACCTAGTCTCCTCTACTAGTAGTCCTCTATCTTTGATTGGCTTGGTTCTATATGAGGCTTATTAGACTTAGTTCGAGCTTGTAAGGTAACTTGAGGAATGTGAGTTGTTTTTGGTTTGCATAGTTGGGTGTCCTAGAAACCTTAGAAGTGTGTCAAGACATCTTCTTGTGCACAATCACAAAGCGATCATTGGCCTTATCTTTTCATTGTTAACAATGTATCTTATGTTTTGTACGTGTTAAGGTTACTGTATAAAATAAATTATTTACGTGCATGTTTTACCCTATGTTCTAAGGGTACCTTGGTGGTGCATTACAACACGGGCCAATCTTAGAGGAAGCTTTGTCTCCTATTTTCGTCCCAAGATGTTAGATATTGCTAATGCATTGGGGGAGATTTGATGCAGGAGCATCCTGGGTGTAAGAGCAATCTTGCATCACCCAAAAATATTTTTATTTTTGTATTCAATAAGGGCTATCTTGTGCAGAGCTGCTATTTATGGAAACTTGCTATTTTTAGTAAGTTGGTCATCCGATCTCGAAATGTTTTGATTTCTTCCTTGGAGGTTCATTTTGGTCATATCAGTCTGCCAATAAAGTTTCATTGACAGATCAAGTCTAGCTTTGTAGATATTGAAGATTTTTGGTATTGGCAACAGGGTACAAAAACTTTGAACTCAATTTTGAAGGCTTTAGAGGCCCCGAATGAGGTCAAAAATTTGGGTGACAGGCGCTTGTGCGAGTTAGGCTTGCAGAGCACTTCGTGGCCTTTTCGGAATGGAGTCATAGTAGTCAATCGGGTCAACTGACGATGACTTATGGTCTTCGGAAGTTGGGTCACCTGAAATGGCGGAAAATGATTTTCCTTCAAAATTTCTGTTTGGGTTTCAAAAGTTATTTTGAGCCGACTTTGATATAATAAATTGTAAAAGAAAATAATTCTAAGTTTGGTCAACCTTGTCGGCTAAAAATTCTAGAACCTTTCCAGGCGGTAGAAAATTGCCTATATAAGGAGGCTGTAGTGTTGTCTTAGGCAGTTCGAGACATATCTGGGTATTGGTTCGAGGCTTTGTCCTACAGAATATTGTAAGGGAATCCCCATGTGGCTTTGCATATTGTAATTCTGAAAGTTTGTAATTCCACATTTGTGGAGATAATAAGAAGCCCATTTTCTATTCTTGCATATTGTTGTTTCTTTGTTTCTATTATGTGTTTGTGGTATTAAGGGGAGCACCCTTCATCAAGATTGTTGGATGCATTTAATATGTTTAATCACTATGTTATCTTGGTGGTGGAATTGGTATTCATATTGTTGTCATTCGTGTTTTATCACTGATGTCAACATATGTTTGTATAAGGAAAATAGACTGGCTATTACAATGTACGGACACTGTACAGATGTTTTAGAACGTGCAAAGTCAGATGAGAGTACATGAAGATGTTGTGATCTTATATCCAAGATCACATGATGTAATATTGTGTATTGGATGAGTTACAAATATTTTGGTGAAGACTGGTTACTGGACTGTGACAGTAGAAGATGACAGAGTGAGTCTCTGTGTTTCGGGTATATCTTACAAAAGGTATGGATTCAGTGTATGCAAGATTAAGGGATGACAATTAGTGTATTGAAGAATGTTCTTTGGTCTATACAAGTCACGGAAAGAAGGATGATGTCAGTTGTGGCATGTGTTCTGGAGAAGAATTATTTGGAAGTCGACTTCAGAGATGTAGCGTGTATTATAGATGGTGAACATGAATTAAGGATGTTGGTCCTTAATTATTATAATGTAATTGTTGTATACTTGTTTTAGATACCGTGTGTATCTTAGCAAGGGGTTATTGAATTGTTTGTATATTAGGAAAGCCTAATCGGCTGACCTGATCATGTAAAATGTAATAGGGTATATATGTAAGATCTTTTCTTTGGAAAAGATAGATGTGATGTGGATATATTGTGAAAGAGGATTGTGGAAGTTGCGAGCTTGTACCTGCTAGATTTAGAGCAGAGAATTGCACATACTTCATTAGAACTGATCAAACAAAGATAGTTGCTATTAGACAGTTCACAAAGATTGTGTATTTCCTCATATACACTTGTGTTGCAAATAATATGTTCTGAAGGTGGACTTAATCTTCTTTGGGCAGTGAGCCTACCCTTTTCTTTGACTCCTAATAGGGTCTGTCCTCTAACAAGGACTATGTATTGTAATGCTTTAATCGACTCCTATTAGGGCTAGATCTTCTAACAAGGATACTATACTCTCAGTACATCATTAGTGGGTGTTAATTCCCATCGGGGTTTTACCTTTAACATGGTTTCCTCGACAACAAATATTGTGTTGGCATTCATTGTGTTCATTTGATTTGATATTGCTGCTACTTAAAAGTTTAAAGTTTAATATTTTGTCATAGAACTGATTCACCCCCCCCCTCTCAGTTATATTGGTGGACTGTTATTCCTAACACAAGAGTATTATTATTTTTGAACCCATCCCAATGTGTCAAGGATTCCATCTCTAATAATAAAGATAATGCCCTTTTGATAGGGAAACTCCATGGATTTCGTTGCTTCCTCAATTAATGGGGCCAATGACATTATTAAGGAGGATGATATTTAGGGGAGAAGAAAGGAGAAAATAATTAAACATAACACTTATTCCAACTGTGAAGGAATTGATTTTGATATAAGGACCTTGGAAGAAAAACTCAATTTGCAAAATACTATATTGTTCAACCATTTAGAAATGAAAATGAAATACTAAAGGAAAGAATGTCTTCTCTCCATAGAAAAAATATTAGTGGGGAGCTTAAAGCTAAGGTGAATATTCTAGAGAAGGGATATAACAACATAAAGAATTCTAGCTTAATGCTTGTTGATATTATTGAACTCAAAGAACAAATGAACCAATTAGAGAAGTAGGATGCCTTGATAGCTTCCTTGAAGAATGTTATTCAACTTAGGGGGGCAACTATAAAAAAACTTTGCTATTAGAACTGCCATGTTGCATAATAAAATATTGAAGACGAGGATTCGACATAAAGTGAGGGCCTTGATAAAAGAACTCACTCCAAACAACCAAAATAAGATAAAGAATTCATTGACTTAGATAATGAGGTTCTCAATAAATATTTAGGCTTCCTTCAAGATGAATGAAATACAATTAATAGATTAAAGAAATGCCGCTGATCTAGCTTGTTGGGTTGTCCATGTGCCATAAATTTATTTTATATGTTTTCTATTGTTGATTAGTAATATACATTGTTTATATTTTCTTTTTAAATTCAGTTTGACATTGACCCTCTCAAAATATCATCCTTACCCATAATATCAAGGAAAGATTAGAATATTCATGCTTAGAATACTATAAATAAATAAAAAACTAGAATAATATCAAAGAAATATTATAATATTCATACCTATAATACTAAAAATAAATAAAAACCTAGAATCAAGTACAAACCATCACAATTTTCGTTTTAAAAATCATGGTCAAAATATATGATTCTCGACATGTTCTACTATACTTCTATTTATATTAAAAGTTGGCCCCATCCATAGAGTTTTGTGGAAGGAAAAAAAGTTTATTTTATTGTGCACAACTCTGAGGTAATCATTGAAACATTAAAAATAAATAAATGGGTAAACAACACTCCACATATATATTTATATAAAAGACATTAAGAAATTCAGTGTCAGTTTGATAGCTAACATTAAGAGATAGAGCCTTAGCTGGCCAAATTGGAAGAATTTATATATTAATAAAATCATAGCTGTTCTTTTCTTATTATACGCTGAATACAATAATCAGTCTATTCAACAATCAAATCAGGTACATAATATCGTTTTACCTTGATATCACCAACTTAAATTACATGATTATTTTATTTATTTTTTTCCAAACAAAAATGTTCTTAAATTGTGAGATTTTTTTAATTGGTGACAAATATATCAATGAGATAATAGAGATATTCAAATTTGAATTTGTTTAAAGTATTAAAATTATTTGTATTTATCACTCGATCTAATAATAGTTGTGAATAATCTTATTTGTTTCAGTAAGCTATTAGATTTAAGAATAATTGTACTTTTGTTTGCCTTCCTTATTGTTGCATTTGATAAAGATATTGTTTTGTATACATACATGTAATCAATGCAAGTGTTATTTTCTACTAAAGATTGGATTTTGACACTGTAATCTAAATTGAAGATCTTTTTTATTTGGTAATAAAGAGATCAATGTGAGAGTAGAGTTAAAATAGTTTGACTATATTTTCTAATGTATGTTTTTGCTTAAATTTGCTTCGTATTATCAAATTTATTTTATTTATCATTCAAATGGATAGTTGTGAATAGTCTTATTAGTTTGTGCAAGCTATTGAGTTTATAATTAACTTTACATTTTTAATGTATCCATTCAATCTAATTTGAAGATATTTTCTACAAGTGTATATATGTGTTGATTGTTAATTTACCTCTGAAACTTCGTAGTGGAAGCTTGTTAATTATGTTGATGTGATGAATTGACCTTTCCCTATTTATTGCAATGCTTGCAATCAATAGTACTAACATTAGTTTCTAATAGAGATTGATCTTTGACACTTTTGTTTTTTAATAATGTATCCATATAATCTAGATTGAAGGTCTTTTTCATAGTTGTGTATGTGTGTTGTCAATTGATTTATCTTCGTAATAGTATAGTGAGAGCTTGCTATTAATGTTAATGTGAGAAATTGACCTTTATTTATTTACATGCTCACAATCGATACAAACACTATTGTCTACTAGAGATTGGACTTTGTCATTTTCACTTTTTAATGATATATTTGTATGGTCTATTCATTTTTTACTTAAGCACATTAAATAATAGAGATTTATAGTAATTAAAATATATAAAATTTATAAAACTCATGAAAAATCCAAATACAAGCCAATAGCAACATGTTGCGATGGTTAAGTTGTTGTGTTGTTGTTTTCACTGTCAAGGTTCAAATCCCATTGGGGATGAGGTCCCCCATTTGTGGCCTCATCGATTCATAGCTCCGGGTCAAAACATTTACCCCACTTTAAAAAAAAGAAAGAAAAGTTCAAATACAACGGAAAAATAAATCTAATGACAAGGTCATGCTAGTAGCCTCAAACTCTTACAACTCAAGTTAGCTTGGTATAGAAAATTGTTAAAAATAACTTTTCTATAATTGCATGCATTTACTTTAAACTAAGTTTTAAAAATAATACTTACAATGATTTTCTTAAAAAAATATTAGATACAAAGAATCTATGAGAATCTTATTTTGAATATTGAGTTTGATATTAAGAAAATGATAGATGTTCTTTCTACTATTTTTCTTTAATTGTTTACAATAATTAGTCTATTCAACAACCCCAACCACTAACAATGTGTCATTGTCCATCTTGATATCACCAACTCATATTACATGATGTTTTATTAGTTTTTGTCAAAGAAAAAATAATAATACATCGGTTAGATTTTATTAGTTGGTAACTAATATCAATGAGAGAGTAGAGTTAAAATATCTTGACTATTTCTTTCAAAGTATCAAAATTACTTTATCTATCATTTGATCAAATAATAGTTGTGAATAGCCTTATTAGTTAAATGTAAGCTATTGGATTTATAATTAATTGTACATTTTTTTCCTATTCATTGTTGCATTTGATAATGATATAATTTTGTATGGATGCATGTAATCAATGCAAGTGTTATATTGTACTAAAGATTTAGATTTTTGATACTTGATTTTTAATAATGTATCTATTCAATATAAATTGAAGGTCTTTTTCATAAGTTTGTATATGTGTTGATATCTAATTTACCTTCCAAACATTACAAAAGGTGCTTGTTAATAATGTCAGTGCAACAAATTGACCTTTCCCTATTTAATTGCATGCTTGTATTCATCTACAAACATTATTTTTTACTAGAAATTAAACTGTGGCATTTTCAAATTTTAATGATAAATTTGTATGATCTATTCATTTTTACTCAAACACATTAAATCATTAAATTTAATAGAAATCGGTTTTTTTAAAAAATTATGAAACTTATGAAAAATCCAAATACAATGAAAAAACAAATCTAATGTCATGGTCATGATAGTAGCCTCATACTCTTGCAACTCAACTTAACCTATTATAAGATATTGTAAGAAGTAACTTTATATAATTGCTTGCATTTACTTTAAACTAAATTTTTAAAAGTCTTCAAAATTTTAAACTTTAATAGTCTTAATTTTGTCATATACATGAGCATTTGTAAATAATGATTTAAAAAAATAAAAAAATTTGATATGGAGTATCTTTGAAAATACTTCCTTCAATGTTTATATTTTTCAAATTAAGTACAATCTATGTAATTCAAATGCATCCAATGCATATTGCAAACTAATCCTTGATTGATTGTTGTTTAAATTCATCCTTTTTGTGATCTTTGAAATGTATAACGAATCTTGACATCTATGATATAAAATATGATAACTAACTATGAGATTTTCCACTACAAGATCTTGATCTTCATTTGAGGATCAACATACATGATTAAACATCTAGTCTTTAGCAGAGTTTACCATCACAAGATTTTCATTGCCGATAAATCATGTCTATAACGCTCCAGTAGGGAACTTGAGAGGAAAATATATAAATTACTAAAGAACATGACAATTTTTTTTAAAAACTATGAAAATAACTTCAACTTAAAAATTATGAGTACAACTACACATAATGATAACTAAATAAATTATTCATTACATTAACTACACGTGTAAGTAATAAACTCCAAATATTAGACTATGTCCTCTTAGATGATTTTACAAATCAACTACCTTTCGTGAGGAGAAGGAAGATGATTTTACAAATCAACACCCCATGGATGGCCAAGCCTTCTCAAACCCATCCTTAGGTTGTACAAGAACTCAAGGTTGTGGCTTGAGAATAAACATAATTATCTTGACTAATGTGTTACCTTGACCTAAATCATTTTATTATGTTATCACTTGATTAACAACTCCACAATGGGTTATCCCGGTAGCCACTTAGTGCCCAAAAAACCCCCATTACGAGTCACTCTCCTTACCATGCACCTAGAAACCCACCCCTATCCTCAAAACTAAAAATAAAGAGAATATTTAACACTCTAAATCATTGAAAACATCCTCATATGTCCAACCTATCCAAATGGACATTGCTAAAAACATCATATTCAGATCATGATGGAAATCTCATAGGAACTCTACCAAGTCCCAAAGATAATCAAAATACCAATTTCCAAATAATTGTATATTTCAAAACCAATTTCATCTTTGAGATCCAATCCATCATCTATAAACCAAGTACACAAAAAAGATCCTCATGCAAATTAAATTTTCCAAATAAGTCCAAAAATTAAAAAAAACTAATCAAATCATCGTACAAATCCATTGACCATAATTTTTTTTACAAATATAAGATCAAAGATAATAAATTATGACATTCCCCAAGCCTCTATTATCCAATTTAAATTCCCAACCACTAAGCCTAGGAACTTAGTTACACATTTCCACTATAACCAAAATAACATATAACTCGTATGGAAATAAAAACAAATGATCCATAAGTCTGATACAAACACCATTATAAACAAACAATACACCATCACAAGATATATATATATATATATATATATATATATATATATATATATATATATATATATATATATATATATATATATATATATATATATATATATATATATATATCATTTTTACCATTTACTACAAAAATATAATAGTGAAGGGTTTAATTCCAAAGAAATGAGTTTACATTCTAGACTTGAATTAACATATTAATAAAATAAAAAAGAACAATCAAACAAATTCAACAATAACTATCATTAATAAAACAAAACACATTCATAAACGTAAAAAAATGTGACCACACTAGCTCAATACTTGAGTGTAAAGAAAATATCTCTATACAAACTATCATATAGGGTGAGTTTGTAGGAAACACTGAGGAAAAAGACTAGAATGAGACATGTTTATGAGTGTGAAAGACCAACCACAATAAATGGCTCACAACAAACTAAAGCCAAGAGGCATGCAAGAAAATTAAAAGAAAACCTAATCTAAATTTGTGTATAACACAATTTGAACTTTCACAATAGAACAAAACTTTAAATTTATAAGGAAAATGACCCTCATACCAGAAAAACCATACACCAACCAAGGCAAACAACATGTAGTTAACACGAGAAAACTCCTAATGGTTGAAATGTAGCCCAAAATCCACATTCACCATGAAAATGATCGTTGATTATAGCTAACACCAAGACATATGGCCAGTAAAAAATGCTACAACAAGGATAATCACGTGGGAAATGCATATCTAAAACCCACACTAACATGGAAGGGAAAAATCAAGGTAAGAAGGCTCAAAACCAAGAGCACAAAATACAAATTTTAAATGCTATATCGGTCTAAGACCAAATGTTCTAAAGCATAAGAATACACAAATAAATATGGCTCGCACACTAAAATGGAAGGAAAATGTCACCAAAGCAAATAATATCAATCCAAGAAAAGAACAAAACAAAAAACTAAGTTTTCAAGAAAACGCATTTTTGAATAGGACAAATAACTAAGAGGGGGTGGGGGGTGAATCAATTATTCCAAAAATACTTTGTGAAAACTTTGTTAAACTTGTACAAATTTAAACATTCATAAACTTAAAGCTAATATAAACTTGAAAGAGAAAAAATAGTAAACACCATAACACCAAATATAATGTGGAAACCCAAGATGGGAAAAATTAAAGAGAAACTAATTCTCATGAAAGTAAACACTAGTTAAGGTGATTTTTACAAGGACTCATTGTTGGTATGCTCACTATGAGTAGGCTCACTATCGATTGGGATAACCGCCCCAATAAAAAAATATTTATTATAAAAATATCTTACAAACCAAATGTGAACTAATATAGTTGTATCTACTCACGTGTATAAAATAGTTCTAGTTGAGATCATAGTAGTATCCAAATGTAGAAAATCCAGTAACTGATCTTCTTCCAAACTTTCTATCCTAAGTTACAAAATTGAACACTTCCTTTTGTTGCAATCCTTAACTCTATCTTCACAATAACCTTTGATCTTCTTATTTCTAGTCATATAGTGAAAAAATTAACTCATTTCCTCAAGTACAAAATTCTAATGGTGTATTATTCCCCTAGGAATCAAATACATATTTGGTCCAAGGCCATACGATAGGGTATTTACAAGAGATTTTATTATGTGGTTGGCCTACCTGATTATTGACCCCTACAATGATGGATTGAATATATAAACCCCCTATCTCTCCTCATTTTGGTATCCATTGTCAAGTGTAACCATTCACTATCAATTTTTCAAGCATTTCAATGATCAAGAAAGAAATTAGAGTTCAAGATCTCTTCTACAATTGACCACCCAAGTCTTCAATCCTTAAAAGCATTCATCTTCTTCATAAATCATTTTTGAAAAACAATACAATAATCATCATTCAAGGCATTTCTTTCATGTTTCTCTTTAGATCAATTTATTGCATCAACATTGGTGATCACATCCAAAGAAGCATCACACCATCAAGCTATATGGTGATTTACAACTCAAATTTGGTTTCTATTTCATCTTTCCTTATGCAATTTCCTTTCATTTTAAAGGTTGATTCCTATACAAGGGTTTGCATAAGGAAAAACCCTTTAGCCAATCTTCCTCTCCATTTTTCTACGTGTGAGAATAGGTTATGAAGCCATTGAACATGAATTAGAAGGATCAGACATAGTTAGAGAGACCCAAAAATTTCAGCCAAAATCATGTGGTATAGAACAAGTTTTGACATGCACCCTACATTTTCAATTCAAGTTTGATAAAGAGTTAGTTTGCAATCTTCAAGTCCTAGATCTGGTAGTTATATGCCATTCTGAGATTCTGACAATTAGGAATTCGTATTTAAAAGCTCACTTCTCCTATTTCATTTTTAGGTACATTCAAATCCTTCTTCATTCCCTTTCACATTATTTTTATTAGTTGGATTATATTATATATGTTCTCATTTAGTCTCTTGTATGCCCATATCATTCCTCTCCTTCTCAATTCTAAGCAACAAAAGAATAAAATCCCTTCAAGCAAAGATATTGCATCGACATATTTCAAGTGGTGTTAATCAGATTTGTCTTGAAGTGTCTTTGTATTCCAATGTTCCATATGAATTGGGGAAAATTTATTACAAACTTAATTTCATTCTCCTTACATTCCTACACCATTTAAATAGAACATATCTTCTCCTAAGGATTCTTCAACTCCTACAATTTCCCTATTAGATCATGATTGGGGGTCATAGACTTTACACCATTATTTGTGGGTGAATACAAAGCTCCTAATTGCTACATAGAAGTCCTCAGAGGGAATACTTTTTCATTTGTCCAACTTGATTCTCAAAAAAATTCAGCTACTAATCTTCAACATGGTTTAGGATGTATATAGAAAATCTTTGGGACTCATGAGAAACCCATGGAAGGATTTAGTTTCAAACCTCCTCCTTTTTCAACATCCCTTTCTTTATCATATTATATTTCTTCCAAGAATAGCTTTAATCAAGAAATCATTTTTCTTAACATGATTTGCACTAAGTTGATTACTTGTCCTAAATAGAAGAAGCATAGTCAAAATATTGTGAATCTCCATTTTTGAATGTATCACCAATATCATGACCACTCTACTAATGAATGTCAATCTTTGCATTAAAAATTCAGAAAATCATTTATTATGATAGCATTCACATAATGTATCATAGTAATTTTTAATTCTAATTTATTTAAATAATATTTAATTTCCTATTATGTTTCTTCACACTATGTAACATTGTTAGCCTATCCCTTGGGGTTCATTTTCATTCATGATAGAACAATTTTTAGGTATGATCATACTTTGTGAGTAACATAATAGGTCTTCTTTCTCCTTTTTCTTGTCTCCACACTTGGGGGGAAAGAGTAGTATATCAATCCTCTCTAAGGATCCACTTTTCCCTTTATTAAGAGACATGTATCTATAATGTGATATCCAATATTACATATAAATTTTGGTTTTCATCAAGGATTATCTTCTATACAAGAGATGTGCATCTTTGATCATAATTTTTTCATTGTTCACAATTGGGTACCCATGGTACATAAATCCCTTATCTTGGGGGTTAAAAGTGTGTCATCCTTCATTTATCTATTAGTGGGGAAGGTATGAATTCTTCCCTTATTTTTGATAACTTCTTTCTCAACGTCCTCCAATAGGATCCCTTTTATACTTCTTGTATGATACCTCTATGTATTCATCCCTTCCTTAACCTCATATGAGTTGTGACCTCTTTGGCTTAGACTAGGATTTTATTGTGGGATACCTTATTTGTGTTAAATGTTATTTATTATTGTTTCTCTTTTCCTTAAGATGTCAAAATGGTCCCTTTTTTCATCTTAAGAGGGGCATATATGGCATCCTTATTGTAAATATTTTTATTTTTAATTTAAGAATTTTAGGTAGAGTACACTAGCATAATTAAATTTTCTAGGGCCAGTTCACTCTCCTTTACAAATTTTTTGGTGGATTTCATTAGATACAATTCTTTCCTTTTCTATCCTTAGGATTGGTTTAAATATCATAACACAACTTTCTAGCCCATTTTACCTCTCCCCTAAATACATTTTCAGGATTGGTTGACTAGCATAACACAATTTGCTAGACCATTTAACTTATCCTTCTCATGATTTTACTATCATAACACACTTTTCTAGACCATTCAACCTCTCATTTTCATATATTTTTATGATTTGGATAGCATGCGATAGACCATCAACTCCTTATTTACACTCTCTTTGATGGGTGGAACTAGCATAAGAAAATTTGCTAGACATTTCCCCCTCTCTTCTCTTCTTTATCTCTCATGGATCACCTAGTGCAACACAAATGGCTAGCCTGTATCATCCATGGTTTCCTTTTTCTCTCCTCCATGATTACATAGCATAAATTTTTTTGCTATTTGAGTGGATCATGGAGTCTTATCTTGTCATTAAGGCATTCTCTTTCTCTTTTTAGTTGAACACTTTTACTTTTGCAATATATTTCTAAACATGATGTTAAAAATTGAGACATTTGTTAGGAATGAATGCAAAGTATTTTGGTAGTCATTCTATAGCAGTTGTTGTTGCATTCATGACTTGGATTGTCATTGATGTTAACATAATGATATTCTGGATATCAGCAGGAAAGCAGGTACAATTTTGTTTTGTGCACATGTTGTATTGTAGATTGGATTTTTCACAGTTGATGGTATGTTCTTTGGTGTGTTATTAACCTATGGTTAACAACGCAAAAAGAAATTCATTCATTCATGAGAGTTATGAGCACTTTGGTGAAAGTTGTGTTTAGATAGTGTTTTTGTGAAGTGATTTTTAGAAATCGGAGATATCTCTTAGATGGGATGGAATCTGATTTTGCACAATTAAAGGGATGTTGGAGACTCATTAATGATGATGTGGTTCACAATGCAAACTTCGAAGATATGTTTGGAGAAAGTTACAGTATCTGGAAGCCGACAGTTTTATGTGAATTTTGTGTGTAGCGTGTAGAAATTATTATTTTGTAATTGAGGACCTACTCATCTATAATTATTTGAGTTTGGTATATAAGAAGGAATTTTTTCCTTGTTTCAATATGTATTGTGAAGGTTGAGATGCAAATATATGCATGAAGTGAAGAAAAGAGCTAATTCAGTGATGAAGGAAGACTTGTGAGTACAGAGATCTGGAATTGTGATCTTGTGTAGCAGAGAGTGCGGTTTTGGCACAGTGTGAAGGAGGTAATATATTTCATATTATTTTGTTGAATAATTCTAAGATCTTTTGGACAGTGGGTTCAGAAATCTTGCCTTGAAGCTGTTTGGGCAGTGGGTCCTTCTGTCTTCCATAAACTCTTAACCGGGTTAGAATCTTTTAATAGGGATTCAAAATCTCCTAACAGGGATTTATATGTACTGAATGTATTTCATAAGACTCCTAACAGGGTCCATCCTCTAACAAGGAACTTTCATATTAGTGCATCATTTTGTGGGCATCATTCCCACCGGGGTTTACTCTTTTCAAGAGGTTCCCTAGTCAACATATCTTGTGTTATTGTGCAATTGTGTATGGTTATCTTTCTATGGTTGATTAGTACATTAATTATATTGTTTAAAGCAGTTGAATGGTTAAATTATCAGATAACTGATTCACCCCCCCCCTCTCAATTATCTTGGGGATCTTTACTTTCTAACAACATTTTCTTTAGCAAGGTCTCTTCAACTAGCTGATTTGGAATCTTATAAATCTTTAGGCTTCTATTTTTGTTTTATGAGTCCTTGCATATGGATTTAAAAACTAAGATCCTTAGTTTTAGGGCTCGTGTCCTTAAACTTAGTGATATCTTATCTCTTTGCAATTTACCCATGATCTTCACCCTTCTCTCTCTTTCTTCTACTTTACCATGAGAATGAGGTGGAATCATACTTCCTCTAAAGTGGGGGCTAAATGTATCATCACAAAAAGTAATCACCCTAAATTATGTGCTTGTATTAGCCCCATTTTATTATGTATGGGTTCCCACATTGATTTCACACTCTTCTAATGCTTATTAGACCTTCAAATTAAAATTATTGGTCCTTTATTGACTCAATTTATCCAAAACTCAAGGTTTTACCTTATTTATAAGCGTGCTCATTTATTTTTCCTCTAATAAAATAATTTGCCTCATCACCTAGGTCTTATAGCCCTATTTTTTGCCTTCATGACCTATTATGACCTCTGATTGAGTTGTACCTAGAAATCATGCACCTGTTGACTATCCAAGACACATAGTACAAAATTTGGCTCATTTTTCCTTTAGGAATTATGTCCAAATTTGTCCTAGGGCCCAATGATAGGGTATTTGCAAGAGATTTTCTTTTGTGGTTCGCTTGCTTGAGTTTTTACCCCTAAAATGATGTATTGAGTATATAAACCCATTATCTCTCCTCATTTTGGTATCCAATTTCAAGTGCAAGAATTCACTATTAGTTGTTCAAGCATTCATGATTAAGCAAGTAATTGAAGATCAAGATCTCTTCTACAATTGAGCATCCAAGTCTTCAATCCTTAAAAGCATTCTTCGTCTTCATCAAGAATTGTTGCAAAACTACAATATCCATCATTCAAGGAATTTATTTCATCATTCCCTTTAAATCAAGATATTTCTTCAACAGTGGTGATCACATCCAAAGAAGAATCACACCATCAAGGTATAAGGTGATTTACAACTCAAATTTGGTTTCTATTTCATCTTTCCTTATGCAATTTCCTTTCATTTTCAAGGTTGATTCCTAAATAGGGATTTGAATAAGGAAAAACCCTTTATCCAACCTTCTTCCCCATTTTTATATGTGTATGAATAGGTTACAGAGCCAACATATAGGAATTGGAAGGCTCGGATATAGTCAGAGAGACCCTGAAAATTTCAGCCAAAATCACAGGGTATTGAATACCATTGGCCTTTTGTCCTCGAGTATAGAATGAGTTTTAGAATATAGAATGAATTTTAAGCTCAAATTTGGTAGGGACTAAATTTTTAATATTCAAGTCCCAGATTTGCAATTATAGGACATTTCAAGATTTCAACAGTCAAGAATTCAAATCTAAAAGTTCACTTATCCTGTTTCACTTTAAGATGCATTCAAATCCTTATCCATTCCCTTTCACATCAATTTTCTCATTTGTATTAGATCATATCTACTCTCATTTAGTCTCTTGTATGTCCATATCATTCCTCTCCTTCAAAATTCTAAGAAAAAAAGGAATAAAAACCCTTCAAGAATGGATATTGCATTGTCATATTTCAAGTGATGTTAATCATATTTATATTGAAGGATCTTTGAATTACAATGTGTTATATGAATTGGGGAAAATTAATCCTTTTATGTGATCCCCATTTCATATTGTACAATGAGTATCTCTAATCCTTCACTAATATGAAATTTTGATTAGGGGAATATGATTGAAGGATGCAATATAGAGGATGAAAATGGAAAAATTGACAAGTTACAAAATATACAATCTAACAAAAAAATACAGTTGTGTGCAGGTATTGAAAATAGAAACCAAAGAAAACCACTAACCTATGATTTTAATTTGATGTTGCTTTGCAGGGAAGAGGGCACCTTTGGCATCCCCTCCAAAGGAAATCCCTTCCTTCTTTATTTGTGCTTCCAAGCCCAATAGGTCATAGAACTTACCAAGCCCTTTTTCAATTTCTTCTTCATCCAATATGTTTTTGATGACATCTTCATCATCTAACCCCTCATGTTCATGGACAATGTTGATACTAGGAATCAACAACTTCTTACCATTCTTGATGAATCCCTCAAGATCAACATACTTGTACTCGACTGTGCTCATCTTGAAATGATTCAACCATTTTTTGATGTCATTCAAAGCCCTCTTTCCAATGGTAAAGTTACTCACTTTAAATTGTTTGGGGGTAAATGATGCAGGAGCATCTCGAGTCCTTAGCAATCCTGCGTCACCAAAAACAAGTTTGAGTTTTCCTTGTTGCTCAGTTCCTTCTTTGATCGAGTTGGCTCAGTAGTTTCTTGGTTTCTTCTTTAACTGAGTTGGTCGGTTATTTTCCTAGCACTCGGTTAACCTTGCTTATTGAGTAGTTAATTTTGATTTCCTGTTGAGGCTGACTTGTGCATTGAATTGTGGTCATGGAGTTAATGTTGGTATCGATCATTGGGAAGTGTGTAGACCTAGATCTAGCTATTCCTTTCGCTAATGATGGATTTGAAGGCCGACTTGTTTTGGTAGCCTCTTGTATATATGTAGTTGTTGGTTGTAGTTCTAGAGTGGTGCTGGAGTAGTTTGAAAGTAGAAGATTAGTGGTATCAGATAGGAGTTAGAAGATAGTTTCTGAATCCTCACATTTTGGGGGACTTTTGTAATTGAATTTGAATGTATCTGGACCTAATTGGGAAGTCCTTACAGCCCAACATGTATGAGGTGATTTCATGAATAATATATGACCTGTTATGTATTTTCTCTCTCATTATTGTGTATTTTCTTCTGTATGTTATCTTTGCAAGGAGGATTTGGATTAGGGTGTGCCTTTGGCCCCTCTTCCTTCCTTGCCTTGTGTCAGGTGGTATCAGAGTAAAAGTTAGATCTGGATCTAGATTTGGGAATCTAAGTTTGAGGGTTCCTTCTTGTTAAAACCTAGTTGATATTGTTGTGGGGTAGCAGATTGCGATCTGACCTACAATTAAAGAGGGTTTCAAGATGGTTCATGGGAGGTGAGATGTGGATCTAGGATTGACAGATATGTTAAGGTAGATTTCTGCTAGGTTAGAAGCTATTGAGACAACCCAACACCAACGAAGACATCTTGAAGATGTTAGTGAGGAAGAAATTGAAGAAGAACAAGATGATGCAAAACCTGCACCTATGATGGATCAAAGTGGCAAAATATTGGTTAAGTCTTTGACAAATATGAAGTCTACACCATATTTAAATCCTCCTCAGTATAGTGGAAAGCTGGATTCAGATGAGTTGATGGATTGGATCACTAAGATGGAGAAGTACTTTGAGTATGAAAATGTCCTTGAGGAAAAGAAGGTGAAGATTGTGTTAATCTCTATTGAGCATTTAAGGTTGTCATTAGTATCAAAGGATAGTAAACAAGTCAGTCGGTTACTTATATTGAGACAGTCGGTAAATAGAAGTAAGATAGAGTAGTCGGTAAAGCCTTTACATCAAGCATCACATAGTTAACCGAGCACTAGAGACACTGACACTGACAATCAGTAAACACTGAGCATCATAGTATACACCGAGTAGATTATACGGTGTTTACCAATGATCACAGAAAATGGCATAGTAATCATAAATGGCACATTATTCTATGCAAACAGTTACAACAGATCGTAAAATGGTTTACCAAGATCGAGGAGCATTTATTGTAAAATATATTCATTAAAAGCAATGATTATCTTATTTGTAATAGCTGATCTAGGTTATTTTGCACTGTAGATCTTAGGGTTATGATTATTCTTTGTAACCTAATTTTTACTTAAGCGGCAAAACAGAACACTATATATTGCATATGTTCACACCATTTTATGGGGTTGTTAAACTGAGATATATGAATCATGAAGCACTTGAAGAAATTTCCTATCTTCAAGACAATCAGTTTACCGAGCAGAATAGAACACAGAGGATATCAGTTTGAGCAGAATTAGTCAAGGCTACTGAGCAGAACAGAGCAGAGAATCATCATAGATAAGGTGATATTTTGATGAGCATTTATAGATCTATTTCAGACAATTGAGTTTTCAACTAACATATAGTTACCTATTACTTTCTGACAATTGTGATAGAGTTTGGTATAATCTCTTAACCGAGTACACACTTCATTTAGTGTTGTTAAATCCTATAACTAGGTAGATCTAGCTGATCTAATATGTTACTCTTAACAGGGTAAGATCACCAGAAGTGATCAAAACTTGTAGCCTTAACAGGAAAACCTTTTCTATCTGCAATAGTGAAGAATTTATGGGTTTCATCCCCATCGTAGTTTTTACCTTCTAACAAGGGTTTCTGCGTTACCAAAGTACTTGTGTTATGTGATTGTCATATTGATTTCATGTTGTTTACTTTCTGAAGTTAACTAGATGATTGATTTATGCAATTATGTTCAAGTTATTTTGATCGGTTATTATAGTATTCAGTTATAGATTAGAAAGGTGTTACAAGTTAAGTTTTGAGGTCACTGATTCACCCCTCCCCTCTCAGTAACTATCTCTCCTAATTCCAACAATTGGTATTAGAGCTTAGTTCTCTTAATGAACAGTCTAACCACTGAAGGGTAAAGATCTAAGTCATGGAGAGATACAAGCTTGACAAGACTATTGAGAATCAGAAGATACAAATGTAGATGTTTGTGGAATAGTATAAACAGGCCAAGGAAGAACTGAAGAAATTATTGGTTGAAAGGAAGAATCTTGCAATTCAGCTGAATGAAATTAGTTATCATGAAGAACCTATTGATGACATATTTGATCATATTGGATCAAGCTCTGGAAGCATCTTTGATGGATCTAAAAGCATAATCTCTGAGTTATCTGAAAAGAATCAGCATCTATCTGAGCAAGTGAAAACACTTCAAATCGGTCAGGAATCTCAAATGGTGAGAATGGCGGAAATCATGAACAATGGTAGACATGTTGAACAAGATCAAAATCTGGCTATTGAAGATTGAAGACTGATGATAGAACAACTTCAAGCAAAAGAAAGTGAAATACAGAGACTCACTGATCGTCACTTCCAAGTATCAAATCAGATGATGACAGTTAATCAAGAAATGAATAGAGTAAATGGAGAATTATCAAGAAGACTTGAAGATATTGCAATACTCAGAGAAGATAATGAAAAATTGAGAAATGAAATAAAGACACAAAGGCAACACAATGAAATGATGAAGATAGCTAAGGACAGTTCTAAAAAGATTGATGATTTTCTGACTAATCAGAGGAGATTCGAAAGCAGAGCCGATATAGGCTACACTGATGAAGGAGAATTATCACAACAAGATGAAAAATTCAACAACAATCAAACTCAAAAACCTAAAGTGATGACATGTTACCACTATGGAAAACCAGGACATACATCTAATGTGTGCAGAAGCAAAGCACAAGGTAAACCTCTTGTTATTCCTAAATTCAATGGATATTGCTATTACTATGGTAAGTTTGGACATCCAGCTTATGAATGCAGAGCTAAGAAGAATGACATTGCTAATAATACTACTGAGGAGAAAGTATTCTATACTTGCAATAAGCATGGACACACTGCAAGGGAGTGCAAGGCAAAAATGAAACAAGTCTGGACACCTAAAGAGAAACTACAACGAAAGCCATATCAACCGAAAAGACAAGGTAACTCATATGTTTGGGATTATAATACATGGACTAGTTATACTACATGTGGTCGGTATGTACACATTACAACAAACTATTTCAGAATGAGTTAGATTGGACAATCAAGAAATTGGACAAATGCAGGAATGGCATGTTTGCACTATCACAAGGTCGGTCATGTAAGCAAGAACTGCAGAGACCGAGCATTAGATGAAAACCACATATTTGAAACTAGATATAACATTGCAAAAATTATGAAGTTAAGGAATACAATGTGGAAGAAGGAATCTAATGAGAATGCTGAGTCAAGTAACACTGTCGGTGAAACCTCGTCCACTGGATTGGGTGACATCGGTACCTCCACTTAAGATGACAAAGGTATGTATGGAATTGACATTTTAAATAATCACATTTCTCATACAGTTCCTTATATATGATGTACAAATACCAAATCTGCATGAATAAAGATGCACTATGGTTTATGTGTTATAAGTTTACTAATGTCACATAGTCGGTAAAAGAAGAAAAGTGAGTTGGTTACCCGTCAGTAATCACTATACAAAGTTAACCGACAACAGTGCAAACCCATGAAGAAATTCTATGTTAACCAAGAAAAAGAAATTAATAGACATTACCGAGCTGACAGGTGTTCCGTATCAGAAGTTAGTTCACGCATTTAATGCATCAAAGTTTGAGCGGGAATATCAAAAAACCTATAAATACGCAGAAATAGAGTTCATTGTTACATTGCAATTTCGAAGAAAGGAGATTTTACAGAGAAGAGTTCAAGCTAAAGATTTTTAGAATATATTCAAAGCTACTGTAGATTGAACCGATGAAAATTCTTTGATGATAACGAGTAAGTCCATTTGCCTACCGAACACTAGTTATCTATTATTTGCCGAAACCCTAGAAACAATTTATGGCATCAACATCGATGGCAAGCAAATCACAAAACATTAAGGAGGAAGTAGAACTTATTGTTAGGGCACATTTCACCGAGGAGAAATTAAAACCTCATCCCAAGGTTGTAACACAAATAGATGATATGGGTGCATTTTCTAGTATTTCAGATAAGGTTTTGTTGAAAGAATATGTTAGGTCCTACATTCACTACAAGATCAGTGAAGTATGTGATTTTGAGACTATTGTTGCTTTGCAAAAAATCTGTGGACCGGATGGAAAGATTAAACCCAAGTATAAAAAGATTGAAGAATCAAGGTTACGATGTTTTACATACTTCCCGCAGTCATTTCACAATGACTGAATAAGAATTGTGCTGAGAAAATTTCATGATGGTAAATTTTGGCTAGATAAACCTATTGAGGTCATGAAGAAGATTATCAGTAGGGTTACTGGGTACCCTACAACTGACAAAGCCAAAGCCTTTCAAAGTTCATCTCATCCTAACATAGAAAAGAACACTGGAGCTTAATGGGACGGTAGGGCACTGAAGATTTCAACTATCAAAGATCCAGTGGTGAAATTCCCAGCTCATGTCATCAAGTACAAGATATTTCAATCTAGCAGACCCAATAGTGTACCCTGCAGCACCGTGGACATGGCTTACAAAATTGTGAAGAAAGATCACCAATATGATCTTGTAGAACTACTACTACACCAACTACATGATAATACAAAGACAATAAAGGCAAAGAAGTCCAATACATGTAAGTAAGGATCGCTACTTGTATGTACATTTCTCTATTTGCAAAAATATGTACCGGGTATTGGTAAAGTAAATCGGCAAATAGACAAACCTATAACTGCTTAAATCAGTGAAATGATGACAAGTCTAGGAGACAATCTGAATAAGGAGTTCAATGCATATTTCAAGGAATTTCAATCAAAGATGCAACAAAGGAGTAGAATTTCGAAGGAATTAGTAAGCAAATTTGAAGATGACATATGTTTTGTGGTAATCACAGACCATTCAATGATAAAGGCAGTAGAACCGAGAACAAAATGGCTAGCACCAATGGGTTATGAAATGAATCATGATTTCACTTTGAAATCTATCAATGCATTGCTGGCATTACCGATTGACATCACTACCAGTAGGTTTGGAGTATATGAGGAAGCTAAGTCTAGAATCAAAATGGACATTGAGATCGGTAAAATGTCAAGAAGGGCAAGGAAAATGAAAAAGGATCTCACAGCAAAATATGGAACTACATCTGACTCACCTAAGGAGTCACTGGTTGATGAGACAACTTAAGGTTAGTTACAGTTGGTTGACAAGCCCTATGACAGCGAGGAGATTGAGTCAGATAAAGAAAAGGATCACACACCGGTTCCTCCCACCAATGATGAAGAAGAAATTCAGCTACCCACCAATGATGAACAAGATATACAACCACAAGAACTTGAAAGGATGAAGACCCGTTCATCAACTACTATACAATCCACTGAACAAGAAGAAGCTATAAAAGTTGCAAAAAGAAGGGTAGCTACACTGACGAAGAAATAGATCAAGAGAAAGAACAAGAATGTAGCTAACACACCGAAGAAAAAGAGGAAATATATAAGAAATAAGGAAGATCTAGAGGATACTAAAACTGAAAATGATCCTAATCAATTCAAATTAGTTTGTAACAAGGACAATACTATAGAAGAAATAATTGAAGATATTATTGAGAATGGAAATCTTAATGATCTAGACATAGGAAAATTTAACAACATGTCAATTTAGGACAAAACAAAGATCGAGCATGCTATTGTTCAAATGATGATTAAATTCAAGAGAGTACCAATGGAATTTGCATGTCAATTGCCAAAAGAACTTGATGACAAAATAAGTGAGAGATGGGCTATTACACTAGATATAGAGAAAAGAAAAAGAGAACGATCACTAAGCCGTGCAGCCACACATTTTAGCTATGCTGTGGTAAGTGAATACATGACAAGGTATCTGCCTAGATTTTTAGTCAAGAATAGAGCTATGTAGATCATGGATGAGAATGTGGATGATATGGATGTCATATGCGATTCTTTATGGACATCAATTTTGAAAGCAGAAGAGAAAGCTGAACAGAAAGCATTCTTGAAACTATCTAAAAAGAGACACAGTTCAAAAGGTAAAAGTATTTTCATTGATGATAGTAAAGGCAAGAAAATAGAGGACACTGGTATATTAGTTACCAAGGCAATTGATATCACCAAGAAAAAGGAAGAAATAAGAATGTCACAGGATGCACCTGATCAAGTCAAGATCCACTTGCAAAAGAAAACCAATGATGATGCACTCATTGAGGACATCACTAACGGTGATCCTAATGATAAGGATGATGAAGATGTAATGATTACACAATAAAAAGATGAAGCATTAAACAATGACAATGTGCGTACATCTCTACCAGGTGAACTACTTGTACTTGCAGAGGCAGTTGAAATCATTTCACAAGTACAACCTGATGTCTCTCATCCTGAGCCAACCAAAGATACAATTGAGATTCAAGCACTTGAGAAACTTGTAGATACAAATGAGCCTAACCAACTAGAGGCACAATCTATAGAAAAAAAGGAACTAGCAGAAACAAAGTCAATCGAGGTGAACCCATCTAACACTACAACCGAGACCCATACACCATCTACTAAGGAGCAGAAAAAGGATGATATAGTGTCAACTGGGAAAGATACTCTGAAAAGTGAAGAAAAAGGTATTGTCATAAGTGAGAAGAAGTCACCTCTTGCACAAAAGATGAAGAAGAAGAAAGCCAAAGGGCTGGTCACCATTGATGAAGTTATCATTATACCGGAATGTGACTCGAGAACCCTAAGCCCTGAGGAACTAAGTAGATATGGGGAATTATGTTTAAGGAAATCGGCACAAGAGAAGTTAAGGCAAGAACAAAAATGTAAAGAAGTATTAAATGATGTGAGGGATATTCTGTAGCAGATAGTACCGGAAACAAATATTGATGAGAATACTCCCATCCTAGATCAACTTGCCACACTTGCTGACAAAATCAATGCCCCAGACATAGATGCAGACAAAAGAATAGAAGAAAGGGAAGTCAAAGATTCAGAACAAATTGGTAGAAAGAATTACTACCGAAGTAGCATTGAACAAGGTAAAATTATCTGAGGTCATTACTGAGGTAAAATCTATCACCCAGATAATCTGTCAATTTCTTATCAAGCTTTGTACTTCAGACACTTTCACTATAGAAGTCAGTGAAAAGATAAAAAGTTTTGAAGCAGAGATAAAGTCAAGTACACAAGAAGCTATCATTGAGCCAACTTATTTCTTAAAGCATATTAACTGAGTTCAAGAACTCCGACAACTGATAGCAAACTTAAGGAAACAGGCTGAGCACATCACTGATCAGGTTACAGAGTTACAAAAAGAACTCATTCCTTACTTGAAGATTTTTGAAACACATATTGTCAAAGATGAGCCACTTGTTGCAACACTAGAGATTTCAGTGTTGGATAATATCTTTGACATGCATGCACAAGTCGATCTTGAGCATATTGCTCTTACCAACTTGAAAGAGGAGTGGGACAACCTCTTGGAGTCTGTGAAGAAAACCCATCCACACATTTTTGCCAAGATGTAAGTATACATTATATTTTTGGTATTTGGCATTATTATCAAAAAGGGGGAAATCATGTATATGCCAAATAAGTATATTACATACTACCGGGAGCATGCACTGAGGGGGACTACTTTTGTACTTAGAAATTTTTGTTGTGAATATGTATATGGTGGAGACATAAGGAATATATAGAAACATTTTGTCTATATACATTTTGAAGTTTTGATACTAATGCCAAAGGGGGAGATTATTAATCTCTATTGAGCATTTAAGGTTGTCATTAGTATCAAAGGATAGTAAACAGGTCGGTCGGTTACTTATATTGAGACAGTCAGTAACTAGAAGTAAGACAGAGTAGTCGGTAAAGCCTTTACATCAAGCATCACACAGTTAACCGAGCACTAGAGACACCGACTCTGACGGTCAGTAAACATTGAGCATCACAGTATACACCGAGCAGATTATACAGTGTTTACCGATGATCACAGAAAACAACATAGTAATAAAAAATGGCACATTATTCTATGTAGACGGTTACAACAGATCGTAAAATGGTTTACCAAGACCAAGGAGCATTTATTGTAAAAGATATTCGTCAAAAGCAATGATTATCTTATTTGTAATAGCTGATCTAGGTTATTTTGCATCGTAGATCTTAGGGTTATGATTATTCTTTGTAACCTAATTTTTGCTTAAGCGGTAAAATAGAACACTATATATTGTATATGTTCGCACCATTTTATGGGGTTGTTGAACTGAGATATATGAATCATGGAGCACTTGAAGAAATTGCCTATCTTCAAGACAATCAGTATACTGAGCAGAACAGAACACAGAGGATATCATTTTGAGCAGAATCAGTCAAGGCTACCGAGCAGAACAAAGCAGAGAATCATCATAGATAAGGTGATATTTTGATGAGCATTTATAGATCTATTTTAGACAATTGAGTTGTCAACTAACAGATAGTTACCTATTACTTTCTGACAATTGTGATAGAGTTTGGTATAAATCTCTTAACAGAGTAGACTTAACAGTCTTTGTATAAATCTCTTAACCGAGTACACACTTCATTTAGTGTTGTTAAATCCTATAACTAGGTAGATCTAGCTGATCTAATATGTTACTCCTAATAGTGTAAGATCACCAGAAGTGATCAAAACTTGTAGCCTTAATAGGCAAACCTTTTCTATCTGCAGTAGTGAAGAATTTGTGGGTGTCATCCCCACCATAGTTTTTACCTTCTAACAAGGGTTTCTATGTTACCAAAGTACTTGTGTTATGTGATTGTCATATTGATTTCATGTTGTTTACTTTCTAAAGTTAACTAGATGATTGATTTATGCAATTATGTTCAAGTTATTTTGATTGGTTATTACAATATTCAGTTATAGATTAGAAAGGTGTTACAAATTAAGTTTTGAGGTCACTGATTCACCCCTCACCTCTCAGTAACTATCTCTCCTAATTCCAACAGATTGCAAGCACAAAGTTGAAAAGTCATGTATCCTTGTGGTGGGAGAATCTATAATTGGACGGAAAAAGGAAAGGCAAAGACAAAATCAAGGTATGGAATAAGATGATAAATAAATTGAAAGGAAAGTTTCTACCATGTGATTATCAAATTAACCTAGTTAGGCGAATGTAAAGTTTGAGGCAGAAAGATAGATCGGTAAAATATTATACTAAGGAATTCTATAGATTAGATATTAGATTTGGACATGTTGAAGATGAAGTGGAAATAATTTCTAGGTAGTTGAATGGGTTGAGAGTTTCTATCTAGGAAGAGATAAGTCTAGTTAAATTGGAAAGCATTGAAGAAGCTTATCAATTTTCCTTGAAAGCCAAGGAGAAATTGAACAAAAGACATGATCAAAGACAAAGAGGAAGAGGTGGTAGATTCCCTAGAGGAATATGTAGATCTTATGGTGAAAATAGTAGATCTGATCACGATAAAACAAATTTGGACAAAGGCAAGACCGAGTGGAAGTGAAAGCTTAGTTAGAGGAAGAGGCAGTAACTATCGAGGTGGTTATAACAGAGGTGGATTCCGAGGAACTTGTTACAATTGTGGAGAAGAATGACATAGGTAATTTGAGTGTACACATGCAAGTAAGAAGGTCATTAGCAGTAGAAATGCTTTGGTGCAAGAAGATTCACCGAATGAACCAAAGAAAGGAAAGAACTTGATGGTCAGGAGAGAACTTTGGAGTGAAAGTAACAAAGAAGATTTGGTAAGGAAAAGTTTGTTTAAGACTAGATGTAGAGTTTTTGATGAAGTGTTTAAGGTAATCATTGATAGTGGAAGATCAAAGAATTTGGCATCTATGAAAAGATTGAAACACCAGAAGCCCTATCAGATTTCATGGATCAAGGATGAGCATACACTATTGGTAAGTGAACAATGTTATGTGAATTTGAAAATTGGAAAGTAATATGATAAGGTGTTATGATATATCGTGCCTATGGATTGTTGTCATAGTTTTTTGGGTAGACCTTGGAAGTATGATAGACATGCTATATATGATGGGAGAACCTGTTAGTAATGTTTGTACATTTGTGAAAGTTTATTTGATGGAAGGAAGAAAGTTTGTTAAGGATTTAAAGAAGAATGATGTGTATTTTGTTGCGATTCCTAACAAAATGAGTGGGAAAATAGTGGATACCATACCTAAAGAGATTGATAAGATACTCACTAAGTATGAAGAAATCATTTTTGATAATGTACCTAATGGTTTTCCATCAAAGAGAATCATTGATAATTATATGGATCTAATCCTTGCAACTAGTTTGCTGAATAAGGCACCACATCGGTTGAAACCTACCGAGAATCAGGATTGAACCAACAAATCCAAGAATTATTATAGAAAGGTTTGATCTAAGAAATTTTGAGTCCTTGTGAAGTACCAGTTGTATTGGCACCTAAGAAAAATGGAGAATGGTGAATGTGTATTGATTCCAGAGCAATCAACAAGATAATAGTGAAGTATATGTTTCCTATATTGAGAATGGATGACATAATGGATAGTTTGACTGGAGAAAAGTATTTTACCAAAATTGATTTGAAAAGTGGATATCATCATATTAGAATTAGAGAAGGTGATGAGTGGAAGACTACTTTTAAGACAAGAAAAGGTTTGTATGAGTGGTTGGTTATGCCTTTTGGTTTAACTAATGCACTGAGTACTTTTACGAGATTGATGAATGAAGTTTTGAAGAAAATTTTGGGTAAATTTTTGATTGTATACCTAGATGATATTTTGATATTCAGTAAGACTAGAGAAGAGAATTTGTTGCATGTTAGACAAGTATTGGAGAGAATAAAAGAAGAAAAGTTGTTGATTAACTTGAAAAAGTGTTCCTTCATGAAAGAAGAGATTGTGTTTTTGGGATTTGTGATTTCAGCTGATGGTTTGAAAATGGATCCTGGAAAGGTTGAAGCTATTTTGAATTGGCCTCCACCTAAGAATGCTAGTGAGGTAAGATCATTTCATGGTTTAGTAATTTTTTACCAAAAGTTCATTAGAAATTTTAGTTCAATTTGTAATGCTATGAATGAGACTATGAGAGGAGATAAAAGAGAATTCAAGTGGATACATGGAGCTGATAAATGTTTTGAGACTTTGAAGTAGAAGGTTGTTGAATTACCTGTGTTAGCTTTACATGATTTGAATAAGGTATTTCAAGTTGAATGTGATGTAAGTGGTAGTGCAATAGGAGATATTTTGAGTCAAGAAGGTAAACCTGTTTCTTTCTTTAATGAGAAATTGAATGATGCAAAAATGAAATATTCCGTGTATGATCAAGAGTTCTATGTTATTGTTCAAGCCCTAAAGAAATGGAGACATTATTTGATACCAAGTGAATTTGTTTTGTATACTGATCATAAGGCTTTACAATATTTGGGTAGTCAGAATAAGTTGAATCATAGACATATGAAATGGGTTGAATATTTGTAGAGCTATACATTTTTAATAAAACATAAGAGTGCAGTCACTAACCGAATTGTTGATGCATCAAGTAGAAGAAGATCTTTAATGAGTGAGATGAAAATTGAAGTTCTTGGTTTTGATGACATGAAATATTTGTATGAAACTGATCCTAATTTTTTTGAGCCATGGAGGAAGTGCAGAGAACCTATTCAAGATCAACCGAGTACTAAATGGGAAGACTATTTCATTCAGGAAGGTATATTGTTTAAAGGTATTCAGTTATGTATACTGAGAGGATCAATGAGAACTAATTTGATAAAGGAGAAATATAGTAGTGGTTTGGCTAGACATTTTGGTATTGATAAGACATTGAATTTTCTTAAGGAGAAATACTTTTGGCCGTAGTTGTATAGGGATTTTCAAAAATTTGTGAAAAGTTGTGGAATTTGTTAAGTTGCAAAAGGAGTAAGTCATAATAATGGATTGTATATACAGATTTATATTCTTGAGAAAGCTTGGATTGAGATTAGTATGGATTTTGATCTTGGCTTAGTGAAGACAGTGAGAGGTAATGATTCTATATTTGTTATGTGGATAGATTTTCTAACATGACACATTTTATACCTTTTAGAAATACATCGGATGTAGTGCATATATTAGATATTTTCTTTAAGGAAATTGTCAGATTGCATGGATTACTGAGGAGTATCATCTCTGACCAAGACAATAAATTTGTTGGATACTTTTGGAAGACTCTTTGGAAAAAGTTGAATATCGAGTTGACGTATAGTTCTACATTTCACCCACAAACTGATTGATAGAAAGAGATTGTAAATAGAAGTTTGGGTAATATTTTGAGATGTTTAGTTGGAGATAAACTGAGTAATTGGGATTCTATGTTGGCACAAGCAGAGTTTGCATATAATAATTCAGTGAATAGGAGTACTGGAAAGTTACCTTTTGAGATTGTTAATGGCATATAATGAAGAGGTATATCAGAATTGAAGGATATTACTGGTGAAGAAAAGAGAAGTGCTAAAGGAGAAGAGTTTTCTAGGTTCATGAAGACATTGAATGAGGAAGTGAAACATAAGTTGGAGAATAATAATCAGAAATACAAAGATAGAGTAGATAGATCAAGGAGACATAAGGCTTTTTCAATTGGGAATGAAGTAATGGTACACTTGAAGAAAGGTAGATTTCCTATTGGAACATATGGGAAATTGAAAATGAAGAAGTTTGGTCCTTGCAAAATATTGAGGAAATTCGATAGTGGAAATGCTTATGAGATTGAGTTACCTAATGACATGGATATATCACCTATATTCAACATTGAAGATTTGTATGAGTATCATGAACCTGATGAAGACATGATAGTACCGAATGATTATCCTAAGAGACATACAGAATAAGTTGAGCAGATTTTGGAGCATAGAGTTGGTAGAAGCGCAAGAGGAAAAAATATATGGAATACCTAGTAAAGTGGAAGAATAGACCGATTGAAGACAGTTCATGGATTTCACAATTTGAGTTGGATTCATCTCAGATTGTACCTGCTGCATGATTCAGAGAATCATTTCAAACAACCCCAGGTGTCTGATGTAGGAGCATCTCAGGTCCTTGGATATCCCATGTCACCAAAAATAAGTTTGAGTTTTTTGTGTTGCTTGGTTTCTTCTTTAACCAAGTTGGCTTGGTATTTTCTCGGTTTCTTCTTTAACCAAGTTGGTTGGTTATTATCTTGGTGCTCAGTTAACCTTGCTTACCAAGTAGTTAATTTTCATATCATGTTGAGGCTAAATTTTACATTGAATTGTGGTCACAGAGTTAATGTTGGTATCGATCATTAGGAAGCATGTGGACCTATATCTAGATGTTCCCTCTGCTAATGATAGATCTAAAGGCCAACTTGTTTCGGTAGCCTCTTGTATATATGTAGTTTCTGGTTGTACTTCTAGAGTGGTGCTAGAGTAGTTTGAAAGTAGAAGATTAGTGGTATTAGATAGGATTTAGAAGATAGTTTCTGAATCCTCGTATGTTGGGGGACTATTGTAATTGAATTTGAATGTATCTAGCCCTAACTAGGAAGGCCTTACAACCCAACTTGTATGAGGTTATTTCATGAATAATATATGATTAGTTCTACATTCTCTCTCTCATTGTTGTGTATTTTCTTCTATATGTTATCTCTGCAAGGAGGATTTGGAATAGGGTGTGCCTTTGAACCCTCTTCCTACCCTGCCTTGCATTAGTAAAGGTCCCCTTTTTAGGGGGAGCTAGATGCTCCTTATCCATCCACACCAACTGCCATATAAAATCCATGAGGGCCACTCTTGGGGACATAAATTTTGGGAGTACATGTGGGTGTTGAGGGCATCCATACACCCTAATCACATTGAAAGTCTTTCCAAAGTAAAAATCACCCCAAATATGGTCCAGAGGCCACTTGTCCTCATACTGACATGGCCTCAAAAGCCTCAATACCCTGGTGGATAATATAACAATATTTACCCCAAGAAGATTAAGGATTGGGCGGACAATCCAATTTTGAAACCCACAGAACTCATGTTCATTTGATGTGTGGTTCCAAACCCTTAACCACAACTAAACAGGGTTTGGTTGGCCATTTACCATCATTCTTGGCCTCACCATTTGCATATCAAAATTGTGCACATTGTAAAACAAGATCATATGAATTAACAAAGAATAATGCATGAAGTGGGGCTGCAAGTTCTCCTTTATGCTCATTAGACCCTCATGCATCCTATCTATCACATACTGAATGTAATCAAAGTCAGTGTTGAAATGGGAGTTTTGGATGTCAAGAATAATCATTGGCAACTCTGTAGGCATTTTCTCTACATCCCCATCTATCCCCAACACTCTGCATAACCCATAGGATAAATACCTCATATAAAAATGTAGGTCCTTGAATTCATATGGTGCATTCATATGGCTAGGAAGAGGAGCCACATACTTCCATGTTTTTGGCATAAAATCAGTGATCTGGGACTTCACCAAATTTATTTGTTTCCTATACTTCTCCTTCTCTTTACTCAAATTAATCTCTATGGAGGAAGATGAGTAGGTGTCTAAGGCCTTCATGAATGAAACCCTATCAAGAGTCACTAGGGTAGATTGATAATAGTTTCTTATTTTTTTGGACACAAGGTCATATTTTTTGGCCAATTATACCAAAAAGTCCACATCTAGGAACACATCTAGGACAATAAGCTTTCCCATGCCTAACTTCTAGGCATTGCAGACCAAGATTTTCTTGACTTGGTTGCTATAGAAATAATTGAAAATATGGTAACCTAAGAAAGGAGTAATTAGGTCTCTACAAGTTGCCATGTAATCATAAAAGGTTTCATCATTTACCTTTTTATTCTGTGTAGACTCTGGGATTAGAGTGATAAACACCTCTAAAGAATTGTGCTTTCCCTTTTGTTCTTCCCCTAAATCCTTAGCCACCTCATTGGATGAAACTCTACTCACTTCTGGTTGACTCATCCTGCTAGCACTAAATATCTTTTCTCTACAAATGCACTTCTCAATTACAACTCACTGTGAAATGCTCTATCTCTTATAAAGGTTCTCTGAAAATATGAAAATTTATTAAGTGTAAGAGAACGCAGTGTCTCGGCTTTATAGAATTTTGCAATGAATGCAGAGAACTTGTTGAGATCATAGAAAATCCTTCCTCAATCAGTTTAGAATTCAATCTGTGTGTAAGCGATTTCAAATTTTAGTTAGTTGTGGTGTGTGAGGTTGACATGTACATTTAATTCTTGAAAAATTGGCAAAAAGGCCATCATTGTATCTTTTCCTTTAAAACCATCAAACACTACTAAAAACCCTAGTTGTACACTAATTGGCCATTACTTGTTCTCTTTTTCCAACTTAGCCATGTACTTTAACACGTTAGGATTTTTATAATTCTTTATCACCATGAAACCTTAACCACACTTCCCTCTGTAGATTCAATGATCATAGCTTCCTCATGATCTCTGAATGCTTAGCCTAACCCAAGTTTGATTATGAATTTTAGTGACCCAAGCATATCTCTTAATCTCCAAACATTTGACTTGACTAGGGTTCCATCATGAGATTAAGAAACCAAAGCATTCTCATAGTCTCTAAGTGTTTAACTTAACTCATTTTTGATCATGAGACTCAACAACTAAAGAAATCTCATAATCTCAGGACACTAGCTCTAACCCTGGTTTTATTCTGAGATTAGGAGATAACGTATATCTCTTAATCATCGAATACTTTACTTAACACAAGATTTTTCTTGAGATTCAATGATATTCATTGATCTTGGTCTTCATCCATGGTCATCTCTTAAGCTTAGAATATTTCATGTCTTGACCATGACATTGCGAGACCTGGAGATAACCATTACCTTTTTACCTTTTAACCTTTGTCACTGGATCTCCAAATGTTAGACATTTGACTGCTAACATCATGAGATCTAGAGATAACTATGTTCACCAAGTCGCTAAACATTTTGACTTAACTATTGATCATTTGGAGATATAGAGATAACCCTTACAATTAACTCTTTAATGGTTTTCACCAAGTCACCAGATACCAATAGACTTAACCATCAAATCCCGAGACTTGGAGATAACCCTTTTTGCCAAGTCATTGAATGTCAAGAAACTAACTATTAACATTGCAAGATTTAGAGATAACTACAAACCTTATTTTCTTAACCTCCTCAATGAATCTCCAAATTTTAAACACTTGACTACCGGTATCATGAGATCTGGAGATAACTACTACACCAGATCGTGGGATAAAAAGAAATAACTGCCAGTCACTTGGAGACCTGGAGAAAGCCATGTTGCTAGATCACTGAATGTTTAAAGTTCACTGCCAAATATCATGAGACTTGGAGAAAGCACCATCGCCAAGTCACCAAATAAAAGGAACTAATTGCTATCCATTGCGAGATTAAGAGATAACCTTTTAATTGTTAAGACTTTACTTTGTCACCCAATCTCCAAATCTTTTATACTTAATACCCAACCTTACGAGACTTGGAGATAAAAGGAAACAATAACCATGTGCCAAATAAAAGGACTTAAGTGACATAGAAAAGTAATGCACAAATAGATCTAGGGTAGGGTTTTCACACTTAGGCAAGGAAAATTTCACCAAACCCTTTGAAAAAATAAGAGACCTATTTCACAAGCTAGGGCATTTTTTCAGGAAATCTCAATGACATGAAAATTAATCAAAAGTGGCTCTGTCTGGGGATGATGGGTACCTTGTGCCCATGCAAGAACTTAGAATCATTGGTAGAGAGGACCACAAACTTGACAACAATGAAAAATACAAAGAGCACTGGGAAAAATCTATTTACAAAGGAAAAACAAGACATAAACAAAATACACCACACCTATATTAAAGATTACAACATATATACAGAGCCTAACTATTGTTCATGGAAAGAAAAGCACCTTGAAAAAAAGTATTTCTTCAAGAACTAATTGGCAATTCCTGATTATCACTAGAGAGCTTTCTGATAATGTATGAATCTAGTCCCCATATATCATGAATCAAATATGGCCCTAACTAAATTAGATCATATTTTCCATATTTTATTTTGTCTTCCAATCTAGCATTCTAGAGTAGCACTAATTCATTTAACTCAAATTTTATTTCCACATCTTTCTTGTCATACAAGTTCTTCACTTGTAACTGCATCTTATCATTTTTTGAAGCTAATTCTCTCATGGTTTCATCTAATTTAATTAGATCTTCAATCCTCAACTACATTTCATCCTACAGGTCTTCAACATACAATTGGACAAATTTTTACATCTCTAAAAAGGTAGTTTGAGGCATCCTTTCATGTATCTCGTACACAAAATCAAAAGGTGCACATCCAATTACCTTCTTAACAACCACTCTATCAGCCCATACAATGAATGGCAATTTTGAGTTCCATGCTTTCTTATTCTTCTCAAGGATCCTTTTGAGAATCTTTATCAAGATTTTATTTGTTGATTCTGCTTGTCCATTTCCTTGTGGATGATATGGGGATGAGTATGACATTTGAATTCCCAAACCTTCATAGAATTCCTTGTATTCAGTTAATCTGAAGCACATTGCATTGTCACACACAATCCTTTTAGGACAACCAAACTTAGTAACAATATGGTTCAACAAGAAATCAGTCACCACTTTTCTAGTTGTATTCCTTGTGGGAATAGCCTCTACCCATTTTGTAGAGTAATCAGTAGAAACTAAGATCCAAGAATATCCTCCACTTGACTTGTTTTGTATTTCTACTATAAAATTCATTCCCCATTGTTGGAAAGGATCTTGCACCTCCACTAGTCTCAATGGTACATTTCCTAAAAAATTCAACTTTCCTGAGAATATTTGACAAGCATCACAATTTCTTACTAGCCTTTCTACATCTTTGAATATTGTGGGCCACCAAAACCCTGCTCTTAAAACCTTTATAGAAGTAGTTTTACCCATGTAGTGTCCACCACAGATCCCTTTATGCATTTCTCTCAGCAAGTTATCATCCTGATCCTCTTTTACACACTTCAACAAAATGCAATCTACCTTTCTTCTCTATAATTTGGATATGATGATAACATATTTAATTTCTTGTAACTTTAAAGGTCTTTTCTTATTATTATCCAGTCCTAGTGGACACTTCATATTTCTTAAGTAATAAAAAATATCTTGATTCTAGATACAATCATCCATTTCACAAGTGTAATCAACTTCCATCTGATTGATCTGGTTAGCATCAAGATTAGATTGAGCTATTAATTTTTCCAATCCTTGACCTCTAACTAGCTTAGTGATTTGAACATCAATGTTAAATTGCTGGATCCTATTTATCCATCTACATCTCCTCCCAGATACTTCCTGTTGTGAGAAGAAGTCCTTAAATGCAACACTTGGTACATAGGTAATCATTGTTTCCAGCATCTGAAAGCCTTAACAACCTTTACAAGTGCATAAGCTTTCTTTTCATTAATGTCATATTTTAATTCGACAGCTTGTAATGACTTACTAAAGAATGCAATAGGTTGTTCAAAACCAATAGGATTGCCAAAATAGTATGAAAAGAAGAAAAAGAGAATATATGCATTGGAATGTTATAGTACAGTGCCTTAAGCATAGGTGCATCTTTGATAGCCTGTTTTAACATTTTTGAGATAGGTCTACTAATTTCAACAAAATTTGTAACAAATCTTCTTTAGAAGTTTCCCTGGCCAAAAATGGATTGGAATCCTTTCACATTTTTTGGTCTTTGAATCTTATCAATGGAAACTACCCTTTCTGGATCAATTCTCACTCCCTGTTTTCTAACTAGATGGCCCAATAGTTTTCCCTTAGTTACACCAAATACACACTTCTTAGGGTTCAAAGAAATACCATATTGTAGAGCTCTTACAAATATTCTTTCTAAGTGTAAGCAATGATCTTCCTCCCTTTTGGAATATGCAATCAATTCATCCTAATATACCATAAGAAAATCATTTATGAACTCAACAAATGCAACATCCATTGCTCTTTGAAAAGTAGCACCATCATTTGTTAAGCCAAATGGCATTCTCACATACACATATGTTCCCCAAGGTTTTGTAAAGGAAATTTTGAATTGTTTTGATTCCTTTACAATCACTTGATTATAACCAAAGAAACCATCCATCATGGCCATTAGATTAGAACGAATTACTATTTGTAGCATTGCCTCCATGTTAGGCAAGCAATAGTTATCTTTTAAAGAAGAGATGTTTAAATTTTGGAAATCTACACATAATCTAATGTCTCCATTTTTCTTCCTAATAGGGATTAAATTTGATACCCAAGAAGAATGTTTGATAGGTTCTATGATTCTGGCATCTCTTATCTTCATCAATTTCTCTTGCATCTTAGGTGCCCAGGTAGGATTGATTGGTCTTTGTTTTTGCCTAAAAGGTTTAGCATCTTTTTTCAAAGGAATGATATGTTGAAACAAATCTTTTCTATAAACCTTTAAATCATGATAGGACCATGCAAAAACATGTCTAAATTTTCTTAATAGTTCAATCATAGCCTTTCTCACCTTTCGAGACATTTCTTTTCGAATTTATACCTTTTTAGGTGTTTCTTTTGTACCAAGGTTAATTTCTTCTATGTCCATCTGATCTCTCTTTTTAGTATCCATTTGGACTCTATCTGATGCAAAGGCAGGACCAAGAGGGGCCAAACAGAGGCACACCATAACGATCCAGCCTACTCAACAACATGCAGAAGCAACAAAACAAAGTGAGAGAGAGAAAGTAGGATCAATCATATATTCATTCTTCAAATTGATTCATACATGTCAGGCTATAAGGCCTTCCTAGTTATGACTTGATATTACAATGAATTACAGAAGTCCCCAAACATGCGAGGATCTGCCAACAATCTTGATTCTTCTATCTTCTATCTTCTACCAAAACTGACTCCTAAACTCAAACCAAACAACTATACTTATACAAGAGGCTACCAAACTGAGTCAACCTTCAAATCCATAATCAACAGAAGGAATGGTCAGATTTGGGGCCACATGCTTCCTAATGATGGATACCAGCATTAAATCCGTGACCCATAATCAATGCACAAGTTGGCCTCAATAGAAACTCAAAATAAACTACTCAGTAAGAAAGGATGACCGAGCAACAAACAAGCATCATTGAGTGCCAGTGAAACAACTGACCACCTAGGAGGTAACCAATCACACTCGGTAACCAAAGGAAACTGACCAACTACCAAGCCAATTCGGTCAAACACAAAACCGAGCAACACAGACAAACTTCAATTTTTTTTTGGTGACATAGGATTGCGAAGGACTCAAGATGCTCCTGCATTAGACACCTGGGGTTATTTAGAAATGATTCTCTGAATCATTCAGTAGGTATGATCTGAGCTGCATCCAACTTAGACTATGAAATCCATGAATTGTCTTCTATTGGTCTATTATTCCACTTTACCAAATATTCCATATACTGTTTGCCTCTTGTTCTTTTGCTAACTCTTTGCTCCAAAATATATTCACCTTCTTCATTCTATTTCTTAGGATACTCCATTAGTACTATCATGTCTTCATCAGGTTCATGATACTCATAAAAATTAGCAATGTTGAAAATTGGTGATATGTCCATGTCACTAGGTAACTCAATCTCATATGCATTTCCACTATCAAATTTCTTTGAAATCTTTCAAGGTCCAAACTTCTTTATCTTTAGCTTCCCATATGTTCCAACAGGAAATCAACCTTTCTTTAAATGAACCATCACTTCATCACCAACATAAATTTTTTTATGTCTCCTTGATCTATCAACTCTGTCTTTATATTTCTGATTACTCTCTTCCAACTTGATTTTCACATCTTCATGCAATGTTTTCATGTACTCAGGAAACTTCACTCCTTCAGCACTTCTCTTTCTTTCATCAACAATGTCTCTCAAATCAGATATTTCTCTTGGCTGTATGCCATTCATAATATCAAATGGTGTTTTTCCAATACTCCTATTCACTTAATTATTGTATGAAAACTCTGCTTGTGCCAACACAGAATCCCAATTACTAGGTGTGTCTCCAACTAAACATCTCAAAAGATTTCCCAAACTTTTGTTTACAACTTCTATCTGTCCATCAGTTTGTGGATGAAATGTATAATTATATTTCAAATCAGTACCAAACTTTCTCCAAAGAGTTTTCCAAAAGTATTCAACAAATTTATTGTCTCGGTCAGAGATAATACTCCTCGGTAATCCATGCAATCTGAAAATTTCCTTAAATAAAATATTTGCTACATGTACTGCATCTGATGTCTTTCTACAAGGTATAAAATGTGCCATCTTTGAAAATATATTTACCACAACAAATATGGAATCGTTACCTCTTACTATCTTCGGTAAGCCAAGAACAAAATCCATACTGATGTCAGTCCAAGGTTTTTCAGGTACAACAATTGGTGTATACAATCCAATATTATGACTTACTCCTTTTGCAACTTGACAAGCTCCATAACTTTTCAGAAATTTTTGAACATCTTTATACAATTGAGGCCAAAAGTACTTCTCCTTAAGAAAATTCAAAGTTTTATCAATACCAAAATGTCCAGCCAAACCATTACTATGTTTCTCTTTTATCAAATTAGTTCTCATTTGTCCTCTTAGTATACATAATTGAATACCTTTAAACAACATACCTTCTTGAATGAAATATTCTTCCCATTTTGTACTCGGTTGATCTTGAATAGGTGCTTTGCACTTTCTCCATGGCTTAGAAAAATCAAGATCAGTTTCATAAAAATATCTCATCTCATCAAAACCAAGAACTTCAATTTTCATCTCAGTCATCAAAGATCTTCTACTCAATGCATCAACAACTCGGTTAGTGACTCCACTTTTATGTTTTATCACAAATGTATAACTCTGAAAATACTAAACCCATTTCATATGTCTCTGATTCAACTTATTCTGACTACCCAAATATTGTAAAGCCTTATGATCAGTATACAACACAAATTCACTTGGTATCAAATAATTTCTCTATTTCTTCAGTGCTTGAAGAATAACATAGAATTCTTGATCATACATAAAATATTTCCTTCTAGCATCATTCAACTTTTCACTAAAGAAAGCAATAGGTTTACCTTCTTGACTCAACACAACTCCAATTGCACTACGACTTGCATCACATTCCACTTGAAATACCTTATTGAAATCAGGCAATGCCAAAATAGGCAATTCAACAACCTTCTCCTTCAGGGTCTCAAAAATCTTATTAGCTCCATGTGTCCACTTGAATTCTCTTTTATCTCCTCTCATAGTCTCAGTCATAGCATTAAAAATTGAACTAAAATTCCTTATAAATTTCGGTAAAAAATTTCCAAACCATGAAATGATCTTTCCTCACTAGCATTCACAGGTGTAGGAAAATTCAAAATAGCTTCAACCTTTTCAAGATCCATATTCAAACCATCAGCTGAAATTACAAATCCAAAATACACAATCTCCTCTTTCATGAATGAACACTTTTTCAGATTTATCAGCAACTTTTCTTGTTTCAATCTTTGCAAAACTTATCATACATGCAACAAATGTTCTTCTCTGGCCTTACTAAATATCAAAATATCATCAAGATATACAATCACAAACTTACCCAATAATTTCTTCAAAACTTCATTCATCAACCTCATAAAAGTGCTCGGTGCATTAGTTAAACCAAAAGGCATAGCCAACCACTCATACAAACCTTCTTTCATTTGGAAAGCAGTCTTCCATTCATCACCCTCTTTGATTTGGATATGATGATACCCACTTTTCAAATCAATCTTTGTGAAATACTTTGCTCCAGTCAAACTGTCCATTATGTCATCCATTCTTGGTATAGGAAACCTATACTTCACTGTTATCTTGTTGATTGCTTTGGAATCAGTACACATTCACCATTCTCCATTCTTCTTAGGTGTCAATACCATAGGTACTACACAAGGACTCAACATTTCTTTGATCAAACCTTTCTCCAGCAATTCTGGAATCTATCGGTTCAATTCCTAATTTTCGGTAGGTGTTAACCGATGAGGTGCCTTATTCGGTAAACTAGTTCTAGGGATTATATTTATGCAATGATCAATGCTTCTTTTCAGTGCAAAACCATCATGTATATTATCAAAAATGATTTCACTATACTCGGTGAGTAACTTATTAATATCCTCAGGAACATTATCCTTTGTTTTCTTACTCAGTTTGTTAGGAATCACAACAAAACATACATCATTCTTCTTCAAATCCTTAACAAACTTTCTTCCTTCCATCAAGCAAACTTTCACAAATGTGCAAACATTACTAATAGGTTCTTCCATCAAAGGTAACAAGATTTTTTTTCTTCCATCACCCACAATAGTATACTAATGCAATCTCCGATCATATATAGCATGTCTATCATATTTCCAAGGTCTACCCAACAAAATATTACAACAATCTATAGGCATGATATCACATAACACCTTATCATAGTACTTTCCAATATTCAAATTCACATAACATTTTTCACTTACCAAGAGTGTATTCTCATCTTTGATCCATGAAATTTGATAGGGATTTGGATGTTCCAACCTTTCCAACTGCAACTTTGTGACCATGTCTTCAGATGCCAGATTCTCCAAGCTACCACTGTCAATGATTACCTTCCAAAATTTGTTAGAAACTCTACATTTGGTCTTGAACAAACTTTTCCTTGCCAGATCTTCCTTTTTACTTTCATTCCACAGTGATCTCCTTACCATCAAGTTATTCCTTAGGTTCATTCAGTGACTCCTCTTGCACCAAAGCATTTCTACTGCTACCAGCCTTCTTACTAGCATGTGTACATTCAAAAGATCTATGTCCTCCATTATTGTAATAAGTTCCTCAAAAATTACCTATGCTATAACCACCTTAGTAGTTACTACCTCTACCTCTAGATAAACTTTCACCTTTCCACTTGGTCTTTCCTTTATAAAAAATTATCTTTTCAGGTTCAGATCTACCATTTTCACCATTAGATCTTCCTCTTCCTCTAGGGAATCTACCACCTCAACCTCTTTGTCTTTATTCATGTCTATTGTTCAATTTCTCCTCAGCTTTCAATGCAAATTGATAAGCCTCTTCAATGTTCTCCAACTTGACCAAACTAATTTTGTCTTGGATGGAAAATCTCAAACCATTTAGGTATCTAGCAATTCTTTCCACATTATCCTCATCATGTCCAGATCTGATATCTAATCTATAGAATTCCTCAGTATACTCTTTTACCAAGCTATCTTTCTGCCTTAGACTTTGCATTCACCTAACTAGGTTAATCTGATAATCACAAGGTAAGAACTTTCCTTTCAATTTATTCACCATTTTATTCCATACCTTGATTTTGTCTTTGACTTTCTTTTTCTGATCCAATTGCAGATGTTCCCACCACAAGGATGGATGACCTTTCAACTTTGTGCTACAATTTTCACCTTCTTTTCCTCAGATATATTTTCATACTCAAAATACTTTTCCATTTCAGTGATCTAGTCTATTAATTCATCAGAATCTAATTTACCACTATATTTAGGAGGATTGAAATATGGTGTCAACTTCAAACTTGTTAAAGCCTTCAAGAATCTTTCCTCACCTTGATCCATCATAGGTGCAGGTTCTGCTTCACCTTGTTCCACTTCAATTTCATCATCACTAACATCTTCAAGATGTCTACCTCTTCTCTGGGCTGTTTCAATAGCTTCTAATCTAGCAGCAAGTTGTCTCAACATGCCTACCAATCCTGGATCCACTTCTCACCTCCCACAAACCATCTTGAAAACCCTCTGTAATTGCAGGTCAGATCATAATCTGCCACCCCACAATAATTCAACTAGGGATTCACAAGAAGGAACCTACAAACCTAGATCCACAGACCTAGATCTAGATCTCACCTCACTTTGATACCACCTGACGCAAAGACAGGAACAAGAGGGGCCAACTAGAGGCACACCCTAATGAGCTAGCCTACTCAACAACACGTGGAAGCAACAAAACATAGTGAGAGAGAGAAAGAAGGATCAATCATATATTATCATTCTTCAAATTGATTCATACATGTCAGGCTATAAGGCCTTCCCGGTTACAGCCTAATATTACAATGAATTACAAAAGTCCTTAAACATGTGAGGATCTTCCAACAATCTTGATTCTCCTATATTCTATCTTCTACCAAAACTAACTCCTAAACTCAAACCAAACAACTATACTTATACAAGAGGCTACTGAACTAAGTCAGCCTTTAGATCCACAATCAACAAAAGGAATGGTTAGATCTAGGACCACACGCTTCCTAATGATGGATACCAACATTAAATATGAGACCCATAATCAATGCACAAGTTGGCCTCAACAGAAACTCAAAATAAACTACTTGGTAAGCAGGATGACCGAGTAATAGACAAGCATCACCGAGCGCCAGTGAAACAACTAACCACCCAGGAGGTAACCAACCACACTTGATAACCAAAGGAAACTGACCAACTATAGAGCCAACTCAGTCAAAGAAGGAACCGAGCAACATAGACAAACTTCAAACTCTTTTTGGTGACATAGGATTGCCAAGGACCCGAGATGCTCCTGCATCACTATCTTGACTATCAAAAATAGTTTCTAAAACAACAAGTCTCTTGGGAACCTTATTAGTTTTGAGCTGCAAAATTTCATTTCCAAGGACAATTTCTTTTCCTTCAGTAGTTTCTACTAGGGCTGAACAATCTAACTCTTGACCATAGTACTTATCCTCACAATTCATAAACCTTAGCATATTTTGGTCATCCTCAAAGACCTACCAATTCTCAACATTGTCTAGTATGCTTGGTTTGGTATGAATTTCAACCTTAGAGATTCCTGCAAAGGTTATATCACTGGGATTGATTGCAATATTAGATAACAAGTCAGCCATTTTGTTGTTTCTTCTATTCTTCCATACAATGTTGAATGCATCAAAACATTCAATCATATCCTAGACAAAATTCCTATATTGTTTCAATCTTTTATTCTTAGAAGCATAAATTGATCTTATTTGAGACACTACCAATTCAAAGTCACCAAATACCTTTATATATTTGATTCCATGTTTGTAGGACAATCTTAATCCTATAAAAATTGCTTCATATTCTCCTATGTTATTTGTGCAAAGGAAACTTAATCTGAAAGATAAATTATAAGTGTTTCCATCAAGAGAAATGACTAGAATACCTACTCCTGAACCATCCTTGCAATTTACACCATCAAAGTACATCATTGATAACTCACCTTTCTTAGATTTAGCATTTACTTCCACAGTGATAAGAGGTAAAATAGGTTCTTTCTTAAGCATAATGACTTCTACCCTAAAATAATTGATATCAGTATCCACAAAAAATGTAATCTCATTATCAATATTTTTCTCAATCATGTGGGTAACTCTTGGGTCTCTTTCAACTTTAACAAATTGATCATCAATTTTGAAAGTTGCATAAGATAAATCACACTGAAAACTTCCACCCATAGAATCACTCTATTTTCTAGATAATAGCATCCCATAATGAGGTGAAATGTCTACTACCAAGACACTCATAGTCAATTCTTTGTCAGGATATGCTACCAATTTATAGGGTAGTGCATTAATAGTTCCAATGACTAGTACCTCTCTTTGATCCATTGCACAACATCTATCTTGAACATTGTCAACCTTGAGAGCCAACCTCTCCATGATTTTAAAAGGCATAATAATTTTTGAAGCTCCTGAATTGATCATCCCGTTCTTCATTGTCATTCCATTTATTATAATACTTGAGAAAAATGGATCTATGTTTTCAAGGCATGCATTTAAAGAGTTATCTAAATACATAGGTGGTATTTGAGATACCACTTCTTGAACTTCCATTTCTTTCTTGGTCTCAACTTGGGGCTCATTTGTGTTACAAACAACATTATTACAATCATGAACATTATCAACCCATGCTAAAGCTCTATCTTTGTACTCAAGGATTGTTAATTATTCTGATAAGGGAACCTTAACAGTAATTTGAGACAACATTGACAACATATCAATAGGAGTAGAAGAAGGAATTTCAATTTACATACCTTTGGTATCCTTCTTCTTTTTAGATGCATCAGTTGTAATCATTATCTTTTGTTTTTCATTCTTGGCCATTGTATTAACTGGATTCTCAACTTCCTTTTGGTTCTCATTGTTTTGGAGAGTGGACATCTTTACACCTCCAACCCCTTTTTGTTCCCATTTCTTGCCTTTTACATTTTTAACTTTTACTACATAGTCACCTTTTGACTTATTTCCAATGGGTTCCTTGGAATTGGTATTCTTTATGAACATACTGACAACCTTGCCAGTTTTATCACTTGCTATCATGCTTCTAGTTTGCACTTGTGCTACCATTTTTGCAGCGATTCTAGCAATTTCATCCTTTGAGGGTCTTCTCAAGTTCACTTCCTCTAAGGAAGATTTCATGTTGCATGCCATTTCATCAACATTCTCATCATCAGAAGAGACTTCCTGATAGAATAATGATTTATTATGTCTTTTCAGACACGCATCATTTTCCTCATCAATATCTAAAGCATCTTCCTATCCCAAATATGAATCAGTGAGGTTACAACCAATGTCATCATTTTTTCTTCCTGATCTAATTCCTCGATATCATTATCTTGGTATGCAACTATAGATGTGCAACCACACAATGTTTTGCAGAATGAGGTTATTGACAGGCCATGTACAATGGTGTATCCTCCACAACATTCATAGAGGTATTTTGTAATGTTCCAGGGATGATCTTGTTACTATTTCCTTTTGTAGATGGAGCAATAGGTTTTCCATCCTTCTACTGGGTGTTATAAGGGAAATTTTACAGTCTATTCTGCCTATTGAAATTATTGTTAAAATGGGGCTTTTCTATAGCAAAAATCTTCTCATTCCTATTCCTTGGTGTTTTCAAGTTGTTCAGTGCATTCAACACTTTATCCAACTTGTCTTCTTCTTTCCTCTTGTTTCCAATAGTCCTTTCATTATCCCTCTTATTGTTCTTGTTGTATGCACCCTAAAATGGTTGCCTAGACTATGGGCCCTCATTCTTCAATTTATCAATTTCTTGAATCAATGCCTTAAAATATTTTTAATTCAAATCAATTTCCTTGATCAAATCATAATTAATTCAATTATTTCAATATTTGCTAAGGTTTGATCATTTTATCCTAAGCCTTATTTAATTAAAAGAAAACTCCTAACACAGTCAAGGATGGTGGATCCAATTAAGGGCAGTCCAACCTTGCAGCCAACTACCAACACAATGGAATAACACAACAATATATGCTCAAAATCAAATTTTCACTTAACATGCCTGACTGTAAGGCCTTCTGGGTTAGGGCCAATTAAAATCAGAAATAGTTTTACAAGATCAACAAAGATCCAATCCAACTCTAGCTAGTCCATCTCTGAAATAGATCAACAACTGATGGAAACCCTAAGGCAGATCTAAAATTGAGCTTGCAAGCCACCAAGTAATCTCCTTGTATCCAAGCATGTAAACGACTAGCTTTTCTATTACAAACTATCAGATCTTCAAGATCTCACAAGATCTAAGTCTAATCATTCTGCCATCTGATGTCCTAAAAAAATACCCCAAACACTCCTTAAATACTAATCTTCAGCCACAAGTCAGCTAGATGATATAATTAGCTCCTATAAACAAATATGAAATGCAATATAAGTCATCTCTCAAAAGCCTTACAATTATTTAATTCTCCATGTCGGCCTCTAGATCTACATAGGAGAATACAACAAAAGATACCAACAATAAGTGCACCATGTGGGCCAACCAAATCACCAAGACTCCAGTTAGTAAACCAGAACTACTGAGTGCCAGAGAAACAACTGACCAAGCTAGACAACACTGAGCAACACAAGCATCACCAAGCACAAGTTCCACTCAGTTCCTTCAGTGACTGAGCTTCCTTCAATAACTGAGACCATCGGTTAAAGTTGCAATTGAGCACCACATAACCAAAATAGCACACCACCATGCAGATTGATCGAGTATCCTAGAATTCCCCTGCAGCAAACACCCCAGGTTCAAAAAGATGTTCATATGCTGGAAGAACATCTTTCAGGATTCAGTACATAAACCCTGAACTGGTTCTTCACATACATGTCCCCCAACTTTTCAGCTTGCATACTCTTCCACTTTTGTTTTCTCTATCTTTTAAAATCTTTCCTTGATAACAAACATGTCTCTTCTCCACACTGATCATCCATACCTTCAGGAGCCACCAACTCAAATTGGCTACCAATACTCAGGCTTCTCCTACCGAGTGTTGTATCTAGTAAAGGCATTAGGGAAAACTTCCTATCATCCTTCTCAATAGTAAACACATTCTTCACACAATCATACATAGCTCTACAATCATATTTCCAAGGCCTAGTGAGCAATATATCACAACTATTCATCTCCACAATATCACATAACACAAGATCCTTATACTGGCCAATCTAAACATCAACAAAATATTGTTCTCTTACTTTGAGAGCATGATCATCTTGCAACCAGCCAATCCTATAAGGAAAAGGATGTTTCATTATGTGCAAACCAAGTTTCTAAACCATGTCCTCAACAAAAAGGTTATCAGTACTACCATTGTCAACAATTACATCACAAAGTTTACCTCCAGACTTGCATCAAGTTCTGAACAAGTTACTTCTCTGACAAGGTTCCTCCTTTGTACCAAGCAATGTTCACCAAACCAGCAAGTTCCTAGATTCAGGTTCATTATAAATGTTCTCATTTACCATAGCAGTCCATTGGTCAATAAGCTTCTTCTATGTACATTCAAAAGAACAGTGTCCTTCTTCACCATAGTTATAACAAGTTCCCTTAAAGATAACCCTACCTGTCTTCTTCTTCGATTCCACTGGTTTCTGTTCATCTTCTGTAGTTGGTTTATCTTTCACCAAGTGATCAATCTTATCCTTCCCTCAGGGATTACTATGTTGTCTCCTTTTCAACTTATCTTCTCCCTTTAGAGCATACTGATAAGCATCTTCAATAGAATCAATCTTAAGCATACCAAGCTCATGTTGAATATTGAATCTCAAACCATTCACATACTGAGCTACCTTTTCCTTACCAAGTTCTTTGTCTCCAGACTAAATAGTAATTTTGTAGAAATCCTTGATATAATCTTCCACAGTCAAATCTTTTTCCTTCAGATTCTTCAACTTTTTAAACAAGTCAAGCTCATAGTTAGTAGGTATGAACTTAGCTTTCAATTTAGTCACCATCAACCTCCACAATTTGATCTTCATTTCACCTTCATCTTCTCGATCTCTTTGTAATTCTTTCCACCAAAGAGCAACATGTCCTTTTGATGTAGGGGCATTCTAGGGTGCTTGGTGAATCTACATGGGGGGTGTATGTTTGGCAGGTGTTACTTGGTTGTAGCCTTGACTGACAACCTCAGTCATTAAAGGAAGCTCGGTCACTGAAGGAACTTGGTAACCTTTGATGCTTGGTGAAAGTGTTACTCAGTGATGCTCGTGGTGCTCGGTCAACATTAGTGCTCGACAATACCTAGCATGCTTGGTTATTTCACTGTTGCTTGGTAGTTCTAGTTTACTGACTGGACTTCTGTGTGATTTCTTGGGCTGAATTGATGCATTTATTGATGGTAGCTATTGTTACAGGCCGACATGTTGGATTAAATGTTTGTAAGGCTATTTTGACACTGACTTGTATTGAATTTAATATTTTTTGGGGGGAGTTAATGATTTCATCTAGCCAACTTGTGGCTGATGACTAGTATTTATAAGATGTTTGGGTTGATGTTTGGGAGGATTAGGAGATCGTAGAAGTTCATGACTTGGAATACTTAGTGAATTAGATCTGAGGTTTTGAAAGCTGGAGTTGGCAAAGTTGTGGAAAAGATCTTGCATGATCTTGCAGATCAGATTGTTATCTGATAGTTTGTAATTGCAAAGCTAGTGGTTTGCACACTTGGAGATAAGGAGATTTCTTGGAGGCTTGTGAGCTCAAGTTTAGATCTGCCTTAGGGTTTCCATTAGCTTCTGATTATCTTCAAAGCTGAACTAGCTGAGATTGTATTGGATCTATTTGGATCTTGCAAAATTATTTTTGATTATAATTGGCCATAATATAGAAGGCCTTACAGTCAGGCATGTTAATGAAAATTAGAAGTTAAACAATTATTTTTTATTGTGTTGTTGAGTATTCCACTGTGTTGTTCTATTGGCTGCAAGGTTTGGACTGTCCTTAACTAGATCCACCATCCTTGACTGCGTTAGGTGGTATCAGAGCTGAATGTTGATCTTATGGAGTGAAGGTTGACCTAGCAAGGTTGATCTTGAAAAGTTGATATTTTTGGTGAAGAGATCATATGATCTGGATTGCAGATCCAAAGCACTGAACTTGTGGATCTTTCCATAGTTGTTTGTTCAAGGTAGCAGGTTGCGATCTTACTTGTACACAACTTGGAGATTGTCACAAGGTGGTCAATGAGGGTTTGTTGTAGAGGGTTTTTTCATATCTTTAAGGATACCTTTGAGGAGATTGGACCCTAGATTTATTTCTAATATTTGTGATATTGTTGAATCCCAGATCATAGAGAAGGTGAAATCAGATTTCAAATCTAAGATGGAGTTGATGAAGAATGACATGGTCACCAAGATCATGAGAGCTGTTACTGGTATACCTCAAAATTTTGGTACTGAAGATGGTTATGAGGAAGCTATTAAAGACTTTGAACCTGCTAGATCTAGTGGTGATGATCGGAGAGATAGATCTGGTGAAGACATAACTGCTCGGTTACCTAGATCTGGAGCTCGGTTAAGTAGCAGTTATTGAATGGAAGTTTCTACTTTCTCTGGTACTTTGAAGCCTCAGAACTTGATTGATTGGATTGGTGAACTTGAAGATTTATTTGAACTAGAAGAAATTGAAGATCCTCTCTGGGTGAGATTAGCATAGACAAAGTTGAAAGGACATGCTGCTCTTTGGTGGAAGGAACTACAAAGAGATAGATAATATGAAGGTGAAAAAAAGATCAATCGGTAGAGGTTGATGGTGACTAAGTTGAAAGATAAGTTCATACCTTCTGGCTATGAGCTTGACTTGTTGAATAAGTTGCAAAATTTGAAACATAAGGATTTTTCTATGGAAGATTATACCGAGGAGTTCTACAAAACTCACTATTCAGTCTAGACACTGAGAGCTTGGTAAGGAGAAGGTTGCTTGGTATGTGAATGGTCTGAGATTTAATATTCAGGATGAGCTTGATATGTTGAGGATTGATTCTATTGAAGATGCTTATCAATATGCTGTGAAGGCAGAAGATAAGTTGAAGAGCAAACAATATAGTAATCCCCGAGGGAAGGAAAATATTGATCACTCGGTGAAGGATAAACCAACTGATGTAGAAGATGAACAGAAACCTATGGAACCAAAGACAAAGACATGTAGAGTTATCTTTAAGGGTACTTTCTATAACTATGGAGAGCAAGGACACCTTTCTTTTGAGTGTACATAGAAGAATCTTGGTGACCGATGAACTACTGTGGTGAATAAGAATGAACCTGAATCTGAGAACTTGCTGCTTTGGTGAACATTGCTTGGTACGAAGGAGGAACCTTGTCAGAGGAGTAACTTGTTTAGGACCTGATGCAAGTCTGGAGGTAAACTCTATGATGTCATTGTTGATAGTGGTAGTAATGATAACCTTGTTGCTGAGGACATGGTTTAGAAACTTGGGTTGAATAGAATGAAGCATCCTTGTCCTTATAAGATTGGCTGGTTACAAGATGTTCATGCTCTAGAAGTAAGAGAACAATGCTTTGTTGATGTTTAGATTGGCTAGTATAAGGATCTTGTGTTATGTGACATTATGAAGATGAATAGTTGTGATATATTTCTCGGTAGACCTTGGCAATATGATTGCAGAGCTATGTATGATTGTGTAAGGAATGTTTTTATTGTTGAGAAGGATGACAAGAAGTTTTCCCTGATGCCTTTGCTAGATACAATGCTCAGTAGGAGGAGCCTGAGTATTGGTAGCTGAGTTGAGATTGTGGATCCAGAGAAAATGAATGATCAATATGGAGAACAACCATGTGTGTTGTGAAGGAAATACTTGAAGAGATAGAGAAAGCTGAAGTGGAAGAGTATGCAAGCTGAAAAGGTGGAGGACTTGTATGTGAAGAACCAGTTTGGGGTTTATGTGCTGAATCTTGAGAGATGTTCTTTTCACATATGAACATATTTTCAAACCTAAGTTGTCTGATGTAGGGGAATTCTAGGGTACTCAATGAATTTGCATGGGGGGTGTATGTTTGGCTAGTGTTACTCAGTTGCAGCCTTGACCGATGGCCTCGGTCATTAAAGGAAGCTCAGTTGCTGAAGGAACTCGGTAACCTCTGGCACTTAGTGAAAGTGTTACTCGATAGTGCTTGTGGTGATCAGTCGACACTGGTGATTGGCGATGCCTGGCATGCTTGGTTATTTCACTGTTGCTCGGTAGTTTTGGTTTACCGACTGGAGTTCTTTGTGATTTGTTGGGCTGACTTGATGTGTTTATTGATGGTAGCTGTTGTTACAAGCCAACATGTTGGATTAAATGTTTGTAAAGCTATTTTGATGCCAACTTGTATTGAATTTAATTTTTTTTGGGGGGAGTTAATTATTTCATCCAGCCGACTTGTGGGTGATGACTAGTATTTATAGGATGTTTTGGTAGATGTTTGGGAGGATCAAGAGATTGTAGAAGTTCATGACTTGGAAGACTTAGCAAATTAGATCTGAGGTTCTAAAAGTTGGAGTTGGTGAAGTTGTGGAAAAGATCTTGCATGATCTTGCAGATCAGATTGTTATCTGATAGTTTGTAATTGCAAAGCTAGTGGTTTGCACACTTGGAGAAAGGGAGATTGCTTGGAGGTTTGTGAGCTCAAGTTTAGATCTACCTTAGGGTTTCCATCAACTTTTGATTTTCTTCAAAGCTGAACTAGATGAGATTGTATTGGATTTGTTTGGATCTTGCACAATTGTTTCTAATTGTAATTGGCCCTAACTCGGAAGGCCTTACAACCAAGAATGTTAATGAAAATCAAAAGTTAAAGAATTTTTTTTTTTTGTGTTGTTGAGTATTCTACTATGATGTTCTATTGGATGCAAGGTTTGGACTGTCCTTAACTAGATCCACCATCCTTGACTACATCACCTTTCAACTTAGTATGTGCCAATCTTACTCGAAGAGGATATTCAAATTCTTCAAGGTCAAAGAAATATTATAATTCACCAATCCAATCAATCAAGTTCTTGGGTCTCAAAGTACCAGAGAAATTAGAAACTTCCATTCAGTAACTAGTACTTAATCGAGCTCCATATCTATGTAACCGAGTAGTTATGTCTTCACTAGATCTATCTCTTTGGTCATCACCACTAGATCTAGTAGCTTCAAAGTCTTCAATAGCTTCCTCATAACCATCTTTAGTACCAACATTGCAAGGTACACCAGTCATAGACCTCATGATCTTAGTGATCGTGTCATTATTCATCAGTTCCATCTCAGATTTGAAATCATATTTCACCTTCTCTATAATCTTCAATTCAACAGCATCACAGAGATCTACAATTGCTTTAGGGTCGAATCTTCTCGAAGGCATCTTTCAAGATTTTCAAAATCCCAAAGCAACAAAACCCTACACCAACCACCTTATGCCAACCTCCAAGTTGTATGCAAGTTAGATCATCCTACCACCTTGCAAAAACAACTAGGTGAAGATTCCACAAGTTTAGTGCCATGGATCTGCAACTTAGATCATACGATCTCTTCACCAACAAGGTCAACTTCGCAAGATCAACCTTTGCTCAAGAACAACCTTCACTTTGATACCACCTGACGCAGTCAAGGATGGTGGATCCAATTAAGGACAGTCCAACCTTGCAGCCAACTACCAACACAGCAGACTAACACAACAATATATGCTCAAAATCAGATTTTCACTTAACATGCCGAGTTGTAAGGCCTTCTGAGTTAGGTCCAATTACAATCAGAAATAGTTCTGCAAGATCAACAAAGATCCAATCCAACTCTAGCTAGTCCATCTCTAAAATAGATCAACAACTGATGGAAACCCTAAGATAGATCTAAACTTGAGCTCGCAAGCCACCAAGCAATCTCCTTGTCTCCAAGCATGAAAACCACTAGCTTTGCTATTACAAACTATTAGATCTCAATCTGATCTTCAAGATAGTGTAGGATCTAAGTCTAATCATTCTACCATCTGATGTCCTAAACAACTACCCCAAACACTCCGTAAATACTAATCTTAAGCCACAAGTCAGCTGGATGACATAATTAACTCCTACAAACAACTATTAAATGCAATACAAGTTGGCTCTCAAATAGCCTTACAATTGTTTAATTCTCCATGTCAGCCTCTAGATCTACATAGGAGAATACAACAAAAGATAACAACAATAAATGCACCACGTCGGCCAACCAAATCACTAAGACTCAAGTTAGTAAACCAGAACTACCAAGCACCAGAGAAACAATTGACCAAGCCAGACAACACTAAGCAACACAGGCATCACCGAGCACAAGTTCCATCAAGTTCCTTCAGTGAATGAGCTTCCTTCAATAACCAAGACCATCGGTTGAAGCTGCAACCGAGCACCACATAACCAAAATAGCACACCACCATGCAGATTCATCGAGTACCCTAGAATGCCCCTGCATCAACTCCCCTTTTAATTAAATAAATAATCTTATTAAAAGAAAATCCCTCTTTTAATAAAATCCCCACTTAAATCTCTCTTTGTGATGAAAAAAGGAAATAAATCAAATAAAAATAAATAAAAAATTCCTTTTTTTCGCCACACTTTGAATGCACATATTTCTAAGTGGTGGGATTTTTCCTCTTGCTTGCCATTTTAGGGATTTATGCCACATTTCTCTTGAGGATGAATTCCTCTCCACACTTTCCTTTATAAGGAGCTCTCTCCTTCTCATTTTAAGGATCTAGATTTTATGTTATTGTTATGCTGTAGGTTTGGAGAGAAATTTTGTAGGAGAGTTTGAGCGCTTGATCTTGAACATTGTAATTTCTCTTTTCTTGTCTTCTTCTCTCATGCCTCCATGGAAATCCATTTAGATTACTCTTTCACTTGCATGTTAGATTAGATTCATATTTCATTTTATAGAATAATCTTACATGTGTATTTCCTTTCATAGATTAATTTTCTTTCATGCATTGTTATCATATAGAATAGATTCCATTTTTATTTGCATGCATATTTGATGATCATGGAGACTAGCACTCTTTCTTTTCCCCTTTGAATCTCTCATTTTATGGTGTACTTGCATGGGCACAAACTAGGTCTAAACTGAGGGCCTCCATTATAAACCCTTGCACTCCATGAATAGAGACTACAAGTCACCATTGAGACCTCATTCTCGAGCAATTGGATATAATGACTCATAGAAGTGTGTCAAAATTTTAGCACACATTTTTTGGCACCCAACATTGGGCAAAATATTCAATTTTTGGCCTTATCATGTTTTAATTTTTTGCTGATTTTCATTTTCTGCCCGTATGTCTCTAGTACAGATTATCATGCAAAGTTTCTCATTGTATCATGTGAAGTTGTTCTTGCATTAGTACTTCCTTGCGTGACAAGGGAATTTTCTCACACAGGTCTGGGAATTTTCTTGCGTGGGTCTGGGTATTTTCCCGTGTGAAATTTGACACCAGAGACATAAAATTTTGCATCTTTTTATTCTCTGCTTTCTATTTTCTGACCATTTCCTGGTTGCTGTGGATTTTCCTAATTTTGTTTTTTGAAACAACTTAATAGTGGGCTACATGTGCAGGAATAGGTAAGTTTTTCATAATAGTGGGTTGCGTTGCTTTGGAGTTGAGGTATTTTGTTGCATCTCTATAAAATTTGGATTTTAGAAATAAAAATAAACCTCTCATGTGTCTGATTTGAGTGTTTCTCACTTTCGTATATCACACTTCCAATTTTTTCTCTAAAGGAAAGAATGAATCTAGATTTTTTTTTCTCGCATATATGTTTCACATAGTAATTAGGCCCTATGAACACTATTTGTGGCATTCTTGAGAGAGTGGGCTTCATTCGCTTGCCTTAGATGTGAAGCTCTTCTTGACGATAGATCCCCTTGTAGGTAGGGAAGGACTTGCTATCATCTCATTGTCCTAATTGGTTTAGTCTTCAACATTTGATGGTACGTTCTCTCTTGGTCCCATTTAGAGAGATTGGTAGTCATTTTTGTTGGCATGCAAAACCTTGGTGAGGTGATTTCAACTAAGCGTGTCAATTAATTTGCTTGCTATGTATGGATGAGGTGAAGAGGCTAGAGGAGTATGCTCTGTTCCCTTTTGGGCACATCAGAAACTTGGAACCCTTAAATCCAAGCTAAGTCCCCATGTGGTCCATATTGTGAGTCTTCCTTGTTAGAGAGGGTTAACCATAGTGGACACTCCCTTTATTGGGTAAACTAAGTGGACAGAACATCAAGCGGTATTAGTCATTCCTATCATGGAGAAAAAACCGCTATATAAATGTCCTTGTGGAAGAAATCTCCATAGGTGTGGTCTCTTGTTGGGCTGTCAGATCTCCTTAGCAGCTCCTGATTCATTAAATTATTAGACTATGTCAAAACCCTGGTGCACCTGGATTGGATTTCGCCCACTTGAGATTGCAAGAGTTGCATAGTTGACCATTACTACGAACCATAGTGCAACCAACTTTTTATTTTCTAGAACTATGTGCGTGACTGAATTTTTTTTTGAGAACCTACACAAGTAGAGTCCTTAGGGAGTAGAATACAATTTCACTATTCTTGTTCATGTGCAAGGTTGCTTTGTACCTTGCTCATTGTTTGAAGACAATTGTTTTCTTGAACTCCCTAATTGTTGTCTTATGTGCTTGATTAATGATAAAAATATATTAATGCATCTAGTTGGTCAATTAAAATGAACAAAAAATTGAGTTACCGATCCAAACTGTCTGATTTTGTACTTTTTCACCTAGTTCTATACACTTCCTTGCATGAAAGTTTGCATTCTATGCACTTTCTCGCATGGGATTTCATTCCCTCACGCGAAGTTTTAGAGACCTCTGTCATTTTCACCATTGTCAGAGACCTCTATCATTTTCCAGTCTGATCCAGTACTCCCTCACATGAGCCTGACATTTCTTCTCACGGGACTACACTTTCTCAGGTGATACTGTCCAACAGTTTGTCAAAATAGTTATTTGTTTCCCATCTACTAGTTGTCTTTCTACCTTGTTTGTTTCCTTTTTAGGGTCTACTTGAAACTATCAACTTCCTTGATTTTCTATCTTGTCATTTCCGGTCTTCCTCGGTCGATCTGGGTCAGATCAGGTCACTTACCCCACTGATAAAAGCTTGTTTACACCTTGGATTCTTGCATTTTGACCTCTTGAACTAGTAATCTTTGATTTCACAAGTGACCTTGCTTGTAGCTGGTGAGCTAGAAACTGTCCTTGTTGAGAAGATAAACCTTTGGATCCTTTGATAACATGCTTGGAGAGTTTTGGTAATCTCTTGTCCATTCACTTCGATTCAAATTCAATCAATATAACTTGGATAAATCATCCTTCTGATCTATATGTGTTAGGGTATTCACTTGTTTAGTGGGCACCTCTCTAGCAATGTTGGTTTACGCCTCTTGCAAAATTTTATCTTATCACCTCTCTTTTGTACAAGTGAGTGCTTTTACTATCTTGGCTTGGTACCAATGTTTCTTAGGGTTATCCTATCACCTAGTACCTTTTATTTCATTTTTGTTAGTGTGTGTGTGAAAATTGTACCTGATCTGTAGACACAACACTTCAGTAAAATATTAGAGGTTAGCAAAAATGAAAATCGTGCAAAATTGAAATCTAATTTAACCAAGCGATTTACTACCTTCTAGTAGGTGCAAGATTAATGTTCTCAGATTGCTATCGAGATCAGTGACCTAGATGACACCTAAATGAAGGATTTGAATGCAAAAGATGGATATGGAATGAATGCAATTAATCTATATTTTTGATATTTTCTATGCAATAATAATGAAAAACTGATATGAATCTATGCTAATATGGAAATTGATCTAACAATGATATGAATTTATGCTAAATGAATGCAAAACAAGATTGATCTCACAAAGGTGTCAATTCGCAAGAGCTTTGATTTTCCCAATTCCAATTCTCCAGCGTGATTGTGCAAATTTGTGGATGAAAATTTGAGAGATGAATTATGAAGACCTAAGGCTTGGTTTTATAGAAATCTAGGGCTTTGGAGGTGCATGGAAGAAAGCCATAAATCACTCAAATTAACTCAGCTTGATTTTTGAGTTATCTGATAATAAAGATAATTTAATTCACAAAAACATGCAAAAGCACAGTTCAACTCAAATTAGAAGTTTAGATCAACTTTAAAACTCAAAAAGATGTTGAATTTCAAAAAGCTAACAACTTGCATTGATTTTCCAATTTGATTTTAACTGGTCCTTGAATGTGCACATGGATAATTATGATTTAATAAATAAATAAAGTGATTTATTCTCAATTTAACTCATTTTTGAAATAAAATAATTAATTTATGGGTTAATTAACTATTTTATCAAACTTTTATTAAAAACTATATTATTAAATAATGACAACTTGCTTTAATTAATTAAATAAAAATTTAATCAATTATTCATAAGACTTTGGATTTATTGTCAAAATTTAATAATACAATTAATAATAGATAGAATTAAATTTAATTACACAATTAAGTGGCAAGATATTAAATCTAATTAATTAAATATGAAAATATTCAATTAATCAAACTTAGGATAAATATGATTTATCACCAAATAATCATTAAATTAAAGATAATTAAGATAATTAGGAATATTGTTAGGAATATTCCCCGATGCAGAATTTAAGATAATCAATTATGATTCGATGATGTTTAGATGTGCCTTAGGTTTAGGACTTTGATGTCGATTTCATTCGATTTGTAGATGTAGGAGGTTAATGAAATTATAGCCCATTTTTGGGGTATTACAGTTAGTACAAGATATCAAGTAGATCAAGGAAAGAGACCTCAAGTAGTCTTTAACCAATTAACCTTATTTCAAACTCGCCAAAAACATAAGGGAAAAGAACCCATATTTAATCAATCACCCAAGAACAACTCATAATTTTGGTTTGATCCCAAGAGTAACCTTAGTGAGTTGAGTACACCCTTAGAATCTTCTCACTTAGACATGGATATGAGTAACACAATGACTCAATGAGAGTGGGAAGAAATGGATAAAATCCTTGATGACATATTTGAAAAACATAGAGATACCATTCCGTTTGGCAGTTCCTCTCATGAAAGTTGACTAGTCTCACCCCTTATCTCAACTAGATATCTGGATGCACACCAAAGGGCTGAAAGGAATAAGAGGCAAGAGAATCAAGAAGAATAATCACAACATGAAAACCAAGATGATGAGCCTTATGAAACTCGTGTGAATGCAACATACACCAATGACTTGTTTAGACATTCAAGACCAAGTTCACCACTCAATGCACCTTCAAGATACACAAGTGAAATACTTAAGAGAATTGAGTGTGAAAAGAAAGCCTTCCTAGATGAACAAGCTGAAAAGGAAGAGCTATTTATACTCCTAGACTCGGAGAGACAAACCTTGTTGAAGATAGAAAGGAGATCCATCCAAGAAGAGCAAGATAGAATCTTGGCTCAAAAACTTAATGATCAATTTAACAACATGCATGTTGGTGGTGGAAACAACTCTCCTCCATCCACCCCTCCTAAGACTCCACAAAGTGGAAGACATTCAAGAACACCTTCATGATCTCCTAGCCCTAGAGGAAGAAGGGCTTCACGACATGATCACTATAGGAGATGAACACCTCTTAGGAATTCAAGAAAACCTTCACAATGTGGTCACCATGGTTCAAAATATCGGGGTAGTATCTCAAGTTTTGACCTCAACTCCCAAGATTTCATAAAAAATACAACAAGAACCACTCTTCCAGCAGTATGTGGAGAGATACTTAGAGGAAAAGAAAGACAAGTTCCTAGAGAGTTTAATCAACAAGGGTGCTAGAGTCCCCTATAACTTTGATGTGGACAAGAAGATTAAGAAGAAAGGTCCATCTCAAGAAGAATAGATGAAACAAATTAAGAGTATGATGGAAAAGATGTTGGCACCCAAGAGTTCATTCTCACTTGATTCAATTTGTCCTAATCCTTTTGACAAAAGTGTTAGCATGAAAGACTTCCCTAGAAAGGTTGAGATCCCTCAATATGACAAGTATGATGGGAGTGGAGATCCACATGATCACGTGTGTCAATTCTATACCATGAGTTTTGAGTTCCATCAAGATGACTCATACCTCATGAGATTGTTCCCAAGGAGTCTTAAGGGTCAAGCGATGGAATGGTTCACCAACATAACTCCCCCCTTTAAGACTTTCAAAGAGTTCATCCATAGATTTGTCCAACACTTTGCATACAACCTTTCAAGATCTATTACCATGTTGGACTTATGCAACTTAAAGAAAAATCAAGGGGAATCCTTTGTCACTTTCTTGCAAAGGTGGAGATGACAATGCTCTTGCTACTCTAGGGCCATCCTTGAAAATGAGAAGATTGACATTCTTGTTAGCAACTTGGTTCCCAAAATGTGGTATGAAGTTAGGAAGATGGTTTTTGATTCCTTTGACACCATGGTTGAAACCACATGTAGGATGGAGGATATTTTGAGAGAACAAGGAATTTTGACCAAACATGGAAACAATAACAACAACAATGGTCAAAATAACAACCCTAACAAGGATAAAGGAAAGAACTCACATTGGAATAGGAAAAAAAAAGTGGTCAATGATGGAGTTGTGGACTCTTCCAAACCCGCAGATCAAGTTGTTCTACACTTTTCTATTATTGTTCAAGCCATGCAACTCAATGCACCTAATTAATAGGAGAACAAGCCAAGATACCAAGATAAGCCTAAGAAAGAGAGATGTCATTTTTCAAAACTTGGTGATTCATATGAGGATGTCTTGAAAAAACTCATTGCCAACAACCTTGTACATCCTCAAGATCCCCTAAAGTATTATATACCTGATGTTAAGCCACATTGGTGGGATGAGAAAGCCTTTTTCAAGTTTCACAATGGCATCAGACATGATATTGAAAGCTGCTAGAAAATCAAACATATCATCCAAGATCTCATTGAGAATGGAAAACTTAAGGTAGATGGATTGGACACCAATACCGATCATAGGGCATTCACAGAACCTTTTCCCAAGTATGAGAAGGGAGAAATCTCTAAACCTAAGAATGGCAAGGCTAAGGTCAATTACACTTACATAGATGTAGAGACTATTGTCAAAATGCTTGAAGTTGTAGAATATAACATCAACATGATGAGGGATAAAGATCCCTATGGTTATGATCTAGACATGGACTCTCCTCCTATTTTTGATGAAGAACCCATCCTAGTGCTAAGGGGTCCTAACTCCAGAGTGTCATCTCAAACTCTTAATGCTGTTACACAAAGTTAAGGTCCCCTTCTCATTAGAGGACCCAGTTCAAGTCAACCAAGTAGAACAAAGCAAGTGGCATCCAAGATTGTCACCTCAAAACCAGCAGTCAATCCTAAGTTGAGCTCTAGTCTTGTCGATCAGTTGCAAAGAACCCAAGCTTAGATTTCAATCTTTGAGCTCTTAGAGTTGTCCCCAAGACACAAGAAAGTCCTTTAGGATGCTTTGCACCTAGTGAATGTCCCCAACATTTTAAACGTTGATCAATTCTAGAACATGGTTAACCATATTGCCAGCCCTCATTACCTTACCTTTTCGGAGGATGATGATAAAGCTTTGAGCCACCCACACAATCTTGCTCTTCATATTGAGGTCATGATCCAAAAAACTCATGTTAGACGTGTGTTGAAAGATGGGGGTGTTGGAATTAATATTTATTCCTTGATTCTTTTGAAGATGTTGGGTTATTCTAAACAAGTCATAGATACCAAAAAAAAGATCAATATCAAATCCTATGATGAGGTGGAAAGAAGTTCCAAGGGGTTGGCCATCCTTCCTATTAGGATTGGCCCTATTGAAAAAGATGTTTTATTCCAAATAGTTGACGCTGGCCCCCTTGCATATAATTGTTAGGAATAGTCCCAAGAGATAACTGAGAGGGGGGGGGGGGGTGAATTAGTTATCTACAAGTTTCAATTCTTTATCCAATTAAGTATACTTAAAAATAAAGCATAAACACAATGGAAGAACACTTGAACACAACACCAATATTTTAGTTATGGGGAAACCCAAATAGGTAAAAAGCATGGTGGGAATTGACACCCACTAATAATCTGCACTACTATTTTATGATCCTTGTTAGAAGATATTTAACCTTGTTAAGAGTTTCTTTACAATATATTTAGTATAGTGACCTGGTTAAGGGTTGGAACCTATTAGGAGTCTTTTACAATTAACCCTATTAGGGATGAGGACGCACTGTCTAAGAGCACACTGCTCAAAGAGGTGAAGGCTACAACCTTCTGAATAACAGATAAACACTATATTTGGATCTTGGTGAGCTATGCTTTGACCTACTATCTAGATCAGTTCCAATGTATAGCACAAACACTTTACTTGGTCACATAGACCTTTTTCTGATGGCTCAACACTTCACACACTCTGCTCTACTCTTCACAATTAACTCTGAACCACACTTAGCAATCAAAAATGATTGCCTGTAAATATCTTTCCACTAAATGATATAATCAAGTTAGCCTATTAGAACCACCTTGAAATCATATTAGATAAACCATAATATACTCCAATAATAATTATGTTAGCTCTACTAAGTACACAACACAATCTGGGACCTGTCCAATATTAATAAATGTAGATGCACGCTACACACTATCGGCTCTACCAAAGTAACTAAAGTTTTCTCCTCAAGCTGAATTACATCATTCACTCTTAAAAAAACATTACTAACTCTTCTCCAAGCACTAATCCAAGGGTGCATACCAAAATGATAGGCACAACTCCTGAACCGATACAATCTCTGTTGGCTCTTGTGAATAAACACATGAAACTGCTACTGGTGAATAACGACTGTATAACTTCACTTCTACTAATCATCAAACTCTATGTCCATGAATGTAACATCACTAATATGTCTATATCACATATCTAAAGGTGCAAGGCTCCATGATGACTATACAGACAATCACTCATAGAACACTGCCTATAGCTCTGTCAGGAACACTATTGACACAAGCTACTATATAACTATCTATACTAATAGTTAACCTTTGTGTCCATGAAATCATGTTGATAACATGTCCATGCAACCTATACTCAAAGCTTACTACATAAGTCTTCAATGCATGCTACTTACCATATGTTGTCATCAATGACAAACATACAGTCAGACTAGCTTGCTGGCAAATCTCCAACAATCTCCCCCTTTGGCATTGATGGAAACATATGGAATGAAAAACACCACCAATGCAAATGAGATATTCTTTTATAACATTCTCCATTTCCCTATCAAAACTCCCCCAAGGATGAATCCTCCATCTGCTATAATATTCTTCAACATTCTCCATTTCCTCAACTGAATTGCTTCCATAACTAAATACTACTCCCCCTTAGTATATTACACCTTCTTTTACTTCTATTTTCATGACTATATATTACTCCCCCTTTGACATCAATTGAAAAGGGTGCCAAAAAGTTTAAGCACTCGTACTACTCCTAAGGTAGAGTAGTCAACCATCCACCAATCCCCGAGGACTGATGCTCTTTCATTTTTGTTCTAGGCAGAATCGGGGAAGGGAATTTTTCCCAACTTCTCCTTGAGATACTCAAAAGTATACTTTGGCAAGGGCTTTGTGAATATGTCTGCTAGCTGATCTTTAGTACTCACATAGTCCAACTTAACTTCTTTTTCTACTACTTTTTCTCTTAGGAAGTGATACTTGACCTCAATGTGTTTTGTTTTTGCATGCATCACAGGGTTTTTTGACATATTGATAGTGCTAGTGTTATCGCAATGTATAACAGTAAGATAGTCAATCTGAATTCCAAAATCCTTTATCATTTGTTTGATCCAAACAACTATAGAATAATTTAGGACTACTGCAACATACTCTAATTCTACTATTGACTGAGAGATACAATTTTTCTTCTTGCCTGTCCAAGTGATAAGTCTATCACCAAGAAATACTAATCCTCCTGATGTACTCTTTCTATCATCAATGCATCCTGACCAATCTGCATTAGTATATACATGAAGCTGAACATTTTTTGAATTGGGATACCATAGACCATAGTCTATAGTGCCTTGCAAGTATCTAAATATTCTTTTTACTACCATGAGGTGACTTTGTTTAGGTTCTACTACAAATCTTCCAACTATGCCAACTGCATTGGAAATATTAGGTCTAGTTTGAGTAAGATAAATCAATTTTCCAATCATAGAATTGTACAATGTTATATCTACTATTGGTGAGTCATCTTCTTTTGTAAGCTTGTATTTGGTTATCATAGGTGTCCCTACTAGCTTGCAATCATCCATGTTGAATTTCTTTAATATCTCTTTCACATACTTGGACTGATTAATGAAAATACTTTCTCTGTCTGCTGCACATTTAATCCCAAAAAGTATTTGACAGGTCCAATCATGCTCATCTCAAATTCACTCTGCATCTCCTTAGCAAATTCAACACTAAGTTTGTCATTACCTCCAAAGATAATGTCATCAAAAAATAGAGCTACAAGTAGTAAACCTTCAAATGTTTCTCTTATGAATATATTATAGTCTGCTTCTCCTTTCTTGAATCCAATCTTTGTTAGATATCTATCCAGTCTCTCATACCATGCTCTAGGGGCTTTCTTAAGTCCATAGAGGGCCTTCTTCAATCTACATACCATATCAGGTCTTTTTGATAAGGTGAATCCTTCTGGCTGCTCAATGTATACTTCTTCTCTCAATTCTCCATTCAAGAATGCTGACTTGACATCCATCTGATAGACTTTGAAGTTTTTGACTGTTGCATAAGCTAGAAACAACTTAATAGCTTCTAATATGCTCATAGGTGCAAATGTGTTTGAATAATCAATGCCTTCTCTTTGCACATATCCCTTACATACTAACCTTTCTTTATTTCTTACTACTGTACCATCTTCATTCATCTTGTTTCTAAATATCCATTTTGTTCCAATCACATTCTTATCACTAGGTCTTGGGACCAGTTCCCAAGTATCATTCTTGATAATCTGATCTAGTTCTTCTTTCATAGCATCATGCCAATCTGAATCATTACATGCATCTTCAACACTTAAAGGTTCAATCTGAGATAGTAAACATACCGCCTCATTGCTAGTTGAATTCTTTGCATTTTGCTCTTGTTAAGACTTTTCCGCTCTGATCTCCAATGATGTCATTCTTGGAATGGTTTCTAGATGTAAACTTTGGAACTTTAGGTGATACTTTCTCATCTTCCTTATGAGTTTCTTCTTCACTTGTTTCAAGGTCATTGAACAATACATTGATACTGTCAAACATCTCTTCAATAACTGTCTCACTAGTGGAAGGTCTAGGTTCTTGTTCAATCATAGGTGAGTAATCATGATATCTTTCTTGAACCATAAACTTTTCATCAATCTTAACATGAGCACTTTTAATGATTTTATTCAATCTTAAGTTAAAACATCTATAAGCTTTACTTTTAGTAGAGAAACCAAGAAAAATATCTTCATCACTTCTTGCATCAAACTTGCCCACTACTTCATCCCTCTTGATGTAGCACTTGCTTCCAAAGATTCTGAAGTATTTCACTATGGGAACATTACCAAACCATAGCTCATAAGGTGTATTGTTAGTGCCAGGCCTTAATTGTATTCTATTAATTGTATAGACTATTGAATTGACCACATCTCTCCAATAGGTGTGTGCAACTTTTCCTTCAATCATGATGGTGCGCGCTGTGTCAAGGATAATCATGTTTCTTCTCTCTATAATCCCATTCTGTTGAGGTGTTCTGGTGCAATTAATTGTCTCTTTATGCCATGTTCTTCATAGTACTCATAGAATTTGTTAGAGGTGAATTCTCCTCCTCTATCCGACCTTAGACATTTTATCTTAAGTCCAGATTCATTCTCAACCTTAGCTTTGAATATTTTTAACTTCTCAATGCTTCTGATTTATCTTTCAAGAACGCAACCCACATCATTCTAGATTAATCATCTACAAAAAAAATGAAATACCTTTCACCATAGTATGATCTTGTTTGAGTTGGTCCACATAGGTCTATATGAATCAGATCCAGTTTGTTCTCTACTGAATTATACTTGCTCCTACATTAATTTCTCACATGCTTTCCCATTAAACATTCCCTGCATATAGTATCAATTGGCTTTTCTATGCAAGGTAGGTCTCTAAATGCCTTAACATTACTGATCTTAACTATGTTATCAAAGTTGATATGACATAGTCTTTTGTGCCATAGCCAATTGCCATCTACTTTAGTGACAAAACAACTTGCTTCTGGATTAAGCTAAAAAATATTACCTTTAGTCTTTGATCCAGCTGCAATTATTTCTCCTTCCTTGTTGTTAATGATACACTTGTTTCCATTGAACTCCAATCTGTAGCCTTTGTCAAGAAACTGCCCAACACTCAGTAGGTTATGTTTCAAACCATCAACATAAAGAACATCATTAGTGCTATTCTTTCCATCCAGGGTGATGGCTCCTCTACCAATGATAGGTTTAGGAGTGTTATCTCCAAATCTGACCATGTCTCCTTTGTATTTGTCCAAATGAACAAATCTATCTTTATCACCTATCATGTGATGTGAGCAACCACTATCAATGATCCAATCTGTCCTGATGTCAGCTTGTGAAATCAGAGCTAATTCTTGTGATTCCTTATCATCTTCAAGAGAAATGAATCCAATTTCCTCTTTTGCCAATTCTTCATCTGATACTCCATCTCCAACATAGTAGCATTCCTTTGTGTACTTAGGCTAGTAGTTGTTCTGGTACCTTTTAACTCTTGTAGGACACTTAGATGCAAAGTGACCAATCTTATTACATGAAAAGCATTTAAATGGAAATTCACATTCATATTTTCCTTTTCCTTTCTTTTCTCTTTTAGCAATCATAGCAATGAAATCATCAAGTGTTTTATCTTCATCATCATCATCAAAATTACCAGAGGTGTTTGCAGATTTCTTACCATGGACTAATGCTTTGAAGGCTGTTTCACTTTTAGGTTTTGTCTTCAATCTTGAAATCTCAAAAGCTGAAATTTTTCTGATCAAGGTCTCTCTTTTGAAATTTGATGTAAGCTTCATGGTCTCATCAAGTATGTTGATCTTATTTTTATACTCAGCTATGAGAGTGGTCATCAATTTATCCATAATGACTTCTTCTGAGATCTCTCCACCATTCTTCTTGATTCCTGCAACTGCTTCATTAATTCTTTAGTTATAAGCTCTGATGTTCTCTTCAGGTAGCATCTCTAATGCATTGTATCTTTTCTACCAAGTTTTTCTACATGCATCCTTTTCTTGTTTATCTCCTTCAAACATGTCTTCTAGGTGCTTCCATATCTTGTAGGCTGTGTCTATTTTCTTTATCTCTAAAAACTCACTTTCAGATAGGGTGCTAATAAAGGCTTCTTTTGCTATTGCATTTTGATGGAACAAATCCTTCTACTTGCTTGTAGCATCATCCTTTGCAAGATCTTCTACAAAGGGGATCTCAACTTCCTTGATAGCCACTTCAAAAACTTCAAAAGAAATGCACTACAAATGTGTCATCATCTTGTTCTTCCAATCAAGATAATTATCTCCATCAAACTTAGGACTATCTTTTCTAAAGAATTCCATCTGATCAACCTCAACCTATTAAACTTTCTCTCCGATGCATTTGGCTCTCATACCAATTGTTAGGAATAGTCCCAATAGATAACTGGGAGGGGGGGGGGGGGGGGGGTGAATCAGTTATCTACAAGTTTCAATTCTTTATCCAATTACGTATACTTAAACATAAAGCATAGACACAATGAAAGAACACTTGAACACAACACCAATATTCTGGTTATGGAGAAACTGAAATAGGTAAAAACCTCGGTGGGAATTGACACCCACTAATAATCTACACTAGTGTTTTATGATCCTTGTTAGAAGATCCTTAACCCTATTAGGAGTTGCTTTATAATATATTTAGTATAGTGACCTGGTCAAGGGTCAGACCCTATTAGGAGTCTTTTCCAATTAACCCTATTAGGGGTGAGGATGCACTGTCCGAGAGCACACTACTCAAAGGGGTGAAGGCTACAACCTTCTGAATAATAGATACACAATATATCTGGATCTTGGTGAACTGCACTTTGACCTACTATCTGGATCAATTCTAATGTATATCACAAACACTTTACTTGGTCACATAGACATTCTTCTGATGGCTCAACACTTCGCACACTCTACTCTACTCTTCACAATTAACCTTGAACCACACTTAGCAATCACAAATGACTGCCTATAAATATCTTTCCACTAAATGATATAATCAAGTCAGCATATTAGAACCACCTTGAAATCATATTAGATAAACCATAATATACTCCAATAATATTATTTTCAGCTCTACTAAGCACCCAACACAATCTGGGACCTGTCCAATATTAATAAATGTAGATGCACACTACACACTGTCAGCTCTACCAAAGTAACTGAAGCTTTCTCCTCAAGCTGAATTACATCATGTGCTCTTAACTAAACATTACTAACTCTTCTCCAAGAACTAATCCAAGGGCGCATACCAAAATGATAGGCGCACCACCTGAACTAATACAATCTCTATCGGCTCTTCTGAATAAACACAGGAAACTTCTATTGGTGAAAGAAACTGCATAACTTCACTTCTACTAATCATCAAACTCTACATCCATGAATGTAACATCACTAATATGTCTATATCATATATCCAAAGGTGCAAGTCTCCATGATGACTGTACGAACAATCACTCATAGAGTACTTCCTGTAGCTCTGTTAGGAACACTGTTGACACAAGCTACTATATAACTATTTGTACTAACAGTTAACCTCTGCATCCATGATATCATGTTGATAAAATGTCCATGCAACATATACTCAAATCTTACTACTTAAGTCTTTAATTCATGCTACTTACCATATGTTGTCATCAATGAAAAACATACAGTCAGCACTGACTTGCTGGCAAATCTCCAATAGTAATATCTTACTCGGTAGACCAAGGATTCATGATATGAAAGTAGTGCCATCTAATTATCATCAGTGTGTTAAGTTCCCTTACAATGGAGTAGAGATTTGTATACCTGGAGATAACACTGTAATGGCTAACTTAGTTTCAACAAGTGCTCATGTTCCCCTCAATAGAGAAGCAGAAGACTTCAATGAAACCTTAGCTAAATGTAAAGACAATTTCAAAATAGTAGACCTTGGCATGGGGGGGGGGGTATCAACTCAACTTCCTCATAACACTTGCAATTTCACCTAGGTCTTATGGAAAGTCTTCACAAGAAATGATACCTTCCTCTTCAACTATGAATTTATTTTCCACATTTGTAGGATCCTTAGTGCCTATTCAAGATGAGAAAGAAGAGATAGCTGTTAAAGACTGGATTTATATAGAAGAGAAATATGTGCACAATGAGAAATTCTCTCCCTCTCCTAAGGCTTATGGAAGAGGGTATACTTTTACCAAATAGATGGGCTATCCTGGACATGGCCCTCTTAGTCATAGATTGGATGCTAGAGCCAAACCCCTTGATCATGATATTTTTGGATGCAAGTCTAAGAAGATGATTGGCATAGGATTTGTGAATCACAACAAGAACACTACTCCTATCCTTGATGAGTCAGATAGTGAAGATGGACTAGAATATATACCTAATTTGACAAATCAGCAAGATATGTGTGAAGATTGGGTCCCTTCCACTAATCTCCTTTGTGGAGATTTTGATAGTCTAGTCACTCATGAGACAGTTTCAACCTTAGAACAAGATGAATCAGATGTAAAAGATCCTATGAAAGAATTTAAATGAAATATTCTTGTTCATTTGGTGGAAAGAGAAGGTGTAAACATCCTATCAAGATGTCTCAAACCCTCATGGTGTAAACATCCTAGTCGAAGTTCATAAATAAGTTCATATGAGTATGTATGGGAATCCTTCTTAGAGCCTTCCATAGTTGACATGGATGTTGATGTCATCTACACTTATAGTTCTCAACTTGAGGTAGCCAATGAGTTACATGTAGGATTAGAGGATTTGAACCCATATGTTGCCTTAGCGGACGATTCTTCACTTGTTAGGACAAATCCTGATTTGGGTGGCTTAGAAGGATACTTGATGGACTCTGACTCTTTAGTCACTAGAGATAATATCATTCACATTCACAACCTTGAACCAGTCATTGACTTACCTCTTTTTCATCCTAACCTCATTGATTGATCTGAACGCTATCAAGAACTTGAGCTCTTAACATTCAAAATGATTATGAGATAGCCTCTTACTTGAATGCCATTGAATCCATAGTCTCTTCTACCAGTGAACTGGCTACCAGCATGACAAAGCTAGACATCAAGTACCTTAGTCACAAAATAAAAAGAAAAGAAAATCAAAAGAATAGGAGTTTTGATGGAGAAAACCACTATGTGGTGGTGTCAAAACCAAAAAAAGTAAAAATAAATGATGTATTCAAGGGTGAAAACCTCTCTGAGGTACTTAAGGATGAGGTACTTGATCATCTCCCTAGTTACTTTCAAGATGGATCTTTAGTGCTTATTGAACCAATAAAAATAGTCAATTTGGGTGTAGATGAGGCTCCACAAATAGTACACTTGGCTCAGTCCTTGTCACCACAAGAAAAAGAAGCTTACACTAAGTTCTTACAAAAAAAGAAGATAAAATTTGCATGGACTTATATAGATATGCCAGGGTTGGACACTAACCTTATCATGCATCACTTGTCCATAGCCCTGGGTGTCAAACCGGCTAAACAAAAATTGAGAAAGATGCATCCTCACATAGCTCTCCTAGTCAAAGCATAATTAGAGAAACTCCTTGGTGCATGATTCATAAGAGATATTGACTATGATGAATGGATATCAAACATTGTACCAGTTTCCAAACATGACAAATCCATTCAAATTTGCACAAATTTTAGAGATGTCAATAGATCATGCCCAAAGGATGACTTTCCACTTCTTGATATAGACATGATAGTGGATATGAATGCAGGTTATGAGATTTATTCCTTGATGGATGGTTTTTATGGATACAATCAAATTAAGATAGCTCCTGAAGATCAAGAAAATACTACATTCACTTGTGCATGGGGTACCTATTGTTGGAACTTTATGCCTTTTGGATTAAAAAATGTAGGAGCCACCTATCAACGAGCTATGACAACCATTTTCATGACATGATGCATAAAAAAATGGAATATTATGTGGATGAAACCTTGGCCAAGTATAAGAAAAGAGATACACACTTAGATGATTTAGAAGTCATTCTGGATCACATGGAACAATTTAAACTAAGGTTAAATCCTAAAAAGTGTGCATTTGGTGTCACCTCTGAAAAACTACTAGGATTCATCATTTTAGAAAAAGGAATAGAGGTAGACCCTAAAAAAGTCCAAGCAATCATAGATATGCAACCTCCTAGAAACATTAGTCAATTGAGGAGTCTTCAAGGATGTCTTCAATCCATAAGGAGATTCATTTCACAGTTGGCAGATAGAGCTCAACCTTTCAACAAGAACTTACACAAAGGAGTCAAATGTGTTTGGAATGAGGATTGTCAAAAGAGCATAGATCAAATCACGAAATACTTGGCAAATCCTCCCATTTTAATGCCTCCTATCCCAGGGAGACCACTTATTCTATATATTTCAGCAACAAAATCTTCCTTCGGGGCATTATTAGCTCAACTTGATGAACATGGGAAAGAAAGAGAAATATACTACATTAGCCACGCTCTTATTTCATATGAGGTTAACTACACTAGCATTGAGAAAGCTTGCCTTGCAGTTGTGTTTGCTTCCCAAAATTTGTGACATTACATGCTTGCGCACACTATACATCTCATAGAAAAAAATAGATCCACTCAAGTGTTTACTAGGTAAGGCTGCCCTCACAGGTAGACTTGCTAAATGGATGATGATCCTTTTAGAGTTTGACATAGAGTACATTGAGCATAAAGCAATCAAAGGACAAGCCACAGCACATCAATTGGCTGATTTTCCAATACAAGATAATGCACCTATTCAAGTTGACTTCCCAGATGAACACCTCATGTATATGATCGAAAGAACATGGAAGATGTTGTAATGCCCCTCCAAACCCTATCAAGTCTTGGTTATGTTCACTTGAAATTAGGAAGGACTATATGTGAGAATGATCCTTCTTGAGATGGTTTCTTAAGCCGAACCTCTTCCAACTTACCATAACTTCATATTTTAATGTGGGAAATAATAATATTTACATAGGTATGTTACTATACATCTTCTTGTGCGTCGATGATAGTTCAGGACCTTAATGCTAAAAGGATCACCTGATAGACGTATATGATTTTATGTGAAATGTTCATTATTATTATTTATGTGTACATTAGGTTAATTGATTATAATCATTTAAGGGTTAGATGGGTTACATTCTCTAATAACATTACTTGGGATTAGACATGATTAATGCATTTATGGTTATATGATTTGTTTATCTTGATTTGATAATGGGACATTTTGAGTACATTTATGATTATTAAATGGGTTTGTGAAAGATAATAGATGATTTATACTTACATGATTATGTTATGATTCATTATTGTTATACAATATAGAAAAGAGATCATTTTGATACTAACCACACTAATCCAATTATGCTTTGTTGATGCGACTGTCTGATGTGACTGTTGGATGAGGGGAGGCAGTCGTAGTTACTCCTCCAGGAGGTCCACAAGATGTCACACTCTCCCTTCTTATTTGCAATTGTTTGTACACACACACACAGATATATATATATATATATATATATATATATATATATATATATATATATATATATATATATATATATATATATATATATATATATATATATATATATATATATATATATATATATATATATATATATATATATATATATATATATATATTGGTGTACTTGGTTGGTGTTGCAGGATGTAGGTACCAGGCATCGACTCCACTTGGCTACATAGGTCTGAGCATGCCTTAAAAATCCTTGAATTGTTGTTGTGTGGAGATATTACCAAGATTACTCTCAAGATTACCCGCGGACTTAGATTTCTATTTAGGAGGTTACCCTAGTTGGGGAATTTGAATGTGGTATGTGATGTGGTCTTGTGATTTATGATTTGATGTCATTTTGTGATTTATGATGTGAGTTAGATTTATCCTTATTAGTATATGTATATATATTTATATATATAAGTGTATATTGATTGTATGTTATATAGGTATGTGTATATGTGGGTGCATACACATATACCTGTGCTTATATGAATAATAGTATTTGTATGTTTTTTAATTATTGTTGAAATGGTATGTTATTTATAATAATTAATGAAGTGGATTAAATAAAAGTTAAAATAATATTAATAATAATAATAAAAAGAAAGGTTGTTTGTATTAAGACTAGCTATCTAGGAGGGAGTTGAACTCGAGACCTCCTAGAAGTTAGGCTAGTTAGATTCCATGTGTGCTATGTGTTTTCCTTGATAGTTATTTGTTGAGTTTTCTTGTTATGATTTTATTTTGAGACTATTTTAATTAAATTTATTAAAAATTTGATTAAGTCTTTTATGGGAAATTATTTGGTTAGCCCTCCAACCAACTATGGAAGTTGGAGAAGTTGCTTCCCGTAAAGCAACTCCTCCAACCACATAGTCAGAGGATAATTTTGGAAGATTTTTTTTCTTCTGGGTTGTCTGTAATTGATCTCTCTAGAAATTTTAGGTGAAAGTTTATGTGAATTTGAGAGCCTCTAGTTGGTGAAGTCATTTGTGTGAGGATTGCTTAGAATTGATTGCCAGAGGAAGATTTCCAGAAGGATATCTACTTAAGGATTGAAGTTTCACAGAGATTCTCCAGTCAAGAGAAGAGGATTCTCCGTAGGACCCAAGGTAGGGTCTAAACTGGGAAGAATCTCCATTCTTCCTCTTTGTGTATGAATGTGTTCTCTATGTGTTGTATTGTCTATGTAAATTTCAGAATGATTGTGTTATACATATATATGTTGTGCTTGTGTTAGTGATTTGGAGTTTAGGATTATGTTTAAATATTTTTCCATGTTGTATGTATATGAATATTTCTGCATTTGTAAGAGGTTGTACGGTCCTTAGCATTCTCCTTGTATCTCCTTTCTTATCCAGAATGTCCATGAGTTCTTCGAGGCTTTAGAACTTCTGTTTCAACCCTACAGTTTCATATTTATTTTTGCACCACCTTTCTTTGTCTAGATCTAGAATAGATTTGTTAGATAGATAGGATGGATTGATGGGTTGTTTCTAAAGGGAAACTAGGAGATCTCAAATGGGTTGTGCCTAGATTAGGCAACCATAGTTCCCATAATGCCTAGTTTTACCAGCAAGTCAGAGTTGACAGTTGCATTTTTTAGTTTTTGGCAATCGGTTTAGTGTCGATCGAGCAAGGTTAGTTTAGTGTCAATCGAGAAAGATCAGTTTAGTGTCGACTGAGCAAGGTCAGTTTAGTGTCAACCGAGCAAGGTTGGTTTAGTGTCAACTAAGCAAGGTCAGTTTAGTGTCAACTGAGCAAGGTCGGTATAGTGTTAACCGAGCATGTTAGTGTTAATCGACCAAAACTATGTCAACTGACTAAACCAGTGTCAATTGACTAGTTTGTATCAACTGACCAAACTATATATCAATTGACCAGACTGTATCAACCGAGTAGATTAGTGTTAACTGAGGGAAACATGATTTATACAAGTATAACATTTAAGTATAAGTCACAATATACTTTAAGTTATACTTCTATAAAAGAATTAGGTACCTTCTGGGATGATTGAGATAGGTTTCAGCTTCATAGGAGTTAAGATGCAAATTATAGTTTTTGGTTTTTTTGAAAATTTCAAACTTAGCCTTGGAAAAGTTTTATGTTTTTCTTTGAGATGTCTTGTGTTAGACATTCTTCCAATAATTCTTGTTATGTATATGGATAAGGTTAGGACTTGTTCTGAGGGCCTAAGTGTGTAGGGGAGTTTCCTAAACCTATGAATCAGGACTTGGAAGTGTTATCCTATATTTGTGGCTTGTGATGGGGGTAAGGGAATAGGAACCTTAAGTGAGTGGCTCACCATAGGTTTTGGAACCCTAAAGTGGTTACTAGATGATCCTATGGGTGGGTTTGTAAAAAGTGATAAACTTAAAAATTAACCTGGGAAGGGGGGATTCAAAAGATAATGAAAGAAAACATAATAATGGCCACACAAACCTAATTGGAGTACTGGGACTAGGGATAATTGCTAGGGTGGATCCCTATTCATAAAGGGGGGACCAGGGTTACATGGTTGCCAGGGTGGATCCCAATACACAGGTTGTGTCATGACACTCACTTAGGTGGTCTTCTAGAACCTTAACCTCAGTGTTATAGTATGATGATATTTAATGTGCTTTGTTCTTATTCTTTTGAGCTTTGGTTTATTGGTATTTGAGACTTAGATCACCTTAAGGTCTTGAGAGTACCTTGGTTCTATCTCCTAGCATGGGGGGTGGAACTTTATTAGTTTCACATGGTTGGGTGGAAATCTTTCAAGGTATTGTTCATGGTTTGAGTCGTGGCTTGGATTCTGAGTTGTTCAGTGATGAAGCTTCTATTCTTGTATCATGTATCTCTATCTTTTGTTATCAAGATGTAAAGATGTATGGTGAGCCTTGGGAAACTTGATGTAATAATCTTTCTATATGCCTTCGGGCAATGTGCAGTAACTATAATTATGTTTGTAAAAGGAAATTGTAAGAAATAAGTTATGTTTAAGGGAAGGGTAAAATTATGAATCTAAAAAGGGGATTGAATATTGTTAAATCAATGAGAAATTCCTACCTTATATCTCTTGTGAATTTTAAATGAAATTGAAAGTAATGATTCTATGTAAACTTTTGCAAAGAACTTATAGTTGTAAACTTCTTAAGGAATACTCATTTTGATATATGGAATAGTGAAAAGATATGCTAAGAGTTCAAGGGTATCTCTAGGTGAAATAATAAGGGTAAGAAACATGTATGTTATTAAAATAGTGATGAGATGTGATTTCTTAAATGTATAGTTCAATATGATTAATGTGTGGTTATTCAAACTAGGTTTTAATCTCAATTCTTAACTAAACTTGTACATGGTTACAGATGATAATTTGTGGAAGTTAAACTTATGGAAAAAATTATTCATTTAATGATTTATGTTGGTTAATAATATATGGTTAAGTACTTTACGCTCTTTCTATTACTATCTTGAAATAAAAATAGGAAGTAAGGACTCTTATTGGAAAAGCTTAAATGAGTTTTGATGGTGCATTTGAGTTGAGCATAGATATAGTTTTGAAGTAGAATGAAAGCTATGTTCCAATGTAAATTAAAATTGAAATGAAAATAGAATTGCATTAGATTAAGTAATAAAATGAAATACTTGATAATGGTAAATGAATTCATTAAGGGAACCTTAAGGAATGTACTTGTGAATAGTAATGATGTTATGTTAGAATGTAAAAAAAAAATATAGTTGTAATTTTAGGTCATAGACCTGATTCCTTATGGGTTCCCTGGTGAGGACATTATAAATGTTCTTTGATGGATCATTTATGCAAAACGGTTCAGGAGCTGGTGTGTTGTTTGTTTCTCCTCATGGGTACACGATTCCTAAGTCTTACAAGTTATGGTTCCCATGTACAAACAACAGTTTTGAGTATGAAGCTTTAAAAAATAGACTTAAGATGGCCATAGAATGGAGAATCATAGAGTTACACATCTATGGGGATTCATAGCTAATAATCAACCAAGTCAATGATGAATATCAAACAAAGAATAAGAAACTAGTACCTTACAAGAAAATGGTTGATTCCTTGAAATAATACTTCAGAGTTGTCATGTTTTAGCAAATCCCTAGAGAAGAAAATAAATTAGTTGATGCTATGGCCACACTTGCTTCACTCCTTCAGTTAGGGAAACATGAATCTAGATTTGAATTCCTGGTGGAAGAACTACATCACCCTATCTATGACTCCCAAGAAAGCCATGTCATTTTTACCCTTGTTAGTCATGAATCATCCCATTATGGTGCCATTTACTCATACCTTCATGATGGCATTATACCTGAAACCTTTAACTGATTTGAATGCAAAAACCTTACCTGAAACACCTCTCACCATTCCCTTATCCCTAATAATTTATGTAGGAGGGGTCTAGATGGAACACTTCTTAGATGCTTAGAAAAGGAAGAATCTAACCAAGCATTAGTTGACATCCATGAGGGCATCTGTAGGGGACATTCCAATGGTCTTTCCATGGCCTGTCGAAGGTTGCTTAGGGTAGGGTACTATTGGCCTATAATGGAGATTGATGTAGTAGATTTTGCAAAGTCATGTGAAAAGTGTCAAAAACATGGTAACTTGATACATGTTCCAAGCAAGGAGCTCATTCCTTCTATATCTCATTAGCCATTTTAGTGCTGGGCCTTTGATCTTGTTGGGAAGATTCATCCCAACTCATCAAGTGGACAAAAGTTTATTATCACTACTACTAATTACTTCACTAAATGGGTAGAAGCTATCCCACTTTCTGTTGCCTCAAGCAAGATAGTCTCTCTATTCACTCTAAACCATATCATCTGTCAATATGGAGTGCCTTCCAAGATTACCACTAACAACAAAGGCCAGTTCAAAAATAAAGACCTTAAACAACTCTACAAGAAATTCAAGATTAAAGAACATTGGTCCTCCATTTACTTCCCACAAGGAAATGGTCAAGAAGAGGCATCAAACAAAACCATTCTTGAAATCCTACATAGAACAGTTTGTAAGAGTGCTAGAGATTGGAACTTACAGATAAATTTGGCTTTGTGGGCCTATAGAATGAGTATTCATACTCCTACTGGGGCTACTCCTTTTTCCCTTAGATATGGTACTGAAGCAATGTTACCTTTAGAGGTTGAGATTCCTTCACTTAGAGTTTCCCTCAAAGGTCTAGTTACAAATGAAGACTATCGTGCCATGAGACTTCAAGAGTTAGAACTTCTAGATGAGAAATGCCAAGCATCATTTGACCATATGAGGGTTTATCAAAAGCGCATGTCCAAAGCCTTCAACAAAAAGGTTTTCCATAGAGAATTTCAAGTGGGATATGTTTTCCTACGTGAAAGTCCTAAGAATCATCAACATAGAGATCAAAAGGGAAAATTTGAACTTAATTGGCTTGGACCTTACATTATTACAACAAATTTTAGGTCAGGTGCTTATTTACTATCTACAGCAGTGGGAGAGTAGCTCCCTGATCCTATCAATGTCTTGCACCTAAAGAAGTTCTATCCATGATGCTCGTTCTGTCTAGGGGCATCCTTTGTACATACTTATTGATCCCGAAAAAATCCAAAAAATGATATATTGTCAACAATTCTAAAAATCCAAAAATGTCCTAAAAAAATGATCATCTTAGTGAAAACCTAGCAATGGGAGCTTTGATGTATCTCAAAAAAATTATATATTTTAAAAATACAAAAAAAAAAAATTAAAAATTAAAAATTAAAAAAAAAAGAAAAAGAAAAAGTGCCTTGGTGAAAACCTGGAAACAGGTGCCTTGGTAGCAAAAAAATAAATAAAATAAAATAAAAATTGCAATAAAATCCAAGTGGTGAAAACCTAGAAACAAGTGCTACTTGAGGCCTTTGCACCCTTGTTTCGTAGCATGTGTCCTAGACACTTAGCCTTTCTCCATCATGCCTTGTCCTTGTTGCCTTGGTTTGGAATTGGTCTTTTTCTTTGTCTAGGGCGAATAATTGTGTTAGCTTTGGTCTCTTGGATGCGTTAGTCTTTAGGACACCTCACAAATGGTGTTTTTCAACATCACCCCAACTGCATTTTTCAACACAACCCCTGACATTGAGTATTTTTCAACACTTATCAGTTTGGTCTTACCCAATTTTGTCATGTGATCTTACCTACTTTCAAGCATTCGATCCTTATCCTCAGAACTTAGTATCAATTAACAAACTTAAATTTTTAAACAAAACACTTAATTCTTGAGCTATGTCATGATCTTTTCTTTGTGTGCTGACTGTTACTGATTTTCGTTGAGTGTCCTTGTCTAATAAGTCTCTCTGGTATGCATAGCTAGGGGACTAATGTTTTTTTATTTTTCTTTCTACTTGTGGGTGTGGTCTTGACACTCTAGAGTGTCTCTTGTTGTCCCATTGAAACACTTAGGAGATTTGAGGCATCATCCTTGACTATTTTTGCACAACCGTTCTTATTGTCATCCCAGCATCTATGCCTTGATGCGAGCATGGTTTTGCTACATTAAATTGGGTAAGCTAACATCGAAGTCATCTTGACCTTTATGTCTTTGATGCTTATGTTATAATCTTTCCACATTCCAATCTAATATAAATCACATTCATATCTTCATTGTTGCACTTATGACTAATGATGATTGTGTGATTTTTCGATGTCTATTAATAATGGCTCAATGATGAAAATAAGTTCCTTAAAATTCTCTAATGAATGATGAACACAAAATCCTATGTTACAATTGCTCTATTGCAAGTACACCTTTGCATTTTCATGTAGCTTGCATTGTTAAAATTTATGTTAATTTGCATTTTTAGGTTGCATTATGAGTTTGAGAGGGTTTTCCTTCATCTTTCTTTTGGACTTTTAATCAACTGTGGTCATGTTTTTATCTTCATTTCATTATCTTCTTTCACGATATCAATCAAAATTTTCTATCTTAAATAGTTGATTGATTTTGGGGCATACTCTTTCTTAAGGCAAATTCCCTTTCTTCTCTTCATTTCTTTCCACCTCTTCCAAACTTCTATCTTCCATTTGCTTTCACCCCACTTCTTTTCTTCTAATTCAACCTTGGGGAATAATCTTTCATGCTTGATGATCTACCTTGGTTATGTGATCCTTATATCTTTCATCTTACATGAAGAACCTTTTCTTTAGTTTGATTTGGTCAAATTTATCAATTTTTTGTTTCTCCTCTATCTCATTTCGATTTTGATCATGAGGGGGCAGTACCTATCAAACTTCAATCCTTGATTCAACTTTATTAATCCTATCAATTGCTCTGCTTGGGGAAACCTTTCCTTAGATTCTTATCTTGGACATGTCAATTACCTATTTACAGGACAGTACATATCAAACTTCAATCCTTGATTTAGCTTTATTAATCCTATCAATTGCTCCACTTGGGGAAACCTTGCTTGAGATTCTTATCTTGGACATGTTAATTACCTATTTACAAGGGTTTTGACCTTATCTTTTTCAATCAGCTTATCTCTGTCCTGATGTGTTCCCATTCATCGATCAAACGTCTGGGTTGTTTTTGTTGAGTTTTATTAGGATCGCTGCAAATGTATTAACATTGCCTCTTCGGTATATGTTTTCCAAGAGTAGTGAAATCTCATTTATATTGTGGAAAACACATTGAGAGACATGTCCCTTCATGGGACATGTCTATTCATTATTATTTAATTTATTTTATCAATTAACTATTTAGTTATTATGAGAATAATTATAATATATATATATATAATAAATCATTTCTCATAATAATCATATTGTCGGTATAATTTATCTGACTGATGCTACAAACATCAACACTCCCTCTTAGCTAGGGAGGATAAATCGATCCAATGTCAACACTTAAGACACTTGACAACATCAATCATATGATGTAATCAATACAGGCATCATCCTCATGATGTAATCAATAGAAACATAGTCTCAATATGTGGATTGCCTCCATCGGTGATTCTATCCACAAGTTCTCAGGTGGATTGCCTCCATCAATGATTCTATCCACAAGCTCTTGTGTATTGGCCTATTAGAATGTCAACACATGACATTCACCAAATACTTTGAGAATTGGCCTATTAGAACATCAACATATGATATTCACCAAGTAATCAATAAGGTACTAGCCTGCAAAATATCAACACATGATATTCACCAAATATCTATCATATATCTATACAAACAACTCATAGACCGTCAATGACATCTAACACTTAGTTGTTGATTTACAAGATATATCTAAGAAAACAAATTATAGACCATCAATTTAATAACATCTAACACTTAGTTGTTGCTTTACAAGATGTATCTATAAAAGCAACTTATAGACCATCAATTTAATGACATCTAACACTTAGTTGTTGGTTTACAAGATATATTTATGCAAACAACTTATAGACCATCAACTTAATGACATCTAACACTTAGTTGTTGCATTAATTCGTCATGATCTATTTCAACATTATAAATAATGTATATCATGATTTAAGTTATTGTAAGATAGTCACCTTCCAATAACTTCTACAAATACAAGTGATAATCATTTGGAAGTCATCACTTCCTTATGATGTACACAGGAGGTAGGCCCATTGAAATCATATAGTCACACATATGTGAACTTTTGAACTCCCTCTGAATGTCAATCTTCAGAGCTCCTCATCCAATGTTACCTTTGATGAAGTGTCAGACTCCCTCTCAATTTGATATCAATCCTCCTTTTCCTGCAAGAGAATCCTCATAAAAGATCAAGGCAAATAGCTCTTATAGTATGTTATAGAAATACAAATAAGAGAGAGACTACATTGATTAGATAAATCAAAATACTCAAAGATAAAGAATACTTATTTGCACATCAATATCCTTTTATTTAATCTTTCATTCCATTAGACTTAATATTGTAATTGAAAACAATTGTTTATTTAGAAAGTTATAGTGAGTTACTATAACTCTATATGTCTTAAAGAACATAATTTCATTCTTAATGGAGGCACAACTAATCCAAACTTAACATCAATGTAGAAAAGATATAAATTTATGTCTACAAATGATTACACCGTCAATTGTTTATTTCCAGAATAAATAGTTGCAGAATAATGTACATACCTTCATTGGAGTGCAGTTGCCTTTATTCCAAAACAAATAATATTAAAGTTTCTAGAAAGGACAAAAAATTGAGTGCACCTATTTTTGTAATTGACGCTGACTATTCTTAATAGGACTGACTTCTATTCTGAATTACTGTAAGAAATTTGCATGCTGTCATACTCCCTTTGGACTGTTGTTAGAGGGAAAACACGTATGACTAACTTCCCAGCGGTTCAAGGTATCTGCACTCACCACATAATGTAGTCTGATATTCTATGAAGAATTTCCCTTATTACAACCTCTGATATTGTTGTCGCTCAGTGTTGAGTAATTTATAATTCACCTTATCATCACATCAATGTTGTATCACTTCATAACGTGGCTTTCTCTATTAGCTTTTGGAACAACGATATCTTCTAACGCTAAAGGTAATATAATGCATTATATCTATCAATCTTTGTCTTTTGTTTCATGGCAATATCGATTGATATTAATTTTCATTGCTCATTATTCCATACATCTTTTGATTTCTTCCTTGTATGTTTATTGTCACAATTTTATATGATCTGGCATTTCTACATTTGCAGTTTGGCTCTGATACCATGTTGAGTTTTATTAGGATCGCTGCAAATGTATTAACATTGTCTCTTCGGTATATGTTTTCCAAGAGAAGTGAACTCTCATTTATATTGTGGAAAATACATTGAGAGACATGTCCCTTCATGGGACATGTCTATTCATTATTATTTAATTTATTTTATCAATTAACTATTTAGTTATTATGAGAATAATTATAACACACAGACACACAGACACAGACAGATATATATATATATATATATATATATAATAAATCATTTCTCATATTAATCATATCATTGGTATAATTTATCTGACTGATGCTACAAACATCAATAGTTTTGTTATCCCAAATCGATCTCACACTTCAACTGCATTCTTTGACTACATGTGTTCCCATAAAGATCACGCATTAGTCAAAGAGGGTGAAATGTATGCACCCTAAAATGGTCACCTAGACTATGGGCCCCCATTCTTCAATTTATCAATTTCTTGAATCAATGCCTTGCATTATTTTCAATTCAAATCAATTTCCTTGATGAAATCATAATTAATTCAATCATTTCAATATTTCCTAAGGTTTGATCATTTTATCCTAAGCCTTATTTAATTAAAAGAAAAATTCCCTTTTAATTAAATAAATAATCTTATTAAAAGAAAATCCCTCTTTGAATCTCTCATTAAATGGTGTACTTGCATGGGCACAAACTAGGTCTAAACTGAGGGCCTCCATTATAAACCCTTGCATTCCATGAATAGAGAGCTACGAGTCACCATTTGAGACCTCATTCTTGAGAAATCTTGGATATAATGACTCATAGAAGTGTGTCAACATTTTAGCACACACTTGTTTCCAAACAACTTTGGGTCATCTCTTTTCCCACCCAGTTTACTAGATATCTTCATATTGTTTTCAATGTTTATAGAAATCCTAAAAGAATCTCTAAGAGTTTTTGGTTCTTTATCTCTTATTAGGTATCCAACCTTACCATCAAAGGCATTGAAGTATGTTGTCAGACATAAATTATCATCTAACCTCATAACTTGAAACAATTTATGCATACCCTTTTGAAATCTCATGTTAAACTCAGCTACAGACTCATTCTAATTGTTTCTTTTGTTATTAAATTCATTTAACATGAAACTAGCATTAGGTCTATCACCATATTGTTCTTTAAAACATTATTTCAAATGCATCTCATGAATCAATACAATGATCATAGATTCTTTTAAACCAATCTCTAGCATCCTCTACCAAAGATTGAACAAAGAACTTCATAACTACATCCTCATGTTTTATCTCATAGCCATTCAACATGTCAATAAACAACCTAAGGTGTTCTTCATAGAATTATTTCCAGTAAATTTAGTTACCTTATCTCTAATCTTAGTTGGAATAATGTTAGGATAACCTAGTATCCCATCAAAACTAATTGGCCTATACCCTTCTAATTGCATAGGTCTTCTTTGGAAACCCAATCCAATATTTCCACTAGGACTAGCATTAATTGCTATCCCCCCACCTACTTGTATATTTGACTATTGTTTAGAATCAACATTTAACTTTCCAGATGAAGAAGAAATCATATTATGAGCATCAATATTACCAAGTGGAGCAGCATTAGTAGTTACAGATGGCATGCCTACTTCAGTTGTAGATGGTCCAAGAGTGTTTGTAGATGAAGAATTAAAAAATTGGATCTTCCTTCCCATTTCTTCAATAGATGCTTCAACCTCAACCTTTTCCAATTCCTTTGCTAGATCACATATTTCTTTCCTTCTCTTTTCCATCTCCACCTCAAAATTTGAGACAAGTGGTGGGATTTTTGGATTCCAACCACCTTTTTCTTACCCCTATTGTTATCAATAGCATCAGGCTTTCTATTTTCACTTACACTCTTCTCTTTGGGCTGAGATACATAACTTTTTATTTGTCTAATCATAGGGCCCTCTTGTTCAAACACATGGTCTCGTAACAAACACTCTTTATCACTTCTTATGGCAACAAGGTCTCCAAAGAGATTAGGTTGTAAGGCTTTAGGAGTAGAAGAAAATATTTTATTTCTTTCCTTTAATTCATTAATCTTTATGAGTAGACACTCTCTTTCTGTTAGTGCATTTATAGTTTTGGCATCTCTTTCTTTCTGCAACCTCTTGTATATTACATGTTGTTCTGCTAGTTGCAATCTTAATGCACCCAAATCAGTTGGGTCTATCATAACATCATCAGAGCTTGATGATATATCCATATCAGTAATGTTTTGATATGGGAAATGGAACCATCTTGGCTCCATTTTTTTCCTTTTAGGAATAAATTCATCTTGATGTAGACTTGGTAGATAACCCTTATTCACTCCCTTTACATTTTGATTTACAAGTATAACCTTGTCTTGATATAATACCTCTGGGGTATCATAGAAATTATCTCCTAACCACTATCTATTAGAAAGTTGACTATACTAGTGTATATGACTACAATTAGCATTGTCATTATGGAAAAAAAGTCATATGGAGTTATGGTTTCAGCGCACTTACTTAGAAGATTAGAATTTGGCTAAGTATGGAAGACAAAATAGTTAGTTAAGTACCTAATGAACATAGCATCAGTGCACATGTGTATGATCTAGTTTTGGTATGCACCCTCAAAGATAAGATTTTGAGTATGTAATCATGCTAAGTCTAAGAATGCATGATCAGATGAGTTAGTATGAAGAAGTTACAATGAGTTGAAGTGACATAGTCAGTGAGTGACAAAATAGAATAGAGCATGCAACCGAGAAACAATATTTTTATTAGCAGTTATTATTTTGTTTTGTAAAGGCTATACGCTTATTATAATTGTGTTATAGACTTGTTAATATCATTGTATGTAAACACACTTGAGCCAATTCATTTGGAAGCATTCTATGTAATAGATTATAGGCCAACTTAGTGAATAGTTTTGGTTGCACCTATACATAAGACATGTGTTTTTTTATTAGAGCATGAGATGGACAAAAAATATTAAATAGAAGAGCAGGAGGATGTGAAGTATGAGTTAAGAGAAGTAAGAATGTTATAGATATTTACAAGAAGTTAAAGCATCAATGCATAAAAGGAACTGATCAGACAAGTAGTGCCATAGCAATAGTTCACCTTGTAGATATAGTGTGTATCTAATATCTAGGAGGTTGTATCCTTCCTTATTGAGCAGTGAGCTCTAGCAGTGAGCCTTCCACCCCTAGCAGGGTTTGTTACTTCAAGACTCCTAATAGGGTCCGACCCTTGACAAGGTCATTTTACTAAAGCATTGTAATGATTGCTCCTAATAGGGAAAAGGAACATTAACAAGTTCATAATAAACAAGTATAATTATTAGTGGGTATTAATTCCCACCAGGGTTTTTCCTTTGGCCAAGGTTTCCCCGTAATCATATATGTTGGAGATTTTCTAGCAAGCTAGTGCTGACTATATGTTTTTCATTGATAACAACATGTGGTAAGGAACATGTGTGGAATCCTAATGGAGAGAGCCTTGAGTATATTTTTCCTAGATATATTATCAGCATGATATCATAGACGTAGAGGTTGATTCTAAGTGAAGACAGTAATACAGTAGTCTGTATCAGTGAGTGTTCTTGATAGGTCCCAGGAAGAGTTCTATATGTGATTTATAGTATGGTTGTAATGAAGCCTTATGCATTTATATTTATGTTGAAGGCATGTGTATGATGCTATGTTCATGGATGCAGAGTTAGATATGCAGTACAAATTGAGTTATGAAGGTTCCAGTAGTCAATTATAGTTTCTAGAGTTTATCAAATGGAGCTGAAATTGTTTTTCTTTTTGTAGCAGTTGCGCCTATCTTTTGGATATGAATGCTTGGATTAGTGTTTGGAGAAGATTTAAGAATGTTTTGTTAAGAGCACATGATGTAATTTAGCATGAGAAGAAAGTATCAGTTAATTTGGTGGAGCTGACAGTGTGAAGCGACGCGTCTACTCATAATGAGTTGGATGATCCCATTTTGTGTTTCTTGCTTAGTATAGCTGACTAAGATGTTATTAGAGAGTTTTATTATTTCTCTAATATGATTTCAAGATGGTTCTAATAGGTTGACTTGATTATATCATTTAGAGGAAAGATATTTATAGGCAGTCATTTGTGATTGCTAAGTATGGCAGATAGTTGAAAGATAAGAGCAGAGTAGAAGGTGCGAAGTATTGAGCCATCAGTAGAAGGTCTATGTGACAAAGTAGAGAGTGTGTTCTATTAAATGGAATAGATCAAGATAGAAGGTCTAAGTCATAGTTCACCAAGATCCCGATATAGTGTGTATCTGTTAAACAAAAGGTTGCAACCTTCACCCCTTTGAGCAGTGTGCTCCTGGAAAGTGTGTCCTCACCCCTAACAGGGTTAATTCTAAAAGACTCCTAACAAGTTCTAACCCTTGACCAAGTCACTGTACTTAATGCATTGTAAAGATCAACTCCTAATAGGGTTGTAAGATCTTTTAATAGGGATCATAATACTCTAGTGCAGTTTATAGTGGGTGCTAATTCCCACTAGGATTTTTACCTATTTGGGTTTCCCCATAACCAAAATTGTGGTGTTGTGATAAGTATTCTTATATTTTTTTTATGCTTAATGTTCTTCTGTACTTAATTGGATAAATAATTGAATCTTGTAGATAACTAATTCACCCCCCCCCCCACCCCCCCCCTCCCCTCTCAGTTATCTCTTGGGACTATTCCTAACAATTGCTATCAGAGCCAAGTGCCTCGGAGAGAAAGTTTAATAGCTTGAGGTTGATTAGATGGCATTCTTTAGAAAAAAAATTCCTAAGTTTGATGGAGAGAACTATCTAGATTGGAAGAGAAAAATGATGACACATTTGCAGTGCATTTCCTTTGAGATTTTTGAAGTAGCTACCAAAGAAGTTTAGATTCCCTCTCTAGTAGATCTTGCAAAGGAAGGTGTAACTCTTTAGAAGAAGGAGATGTTCACTCAAAATGCTATTTCCAAATAAGCCCTTATCAGTGCATTACCTAACAATGAGTTTTCAGATATCAAGAAAGTTGATAAATCCTACAAGATATGAAAGTATCTAGAAGACATGTTTGAAGGATACATCCAAGCCAAGAATGTATGCAAAAAGACATGGAATAAAAAGTACAATACATTGGAGATGCTACCTAAAGAGAACATTAGAGCCTACAATCAAAGGATTAATGAACCAGTTGAAGGAATCATAAATAATGGTGGAGAGATTTCCAAAGAAGACATAATGGATAAGTTGATGACTACTTTGACTATAGAATATGATAGAAAGATAAGCATCCTAGATGAGACTATGCAATTTTCAAAAGACTTCAAAAGAGAGACCTTAATCAACAATATTTCAACTTTTGAGATATCAAGTTTGAAGATAGAGCCTAAAAGTGAGACAATCTTCAAAGCTTCCATCCATGGTAAGAAATCCTTGAACACTTCTGGTAATTTTGATGATGATGAAGAAGAAAAAAATTTGGATGATTTCATTACCTTGATTGGTAAGAAAGAAAGGAAAGGAAAAGGGAAATATGAAGGCCAGTTACCATTCAAATGCTTTTCATGTAACAAGATTGGTCACTTTTCTTCTAAGTGTCCTACAAGAGTCAAGAAGTACAAAACCAATTACAAGCCTAAGTATACAAAAGAATGTGTAATACCCACCCGTAGGATGCTTTTTAGTTTGCTTTATGTTTTAGATGTATGACCAAATTCTTTTAGGTCACTTTCCATGTGATTGATTATTGTTTCATTCATGATGATGTGAATTATTATTATATTTTTATCAAGTGTATGCATAGATTAGATGATGATGTTTCATGATGTTAGATTACATGTTTTATATTGAATACGATGTACTTACCCCATACTTGCATGTGTATGGTGATTATATGTCTGTATCTGTTTGATGTGTTTGTGTGGTAGAGGACGGAGGCGTAGTTACTCGCATAGTCGAGATCCACACGTCTGACCGTACCCTATTATTGTCTGTTATATATTGTATGTACATGCTATGTCTTCTGATGACAGGTTCGCAGGTACAGGGCATCGTCTTCCCTGAATTGGCAGGATTGAGCGTGCCCACAAACATTCGTCTCAATGGTAAAGAGGGGAGATAATTCACAGACCCAAACCCTAACCCTAGCCAATTGTCCTAGAATTGGACAAATACCAGTATGACTACCTTACCCGAATTCACCTGGTTGGTATGAATTCGTGGATTCCGTTCTTGAGTCTGTGCATGTGGTTTCAGTTTGCTTGATTTTATTGCGTTCGATTCAGTTGATTTGTGAATTATTCAGGTGATTTTATATGATTATTAATGATATGATTATAGTTGAAATTAATGATTTAATTATTTTCCTATGTGTAATTTAGAATATTGTCCAAAGTCAATTATTTGATTAAATGGAATTAATTGATTATTTAATTGAAGTTGGATTTAATTATGTTTGAATGTATAATTAAATAATTGAATATTTTAATGCATGCTTTAGGATGTATTAAATATTTAATTTATTTAATCTAGGTTTTAATTATTAACATGAGCTCAAATAGAATATATTTAAAATTATGCTTGTTTATATTATTAAGTAATTAAATAATTAATTGCATGAATTTGTGATGCATTGATTATTTAATTTATTTAATAATTGAATTTTAAATTAAAACATGTGCAAATTAGAAAAGGGAATTGTTCTCAAAAAAGTTAACAACTAGTTTTAAAAAGTTAAGTTGAGTTGTGCATATAAATGATATTTTAAATTAATTAATTGTAATTTCTTTCAATTTTGGAGTTTGAGTTGAATTAGGAGTTGTCTTATGAGTCACTTTTCTGATTGGAGTTGAACTCTGAGTTATCTATTGAGTTGTCTTCTGTGATTGCTTGGATGTTGGAATTGAATTCCTATTAGGGGAATTTTGCTTTCATTTTTGGGGAGACAGGTTTTGAAGATGAATTTTGGAGAAGGCTTATGTGTTTGGCATTTTGAAGAATTGTGGAATGTTGTGGCTGCATGTTGAATTGAATTTCTCTGTGCTTCTGGATTGGACACCTGGTTGCAAATTAGTTTTCAAATCTACAGGTTGTGTTTGAATTTGGAGAGAATTTGACCCTCATATCTACAGGGGTTTCCATTTTAAATCCGTTTCTGGCATTGGATCTAAGGTAGGCATTGTATTTTGTCTGTTATCTCTATTTTCATATCTATTTGTCTTTCTGTACTTTTATAGTTTTCTATTTTGTAGAACTATGTATTTGATTGATCTGGGTATTTAGAAAACCCTTATGTAGTTAATTTTTATATTTTATTATTACTTGGCATTGTAGTGTTACTCTGGCAAAATTTCATTGAATAATTGTTTATGGTTCTCCTACAAACTGAAATATTAAATCTGTTCTATAGTATGACTATAGGGAATGATGAAATAAATTCCTATTGAAAGAAAAACCAATTTTAGTGGAAATTACATAATCTAGTTAAATTATGTGCTTGCTGGAAAGGGTACAGTCAATATAAATTACACCAGTCAAAACAAATTAGAATATTATAGTCATGGAAAGAGACAAATGAGTTTTGTAAAGTGTATTGGAAAAATTCTATTTAGTTTTGAAAAGAATATTCTTTGTCAAAAGAATATCAACAGAATAAGTCAAGTTAGAAGAAATATATGAATTGTTTTTGTTCCTAAATTTAGTATTATTTTTATTTGTAAAAATACATTTATTTTATATTATTAAGAGACTGTTTGTTTTATTATTTGTTAAAATATATATATATATATATATATATATATATATATATATATAGAATGTATAATGTTAAAAGAGTTTTTTATTTTAAAAATTAAAAAAAATAAAATATAGCAAAAGTGCTATTGGGGCACAGGTCCCACCTGTACCCACGGCAGAACCTGCCGCCGGCGGTACCACCAGTGGTACCGTTCGGCAGGACAGGCCTGTCGCGGTACCACTAAGGGTACCGTGCGCAGGTCTGTGGGCCGTGCGCGTGCGGACAGCAGGGTAAGGGGGCGCGGGGCCCACAGGGTACCCCCCCAATGTAAATTTTTTTTTTACTATTTACTTTTTAAAAAAAAAATTGTTATATGTTAATTTTTGTTTATTAATATTCATTAATATAATTTTATTAAATTATCTACATTTATTAATATATATTTTAATTTATGTTAAATTTTATTTGTTTTGCTAAATTAAGATTACATTAGATTATTTTATGTTTAATAACTTTATTTTATGTTAATTTTATTTTTGTTTAATGATTAATTTATAAAATGATTAATATATTTCATAATAAATTATTTTATGACAATATAATTTATTTTTGTGTTAATTTTTTTTTTTTTGTAAGATATTTAGTTTATGTTGTAATTATCTTATTATAATTAATAAGATTTAAATATTTAGAATAAAGTTAAACTAGATTATTTTGTTCTGTTAGTAAATTAGTGAGACGTTCAGATACAATAAGTTAACAAATGTTTATGTATATACTGAAATTGGGCAATTTTTTTTCTATTGAATTCTTGGAACGTCATTAGAGAATATTATTTTTTTTATTTGTGACTTTAACATGCTGGTTATGTCATGACTCTTTTATCATTATTTTGCGACCTATGTTCTATGTGGTTTATGCTCAAAATGATACTTTAATGTTTATGGATTGGTATTAGTTATTTATAACATGAATGTTGTCCTGTTAGTGCAAGTTTCAACTTCATGTTCATTGTATGATATTGGGCAATAGATAGCCTAGGGGGATACAGAGGCTGGGAATGTTTGTCAATTGTACTTGTTTTCAGTATCATGTTTATGTGAGTGTTTATTCTGAATGTTATCTATGAATCAGTCTTGTGGGCTCTTATTGGTTAATATCTGTTTTCTAGTATCTATGTAATCATTTGGGTTTCTATGTGTGAAACTGCATCTAGGATTACCCGATTGTATACCTGTTGGATGTTTATGTGATTATGAGCCTAGGGGAGATTGATTAAGTGCATCTTAGGGGAGTGGCTTACAATAGGGGCCGGGACCCAAAGTGGTCAACACCTGGGTAACCTATTGTAGGTTATGTAATTAAGTGATAACTTAGTAATTAAAATTTTGAGAGTTCATTAAAAGATAAGATAGGGTATGGTTATGATTAGAACTCCTCATATCTGAGAGAGAGAGAGAGAGAGTATTCTAATCCCACATGGTTTGTATTGAGGGTCCGGGGCCCAGAGTGGCCAGTCCAGGGTAACTCAATGCTTGAGGGTCCGGGGTCCAGAGTGACCAGTCCAGGGTAACTCAAGTAGTTAGACATGTGATGACACTCCCATAGCATGTAGCTTAAGTCATCTTCTGAGTTTTCTGTTTATGCCTCTGGATTAGTGTGTACCACCTTTCACTTTATTATTATGTACCTTGAGTAGAGAGCTTTCAGGATTCCTTGCTCAGTGGCTTTATCCTTGTTTGGTTTTGGTCATCCGATTGGGGTTTGTGGTTATCTCCTCAGCACGGTGGGAGTGGACCGTTTAGGTTCACGAGGTCGGGTGGTAGTGAATCTTTACCATTTGAGATCCGACGTCCTGGTGCCGGTGCTGTTGGTTCTTCGGCAGTTGGATGCCTTCTTGGTTCTTCATTGATTCCTCATTATTGCTTTCTTATCATTCCTTCATTTATGTAGTCCTATATTAGAGTATCACATGTGATACCTAATATGGACATTGTACTTTTATGTTAGTTTTATTATTACATACCCTGCGGCATGTGCAGTGGATGTCAGTGTATTAGTAATCATGGTTGTCCATGAGATTTGTAATATTGATGTAAGCTGTAATTGTATCATTTATGTTATGGAATCTTTTGTTATCTTCTTTAGTTGTTTTATTTGTTCTTAAGTAATTCTACGTCATGGGACCCTCAAGTTTTGTAATCTATGTTGAATGTTGTTCATGTGAGTAAATGGTAATTGCTTCCGCACTGTTGTGTATCTTGTATGTTAACTTTAAAAAAAAAAATGTTTACCAAACTTAGTAGCAAGTTATAGGTTAACTTCTCTTGGGTTCCCTGGCGGGGCGTTACAGAATGTTACTATGCTGGTGATGGAGTATCGGATGAAGACTTAGTAGAAGATGAAATTGGATTCATTTCTCTTGAAGACATGGAGAAAATGTTTGATGAAATGGACCTTGAAGATGAAAAGAAAGCACAGGAGTTAGCACTGATTGCACAAGCTGACATCAGGACATATTGGATCATTGACATCGGTTGCTCACATCACATGACAGGAGACAAGGATAGATCTGTACATCTGGATAGATACAAATGTGGCATGGTTATATTTGGAGACAACACTCCTAAACCTATCATAGGTATAGGATCTATCACCTTGGATGGAAAGAACAACACTGATGATGTTCTTTATGTTGATGGTTTGCAACATAACTTGCTAAGTGTTGGCAAGTTGCTTGACTAGAGATATTAGTTGGAATTCAAAGACAATAAGTGCATCATTAATAAAAAAGGAGAGATGATTGCATTAGGTTCAAAGACTAAAGGTAATTTTTTCAGCTTAATCCTGAAGCAAGTTGTTTTGTTGCTAAAGTAGATGATAATTGGTTATGGCACAAAAGACTATGTCACATCAATTTATTGCCAAGTTGGCTATACTGATGTATATGATTTAATATAGTGTTGTCATTATGGAAACAAAGTCATATAGTAGTTTGGAGTCAACACACTTGATGAGAAGATCAGAAATCAGTTAAGTATTTAAGACTGGATAGTGTACAGAGTTGTTGAAGCTCAGATCATCAACAAACATGTGTATGACCAAGTTATGGTGTGTGCCCTAGTGTATGCACCCAAAAATGGTCGCCTAGACTTTGGGCCCCATTTATTTGATTTATCAACCCTGAATCATTTTGATCAATAATCAATATTTTCAACATTATCAATTTCCTGATCAAGTCTTAATTTCAATCATATATTGGATTTTTATCCTATGGGCTAACCATTTATCCTAAGTCTTTATTTAATTAAAAGGAATATTTCCTCTCCTTTTATTAAATAAAAAGCCCCCACTTTTCTTCTTGTGGTAAGTTGCACAAATAAAGTATTATTCCTATTTTATAAAAAGGAGAAAAACACTTTTTGTCTCATATGGACATAAAGTCAACTCCTATTTTTCTATTGGAGGATACTTGTGCACATGGATTGCTCCTCTTTCAAGCTCCACCATTGATTGAGACTTTTGCCTCTTAATCTCCATGGTCCATTCCTTTGCATTTCTTATAAAAGGAGAGCTCTCTCTTTCATTTGCATATCCATCTCTTTCATGCCATTGTTATGCTACAGGTTTTCTAGGTGCATTTGGAGCTTTTGGAGATCATTGCTACATCAAGCTCTTCTTGGATTTCCTCATTGCTTCATAGTTTAGACTTCATTTCTTGCATTATCATAGCATCCATAGCTTCATTTCATAGCTTAGTTTCCTTTTATGCAATAGATTAGCTTCACATAGCTTAATTAGGAAGGCTGTAATCCTTTGTATTTCCTTTCAATAGCTTAATTTGTACTTTCATTTCCATAGAATAGTTTGCATTTTCATTTAGATTTGCATTGCATTGCTTAGTTTGATTTCATTGAAGATATTTTCACTCTTGCCCTTGTCCTCATTTGAATCTCTCATTGTATAATTGACTAGCAAGGTCACAAGCTCAATAGCTCTAGCTGAGAGCAAATCCATAATCTTGCAACTCCATGCATAGAGAGCTATGGATCGATTTGTGAGGGCTCATTCTTGAGTTTCCTTGCATGTAAGGATCCATAGAAGTGCACAACTTTTGTGTGTACACCTAGAAGTTATGTTGTTTAGACTATATTCATGCTTAGTCTATGAGTGCATGATCAAATATGCAAGTATGGGAAATATACAGATAGTTGAAGTTACACAGCCAGTGTGTACCAGCGAAGAATAGAGTAAGCAACTGACTGTTATCATTTTGAGTTGCAGTTATATTCTAATGATGTAAAGGCTATGCACCTATTGTAATTAGGTTTCCAACATGTATATATTTTTATTTGTAAACACTCTTGAGCCAATTCATTTGGAAGCATTGTATGTAATAGGTTTAAGGGCCAACCTAGTTGTTTATTTTGTATGCACATATCAATATGAGATGTGCCCATTGTAATTAGTATGAATGATGATAAAGAGTTGTGATAAGCATTGCAGAAGTGTGTGAAGAGTCTATAAGATGTATTAGATCTTTGCAAGAGGTTAAAGCATCAGCACATCAAAGGAACTAATCTGACAAGCAGTGTCACAGTGACAGTTCATCTAGCAGATATAGTGTGTATTTGAGATCAAAAGGTTGTAGCCTTCACCACTTGAGTAGTGAGCTCTAGGATAGTGCGTCCACTCCCCTAACAGGGACCATTGTAAAAGAATCCTAACAGGATCTACCCCTTGATGAGGTCTAGTGTACTTAATGCATTGTAAAACAACTCCTAATAGGGTTAAGGATCTTCTAACAAGGATCATAAAACACTAGTACAAAATAGTAGTGGGTGTCAATTCCCACCAGGGTTTTTACCTATTTGGGTTTCCCCGTAACAATATTGGTGTTATGTGTTGATTTCATGTTTCATGTTTATATGGATGTTCATTTTAGTACTTAAGCATTTAAGTTTAGTTTAAAGATTAAGAAAAAGATAAAATAGAATGAACACTGATTCACCCTCCCCCTCTCAGTGTTCCCATTCCTAACAATTGGTATCAAAGCTTTGGTCCTCAGAAAAGAAGTTTAACCACTTGAGGAGATCATGGACAAAACATAAATTAAACTATTGTCACTAAGGATTGCACCCGTTTATGGCTAAGTGTAGAAGCTAGAAATCCCATGAAACATGGGACTATTCTCAGGTTGTGGGTAACCTATTTGAGAATAGACTTCCAGATTAAGGGCCGCCTTCCCTTTGAATCACCTTAAACTGAACTGAACTTTGGAGGAAAAGGGAGAGAGAGTGCATGAAACTGAAACTTAAAACTAGGTGATTCACTGAACTTTTAGATCCACAGATCAAAAAGAACTCACAATGACACTTAAAATAATCTGGTAACTCACAACTTGACCCTGCCTGCCTTGACAATTCTTGAAATAAAGAGGTATTTGTGTTAAAATAAGGGAAAAGACTCCCACAACTTAAAACCAAATGTACACAGATTATAACAATAACTGTAAAACACCTTCTTAAGCATTCAACTTGAACAAACATGAAAAGTAAAGGATGGCAAGATCACAATAAATTTAACATGAATTCAAATAGGAAAACTTAGAAAATAACAAGAACAGAAGGAATATTGTATTATCTTCAATGAAAGGAGCCAAATAACTCAATCTTCTTCTCTAGAGCTACAAGTAGTCACCTCTGAGAAAGAGGGAAAGAAGAACTAGCCTCAATCACCAGAGGTGAGAGGCATATAAAGAAAATCTTAGGAATCTACATTGAAGCCCTCAACCTCAATAAAATTAGGAAAAGTCTCCCTTTAGGCCCATGATCATGCCATCACAAATTCATGTGCCAGATTCTTGAGATTCTAGGAGGGTGGAAAAAGTGGGGTCCCTAAAATAGATAGTCAAAGAAGACTATTCCATCCACTAAGTCATGCCCAATAAATGATATTTGACAATGGTTTATAGAAACACCACTTGTCAATATCTTACAATGGTAAGAGCAATGACACTTACATTTAAAACATTTAATCCCCTTATCCATAACTCAATGTATTAAAATAGTTCTCAACCCAATCCAAGATAGGGGAAAACATATTTTAAACATTCATCTTGTACAAATCCATTTAACACATAATTGTTCTTGAAAGGAAATAGGCCCCCTCCTATGCCAAAATATATGGTTCTTAATACATTTTAAAAGGTTTCAACCCTAGATGAAAAAGGGGAAACAAGTTTAAAATATTTACACCTTAATAAAAAGAAACCATATATCACAAGGCGCTCAAAACAATGGACTCAACCCTAGAAGGGGAGAAATGAAATTAATTCATATTCATGCCAAAACCCTTCCTTAGCATACGAGGTTTTGTGTACCTTGTTCTTTGTTATGATGAAGTATATCCCGTGAAATTGCTAGTGCTCTCATTGTCAGTGCATCAACGATGCTTCACTTGATATGGATCTATGGTTCTTTAGTGTCCTACTGATACTGTACTATCCACTGAATGTTACACTGTTGAGCATGGGTGTTCTTACCTTGTGATGTGGTCTCTCTCTAGGAAACTTGAGAGCCTCCTGATAGAGCCCACATCACAAGGCATCATCATTCATCTGGATCCCAGTATTCTACTATTTGTTATGAATCAGCTTCTTTTATCTCTACACATGGAACAAACATATTAGTGAAAAAAATGGTACTTCTTTTATTTCCAGAGCCTCCTTCATGCACCTGCCCTGAGCAGAGCCCATGCCAGAGGTGTATAGCTAAGTGCACGTATGAATGCTTATAGATAGATTCTATAATATCACGCATTGCCTAGATCCATTGGATCTAACCCCTTTCTTTTCTCTCTCTTTGTAGGTTCAGGATCACAGGAGCACACTGGGAACAAAATGGAGATAGACTCCTTACTAGGCAATGTCTGGTACCCCTGCATCTATGCTCCTTATAATGTATATTTTCACTCATTTATGTAATTCTTGCATTGGCTATGCTCACGGCATGTGTGAGATCAGATAATTTTCCTTTTCAGTTCTTTCTTTCTTTGCAGCATATTCAGAATATTGGCACATGTAATCTTAGATGCAGTAATTTATCTCTTTCCCTTTCATGTTCTTGCAAATGAAATGAACACAAATATTAAGCAAGATCACTTAATAACACAAACTAGGGTACAATAGCTCATCTAGTAACTAGGTCTCCAAAGGTGTGTAAAAATATGACAACAAAAACATCTGTAAATAAATCTTGAAGCTACTCTTGAAGACCTGGATAAATCTGAAAGAGAAACTGAAGAACTAAGGGAAACACTTAGTGATGCTCAATTAGTCATCAAAAGGCTAAGGAAAGATTTGAAAGAATGCCCTACCAGTGATCTAGGGACAATGGTCAAGAAGCTGAATGAAGAAAATAAATCCTTAAAAGAACAACTTGAAGAATTTGATGATAAGCTAACTAACAATCAGGAAGTCTATGATGAACAAGTCAAGGAGAACCTTCAATTGAATGAAGAATTAAGGCAAGAAAACATGGAAACCTTAGAGCTAAGAAACAAAAAGGAAAGCTTTGAATCTGAATTGAAAGAGGCTAAGAATCACATTGATAAATTACACACTAGTTCTGATTTAATAGAATCTCAGTTGTATGCAAGAAGAGCTAAAGAAGATACTTGCTACATTGGATTCAATGAAGCACAAAATCAGATTGACAACATGCGAGTAAGAATGAATGCACAAAAAGACTCTACTGATACTAAGAAGACTGAAGATCAAACCAAAGATAATGGTGAACCACCTAAAGATGAGCCCAAGCCTATAGACCGCACCTGTTATGCATGTAACAAGCATGAAAACATAGCAAGGAATTGTACAGAGGTAAGACCTTTCAATGGTTACTATTATTCATGCAATAAATTTGGTCAAAGAGCTATGAATTGCAAGACAAGCCAAAAGAACAGGACTCATAATCAAAGAAATCAAAATCAATCAAATGTAAGAAGTTCTCATAATGTTACATGTCAGATATGTAACTATAATGGTCACTCAGCTAAACAATGTAAGATGGTGACTCATGTCAATGCACCAAGGAATATAAGGCCTCCAATCATCTGTCACTCTTGTAATAAGGCTGGACACATCTTAAAGTTTTGTAGATCAAGGATGAAAAGTTAGGAAAGCCCTAAAAAGACCGAAAAACTAGTATTGGATCCCGAAGGAGAAGTCAAGTTTTTGAAAGCCTCAGAGAATGTGAGCATGATTTGGTTAGAAGAAAAGAAGGATATTGTTGATGAGTATGTATTAGATGCATCCATAGTGGATGTACCCTCTACATCTGGTTGAATGGCCCTCAGGGTCATAGGAGGAGCCTATTTATCTCTAGATCCCTGCATGGCTAGTGTAGTCACTCTCTAAGTATGCACCTTTGGACTTAAGCTTTTGGAGACAATAGAAACCTTTGTGCAAGAGCACGCTAGCTAGTTGTTTGCAGAATGAAAGATAAAAATTTCCAAGTGACAGCCTGGTTTACGTGACAAGCATTAATGGTAGAAATTTTACTTTAAAGTAAAAAAAAGTTAGAAGATCTCTCATTGCATTCAAATTAAGAGTGATTGAAGAATAGAAGAGTCTTAGCAGTTGATTAAGAAGGATTGTAGTTTGATTCATCAAGTGATTTATTGTGTATTTGATCGGTTGTGGAAACCCTAGTTTGTCGCGCTGATTTAGAATCTCTTTAAAACCTTTGTGAAAGAGATATTCAAGTAAGTGATGGCTACTCCTATAGTATTTGATGTTGCAGAGAAGAAAAGATATGTGTTTAAGAGGCATCCATTTAAATATACACTAGATGACCTAGAAGGGGCATTCTCCCGAATGCCTATGGGCGTTATGCATGTTGAGGACATTAGGGCATATATCTATTGTAAGAAAGAACCAGTAGGATTGGACAGACTTAGGGCACACATGGAAACTATGTTAAAACTAGACAAAACCTTCATGGATGAATATGTGCGGTGGGATAATCACCCTATAGTGGAGTATGCCATGGAATATGAGTTCTATGAATCAAAATGGATCAAGATTCTACTAAGCAAAATTCATGATGACCTATTTTGGATAGGTGAAGTGCCGGTCAGAATTACCAGTGAACTAATTCATGAGATGATAGGGCTCTCAAGGATAGGTGTCATCCTTCTAGTGGGAAAAGATGTGAGAAAGATTGTTGAGAAAACTTGTAAGTCAAGGAGTGATAGGTGCAGAATGACCATTGAGCCTATTAAGCAAGATAACATCAAATTGATGTCTATGATAATTAGGTATAGGTTTCAACACACCAGTAGGGTGAACAGTGTGTTTGCGGCCATAATTCTTGCAGCCATAAGAATAGTAAAAGAGAATGGAGAGTTCAACCTATGTGAAATCTTGCATGCACAACTAATTGACAACATCAAGTCAATCAAGCATGATAAGACAAAGATATTCATATTTGGGTCTTTGATCATCTATATGTACTTTCACATTATTGGAAAAGTATCTAATTTGTATCTATACAAATCCATTACCACAATGCCTCAGATATCTCTCAAGACATCCACAGAGAGCACTCTAAGAGACTACATGACACTAGAGTTGAAGACATTCAGGGTTAAAATGCAGATGAGGTATAGGATACCAGAGAACATTATTGAGAAATACAAGGATACTATTTGTTTCATGGTCGAGATAGACACAACATGCATGGAGGTAGTGGAACCAAGAACAAAGTGGATCCATCCACTAGGATATGGAGTATAAGAGCCTATTCTAGAGGCTTATGTTCAAGTTCTGTTAGGAGCACCTAAAGACCCCAATGAGCCAAGATGGAGAACCTATGAGGAGAAGACAAGAGAGGTAGATGCTAAACTGAACAACGCAGCAACAAAAAGAAAGTTTTCCAAGGTTACCTCTGAGATCTTAAGAATACATGGAGTGTCTCAAGTAGACCTAGACAAAGAAAGGGAGCAAAAGATTGCTTTGGAATTAGAGAGCAATGATGTAGCAAAGGCAGAATCAAATGATCCTAAGCTGAAGAAAGTGAAGATTGAAAAATCTGATGAACAGAAGGGTAATAATGATGTTACTCCTATTGTGCCCAAAGAAACCATTGACCTTACTACTCCTCCTAAGTATAAGGCAATGCTGAAGAGAAAGAAAGAGATCAGCACTAGTCATCCATCCTCAAGAGTCACAAGGAATAGAAAGAACTCACAAGCCCCTCCTCAAGTAAGTTTCAAACCTAGTCTCAGTGTGATAAGTGCAAGAATAATTGATGAGGGAAGAATTGATCAAGTAGGGAAGTTTTATGAAAAATATAGTGAAATAGACAAATCTGAGATACATGGTATGATAGTCAAACACATGCTAAAGTTCAAGAAGACAGTCTTGGAACTTAAGACTATGATTCCTGATAATGTGTGGAACATCCTAGAATTCCAAAAGAGACAAGCTATTGAAGGAGACCTACGGATAAGGGAAAAGATTCTAGATGATACCCTTCCTGTATGTTCTCTAGAGGAGAAGTCTTTGTTGTTAGACTTAGTGAAGCCACATCTCAGAACAAAGTCAAGGACTTTTCACATTATGGACAAAAACTTTGATCTTGTTTCTAAGGAAATAGAGAAGGCATTCGAGAAAGTATTCATGAATAGGCACATGTATCCAGCTACTGTGGCCATAGCACAAGTACCCATAAAGGAAGTCAAGGTGGAAGAGCCCACTAATGCATCAGTGACAGGTCCTTAGGATTCAGTGCTTGTAGTGGAAACTCAAATAGAGGTAGATAAGTCTGCACCCATGATAGAGTCACTAAAAGATAGCACCATTATCATTGATAATGTAGAGATAGCCATGGCAGCCATTGACACTGAATTGGATAAGTTTGAAGAGGCATTTGTAAGCACTCAAGAGGTAGAAATATTATGCAGTAACACTCCTACTCATCAAGAAGAAATATTGATAAAAGATATAACAAATGAGAAAGAAGAAGAAAAAGATGAAGAAAAGAAAGAAAAAGAAAAAGAAGCTAAAAAACAAAATGAAGAAGAAGTAAAAATAAGTGAGCAAAAATATGAAACAATCAAGGTAAAACAAGAAGTGATGGATAACACTCCCATCACTCCCTCAGTAGCATTGTTGTCAAGTTTGACACCTGATACAACTTGTTTACATTCATGGGGAGAAGAAGACCTGATTAAGTTCAATGTCTTAGCCATGGAGAAGGCCAAGGAAAAACAAGTAATGAGGAATCCTCTCCTTGTAGAGTTAGTAAACATACTAAACAATTTGTTACCTACAGACAAGAAAGTACCCAAGGTACACTCTGTTGATGATTTAAGTGCAGTCATTTCACAATTCAAAAGTAGTTTCTCTAGCTTGGAAGAATCTACATCCTTAGTTGTAGAGGAAAAGTACTTGAAGAAGAGATTAGGTAAATTGGTTGGAAAATATGCACTTGACCTAAGCTCACTAAAGAATGGTCAAGCATCCCTGAAGGAATTTGCAGCAAAGGGAAGAAAGATCATTGCCAAATGCATGAACCAAGACAAGTTAACTGGTGATCTATACAAGAATATTCAAGAGGCTGAAGCTATGATAGATAGCATTAGGAAATCAGTGGAAGATCCATTTTTTGATTTGAACATGTGCAAAAATGTCTACCAAGGATAGATTGCTAAAATTGAGAAAGAAGAAAAAGAGATGACCAAGATAAGGGCTAGGCAGACTCAGCTAAGGAATGCTCTTGCGCCCTCATTAGACATCCTCAATTAGAACATCAAGGATATTGATGCCACCATGGTGACATATGATCAAGGTCCTAGCATAGATTTTGAGAAGATGGAGAAGCTTCAGTATGCTTTATGCACCCATCTACAAATTATAAATTCTCTAATCACATTTTGGAAGAAGGAGATCCAAAATCTGCAGATTGCATATCCGGATGTACTATCACAGTAAGTTTTTGTAGATTCAGTTTTGACACACCTTTGTCATTAATGTCAAAGGGGGAGTGTGTATAGAATATGGATAATAGATATGTATAAGGTGATATGAGATAGAAAGATATGAATAGGGAGACAAAAGTTTTTTGTATTAAGGATAGTTAGCAACTTGGCCATGTTCCTCTATTGCCATCAATGAAAAAGGGGGAGATTGTTGGAAAGTTGGCTATACTGATCTATATGACTTAATATAGTTTTGTAATTATGGAAACAAATTCATATAGTAGTTTAGAGTCAGCGCACTTGATGAGAAGATCAAAAATCAGTTAAGTATTGAAGACTGGACAGTGTACAGAGTTCCTAAAGCTCAAAGCATCAACGCACATGCATATGACTGAGTTATGGTGTGTGCCTTGGAATTTAAGTTATTTAGACTATATTCATGCTTAGTCTATGAATGCATGATCAAATATGAAAGTATGGGAAAGATACAGATAGTTGAAGTTACACAACTAGTGTGTACCAACAAAGAACAGAGTAAGCAGCTGACTGTTATCATTTTCAGTTGCGGTTATATTCTAATGATGTAAAGGCTATGCACTTATTGTAATTAGGTTTTCAACATGTATATATATATTTTTATAAACATGCTTGAGCCAATTCATTTGGAAGCATTATATGTAATAGGTTTAAGGGCCGACCTAGTTGTTTATTTTGTATGTGCATATAAATATGAGATGTGCCCGTTGTAATTAGTATGAATGATGATAAAGAGTTGTGATAAGCATAGAAGAAATGTGCAAAGAGTCTATAAGATGTATTAGAGCTTTTCAAGAGGTCAAAGCATTAGCACATCAAAGGAACTAATCTGACAAGCAGTGTCACAGTGATAGTTCATCCAACAGATATAGTGTGTATCTGAGATCAGAAGGTTGTAGCCTTCACCACTTGAGAAGTGAGCTCTAGGAAAATGCATCCACTCCCCTAATAGGGACTATTGTAAAATACTACTAACAGGGTTTGACCCTTGACAAGTTCTAGTGTACTTAATGCATTGTAAAACAACTCCTAATAGGGTTAAGGATCTTCTAACAAGGATCATAAAATACTAGTATAGAATATTAGTGGGTGTCAATTCCCACTGGGGTTTTTACCTATTTGGGTTTCCTCGTAACCATATTGGTGTTATGTGTTGATTTCATGTTTCATGTTTATATGAATGTTCATTTCAGTACTTAAGCATTTAATTTCAATTTAAAGATTAAGCAAAAGATAAAATACAGTGACCACTAATTCACCCCCCCTCTTAATGTTCCCATTCCTAACACAATTTTGACAACATAGTAAAGATAAGAAATGTAAAGGTAGTAAGAGACCTTCCTAGCATTGAAAAAATAGTTGATACAATTTGTAGGGAATGTGTGATGGGAAAGCATGTGAGGAATTCATTCAGAAGCAAGCATAATTCAATAGAGAACAAGTTGGATCTAATACATATAGACATATGTGGACCAACTCAAACAAGATCATACTATGGTGAAAGGTAGTTTATTTTGTTTGTTGATGATTATTCTAGGATGATGTGGGTTGCGTTCTTAAAAGAAAAGTTAGAAGAATTTGAGACGTTTAAATTATTCAAAGCTAAGGTTGAAAATGAGTCTATATTGAAGATAAAATGTCTAAGATTAGATAGAGGAGGAGAATTCACCTCTGAAATATTTTATGAGTACTATGAAGAACATGGGATAAAGAGATAGCTAAGTGCACCTAGAACCCCTTAGCAGAATGGAATTGTAGAAAGAAGGAATAGGATCATACTCGACACAACGCACACCATCATGATTGAATGAAAGGTCGCACACACCTATTGGAGAGATGCGGTCAATATTGTAGTCTATACTATAAATATAATTCAATTGAGGCTAGGTACAGACAAGACACCTTATGAGCTATGGTTTGGAAATGTACCTACAGTCAAATACTTCAGAATCTTTGGAAGCAAGTGCTACATCAAGAGAGATGAAGCTATAGGCAAGTTTGATGCAAGAAGTGATGAAGGTATTTTTCTTGGTTACTCTATTGAAAGAAAAGCTTATAGATGTATTAATTTAAGATTAAAAAAGATCATTGAAAGTGCTGATGTTAAGATTGATGATAATTTTATGATTCAAGAAAGATATCATGATTATGCACCTATGATTGAAGAAGAACCTAGACCTACCACTAGAGAAAAAGTTGTTGATGAAATGTTTGATAACATTGATGTATTATTCAATGACCTTGAAACAAGTGAAGAAGAATCACAGAAGTCAGATGAGAGAGTCACACCCAATGTTCCTAAATTCACATCAAGATACCATTCAAAGGAAGACATCATTCAAGATCAGAAAAACAAAGTCATGACAAGATCAAAAGGAAAGAGTTCCACAACTAATGAAGAGGTATGCTTACTTTCACAGATTGAACCTTTAAGTGTTGAAGATGGATGTAATGATTCAGATTGGCATGAAGCAATGAAAGATGAGATAGATCAGATCACTAAGAATGATACATGGGAATTGTTCCCTAGGCCTAGTGATAAGAATGTGATTGGAACCAAGTGGATATTCAGAAATAAGATGAATGAAGATGGAAAAGTGGTAAGAAACAAATCAAGACTAGTATGTAAAGGATATGTGCAAAGAGAAGGAATTGATTATTCTGATACATTTTCCCCTGTAAGAAGATTGGAAGCCATAAAATTATTTCTAGCCTATGCTACATTCAAAGACTTTAAGGTATACTAGATGGATGTCAAGTCAGCATTTGTGAATGGAGAGCTGAAAGAAGAAGTTTACATAGAGAAGCTTGAAGGATTTACATTATTAGATAGACTTGATATGTTATGCAGATTGAAGAATGCCCTCTATGCACTTAAGGAAGCCCCTAGAGCATGGTATGAAAGACTTGATGGATACTTGACAAAGATTGGATTCAAGAAAGGAGTAGCAGATTGTAATTTATTCATAAGAGAAACATCTAATGGATTGTTGTTGGTTTCTATATTTTTTGATGATATTATCTTTGGTGGTAATGATAAGCTTAGTGCTAAATTTGCTAAGGAGATGCAGAGAAAATTTAAATTAGCATGATTGGACCTATCAAGTACTTTTTGGGACTAAATGTGCAATAGAAAGACGAAGGTATTTTCATTAATCAATCTAAGTATGTGAAAGAGATATCGAATAAATTGAAGATGGATGATTGCAAGCCAATAAGTACCCCTATGATAACAAGATGCAAGCTTTCAAAAGAAAATGATTCAGCAGTAGTAGATATAACCTTGTATAAGTCTATGATTGGTAAACTAATCTATCTTACTCAATCTAGACCAAATATTTCCAATGCAATTGGTATTGTTGGAAGATTTGTAGTAGATCCTAAACAAAGTCATCTCATGGCAGTAAAGATGATATTTAGATACTTGAGAGGAACTATAGACTATGGTTTGTGGTATCCTAATTTGGAAAATGTAGAACTTCATGTATATACAAATGCAGATTGGGCAGAATGTGTGGATGATAGAAAGAGTACCTCAGGAGGAGCATTATTTCTTGGAGATAGACTTGTTACTTGGACAAGTAAGAAGCAAAATTATATTTCTTAGTCCACAGCAGAAGCTGAGTATGTTGCAACAGCATTAAATTGCTCTACAATTGTGTGGATCAACCAGATGATAAAATATTTTGGTATTTAGATTGATTATCCTATTGTTATTCATTGTGATAACACGAGCACTATCAATATGTCAAAGAACCCTGTGATGCATGAAAAGACAAAACACATTGAAATAAAATATCACTTCCTAAGAGAGAAAGTTGTACAGAAAAAAGTAAAATTGGACTATGTGAGTACAAAAGATCAGCTAGTAGACATATTTACAAAGCCTTTACCTAAGGATACATTTGAGTATCTCAGGGAGAATCTGGGAGTAATTCCCTTCCCTGAATCTGATTATAGTTTGTAGGAGTGAATCAGTCCTCGGTGACTAATGAATGGTTGACTACTCTACTTCAAGAGTACTAGCGTGCTTAATTTTTTGGTGCCCTTTGCCACTGATGTCAAAGGGGGAGTGAGTATATAGTCATGAAAAACAAAATAGTAAGGGGGAGTATACAGTAAGGAGATAAAGTAGCTGATATTTAGAGCATTTAGCAGTAGATGAAGGATTCATTCTTGGGGGATTTTTGTTGAGGAAATGGAAAATGTTATAAAATAATTGCACATTTGGATTGGTGGTGTTTTTCATTCCATATGTTTCCATCAGTGCCAAAGGCAGAGATTGTTGGAGATTTTCTAGCAAGCTAGTGTTGACTGTATGTTTGTCATTGATGACAACATATGGTAAGCAATGTCTATGGAAGTCTGATGAAGAGAGCCTTCAATATATGTTTCCTAGATATGTTATTATCATGATATCATAGATGCAGAGGTTGATTATGAGTGAAGACAGTAATATAGTAGTCTTTATCAGTGAGTGTTCCTAACAGGTCCCAAGAAGAGTTTTGTATGTGATTTATAGTATGGTTGTAATGAAGCCTTGTGTGTTTATATTTATGTTGTAGACATGTGTATGATGCTATGTTCATGGACACAAAGTTAGATATGCAATACACAATAAGTTATGAAGTTTCCAGTAGTCAGTTACAGTTTCCAGAGTTTATCAGATAGAGCCAACATTATTTTTGTTGTTGTAGTAGTTGCGCCTATCTTTTCAATATGTGCGTTTGAATTAGTTTTTAGAGAAGAGTTAATAATATTTTGTTAAGAGTGCATGACATAGTTCAACATGAGAAGAAAGTATCAGTTAATTTGGTGGAGCCGACAGTGTGAAGTGATGCATCTACTCATAATGAGTTGGGTGGTCCCATTTTGTGTTGTGTGCTTAGTGTAGCCGCTTGAAATGTTATTGGAGAGTTGTATTGTTTCTCTAATATGATTTAAAGATGGTTCTAATAGGCCTAATTGATTATGTCATTTAGAGGAAATATATTTATAGGCAGTCATTTGTGATTGCTAAGTATGGTAGATAGTTGATAAGAGCAGAGCAGAATGTGCAAAGTGTTGAGCCATCAGTAGAAGGTCTATGTGACAAAGTAGAGAGTGTGTGCTATTCATTGGAATTGATCAAGATAGTAGGTCTAACTCATAGTTCACCAAGATCTAGATATAGTGTGTATCTGTTAAAGAGAAGGTTGTAGCCTTCACTCCTTTGAGTAGTGTGCTCCCAGACAGTGTGTCCTCACCCCTAACAGGGATAATTATAAAAGACTCCTAGTAGGGTTTGACCCTTGACCAGGTCATTGTACTTAATGCATTATAAAGATCAACTCCTAACAGGGTTGTAAGATCTTCTAACAAGGATCATAATACTCTAGTGCAGTTTATAGTGGGTGCTAATTCCCACCAGGGTTTTTACCTATTTGGGTTTCCTCATAATCAAAATTGTGGTGTTGTGATAACTGTTCTTATATTGTGTTTATGCTTAATGTTCTTGTTTACTTAATTGGATAAAGAATTGAATCTTATAGATAACTAATTCACCCCCCCTCTTAGTTATCTCTTGGGACTATTCCTAACAATATCTGGTGTTATGTGTTATGGTTTTTAACTTTACTTGCTTTAACATTCAGTTCGACAATTAAGTTATTGAGTTAAGTTTCAAGTATTAGAAATTAATATTATAGAGCACTGATTCACCCCCCCCTCTCTTAGTGTTCCCATTCCTATTAATTGGTATCAGAGCTATGGTCTTCTAAAGATAAGTTTAACCTTTTGAGGAGATCATGGATACAGGAGATGTAAAACATCTTAAGAAGAATCTTGAAGAAGCTCTTGAAGATCTTGACAGATCTGAAAAAGAAATTGAAGAACTAAAATTGACGGTTAGTGGCGCACAAGTATTCATCAAGAAAATCAAAAAAGACTTGAAGGATTGTTCAAACAATGATTTGGGAAAAATGGTCAAAAACTTGAATGAAGAAAACATGTCTCTGAAGGATCGGATTGAAGAGTTGGATGAAAAGTTAATCAATAATCAAGAAGCCTATGATGAGTAGGTCAAAGAAAAAAAATAGTTGGATGAAAAACTTATGCAAGCTAATATAAAATTTTTGGAGTTAGAAAACATCAAGAAAAGGTGGAATTTAAATTTACTAAAGCAAAGAATCATATTGACAAATTTCACACAAGTAAGGATCTAATAGAGTCATAGTTGTATGCACAAAAGTTCAAAGGAGATACCACTGGTATTAGATAAAATGAAGCTCAAGTTTAGATTGATGCTATGCAATATAGAATGAAAGCACCAAAAAAATCTATTGAAGCTAAGAAGATAGAAAATCACACTAAATCTATAGCAGAACCATCTAAGGATGAGCGCAAGATAGTAAACCGAACTTGTTATGACTGTAACAAGCGTGGACATATAGAAAGAGATTGTAAAGAGGTATGAACTTTCAATGGTTATTGTTATTCATGCAATAAATTTGGTCATAGAGATATGAATTGTAGATCAAATCAAAGAAGATAGACTCAACAAAATCAAAGAAATCATCCACAACAAAATAGTAGAAGTCCTCAGAACATTATATGTCAGATATGCAATTATAATGATCATACAGCTAGACAATGCAGTATGGTAACTCACATCAATGCACCAAGGAATATAAGGCCTCCAATTATTTTTCACTCTTGTAACAAGGTTGGACACATCTCAAAGTTTTTTAGATCACAAGCGCAAAGACAAGAAAGACCTAATAAGTCTTAAGGATCAATTTTGGATGAATCTGGAGAAGTCAAGTTTGTAAAAGCTACAGAAGATGTGAGCATGATTTGGATGGAAGTAAAGAAAGATAATGTTGATGACTATGTAGTAGAGGCATCTGTAATGGACACACCTTCTACTTCTGGATGAATGACCCTCATGGTCATAGGGGTAGCTAGATTATCTCTAGACCCCTGCGTGGCTGGTATAATCACCCTCAGAGTATGCACCTTTCGTTATAGTTGTTTGGATACTATTTGATGCTGTATGCAAGATCACACAACCTGATCATCAACAGGAATGAAGATTGGAATTCACTGTTGTAATCTATGTTTACGTAGAAAGCATTAATAGCAGAAAGTTGTCTTAATAGTCACCGAAGATCCATTATCATCACTTTTGCATTCAAGTTTGAGCCTTTGGAGAGCACATAAGATCAAGCAGTTAGTGTTGAAGGATTGCAGTTGGTTTATCAATGAAGAAGTGTGAAAATTGTTGCGGAACCATAATTTAGTTGCGATGGTTCAAAAACCCTTGAAAAACCTATTTGAGAAATTGATTAATTAAGTAATGGACACTCCAATTGTGTTTGGTGTTACTAAAAGGAAGAGATACATTTTCAAGAAGCATCCCTTTAAGTCAGTCTTAGATGATTTGGAAGGGGCATTCTCTAGGACTTCGATGGGAGTTATGCACGTAGAAGACATATGCGCATACATATATTGCAAGAAGGAACTTGTAGGATTGAATAGGATTAGGTCGCACTTAGAGCAAATGATGAAACAAGACATGACATTCATGGATGAGTTCGTGCACCTTGAAAATCACCCAATTATTGAGTATGTTACTGCATATGAGTTCTATGAATCTGAATGGATTAAGATCCTACTGATCAAAATACATGATGACTTATTTTGATGGGAGAAGTTTCAATTCACATCACTTCAGATCTCATTTATGAGATGATAGGACTATCCAAGATAGGCACCATTCTTCCTACTGGTAAGGATGTTAGGAAACTTGTAAGTCTTGTAGTGATAAGCACAGCATGACAATTGAGCTGATAGAGGAGAAGGACATAAAGCTAATGGCTATGATTCTAGGTTATAAGTTCTAGCATACAAACAGAGTGAATAGTGTGTCCGCAACCACTATTTTGGTAGCTATCATAATTGTAAGGGAAAATGGAGGGTTCAACTTGTATGAGATCTTGCATGCACAATTGATGGATAACATAAGGGCTATTAAGCATGACAAGAGAAAGGTATTTAGGTTTGGGTCATTGATCATCTATATGTACTTTCACATTGTTGGTAAAGTATCAGATCTTTATCTTGATAGGAGTCTACCCACAATGCCACAAATTTCATTCAAGGAAACATCTTAAATCACCTTGAAGGATTTCATGGACTTAGAAATAAAGACATTCAAAATCAGAATGTAGACAAGGTATATGATACCTAAGAGTATTGAGGAAAAGTATAAGGACAACATTTGTTTCATGGTGGAGACAGATATCACATGCATGGAAGTAGTGGAACCTAGGACTAAGTGGATTCATCCACTTGGTTATGAAGTAGAGGAACACATTCTAGAAGCCTATGCACAAGTCCTCTTATCAGTTCCTAAGGATCCCAATGAACTAAGATGGGGTACTTATGAGGAGAAAACAAGACAAGTAGATTCAGTCTTGTACAGTGTAGCAACAAAAAGCAAAGAAGATTGATGATCCTAAGGAAAAGAAGAAAAATATAGAAGAAAACATTCTTGCACCCACACCTACTATTGATTTGGAGTCCACACCATCATCTAAGCCTAGTAAGATGCCTAAGAGGAAGAAGTAGACCAACAAAAGCCACCCATCCTCTAGAACAACAAGAAGCAAAGATAGAAACACTCAAGCACCTCCTGAGGTGGGATTCAGACCAAATCTAGAAGTGTTGAGAACAAGGGTAGTAGATGAAGGAAGAATTAATCAAATTGATAATTTCTATGATAAATATCATGAGATAGATAAATCAGAGATCCACTCTATGATCATAAAGAACATGATTAAGTTCAAAAAGATAGTTATAGAACTCAAGACAGTCATTCCAGATAATGTTTGGAATATTTTGGATTCTTTGAAGAGACAAGCCATAGAAGAATATTTTAGAATAAGGGAAAAGACTTTAGATGACAACCTCCCTATTTGTTCATTTGAAGAAAAATCATTATTGCTAGATTTGGTGAAGCCTCACCTAAGAACCAAGATGAGAACTCTATAGATTATGAATAAGGATTACGAGTTAGTTGCAAAGGAGACAGAAAAGGCATTTGAGAAGGTGTTCTTGGAAAGACACATGTATCCTCCCACTGTGCCTACAACTCAAGATCCGTCTGAGCAAGAAAATATAGCTGAGATCCCAAATGCACCTATGACAGGTCCACAAGAGTCTACACCCATGACTAAAGCTAAGGATGACACTATCATGATTGATAATGTTGAAATATCAATGGTGGCAACAGAAAATGAACTGGACAAGTTTGAGGAAGCATTTGTAAGCACTGAGGAAGTAGAGATTCTATGCGCTGATGAATCTCCTAAGCAGCAAGAAGAAGTGCACATCGAAGACTTGACTAGAAAGGAAGAAGAAAAGGAAGATGAGCCTAAAGAAGAGCCCCCTATTGAATTACTAGTGAAGGTAAAGACTGAAGTCATGGACAACACACTCATCACACCCAAGCCCTCAATTTCATTATTTTCAAGTTTGACCCCTTATACAACTAGTTTAGATTCATGGGGAGAAGAGGATCTGATGAAAATTAGTGTGTTAGCAATGGAGAAAGAAAAGGAGAAACAAGTAATGAGGAATCCATTATTTCTTGAATCAGTAAGCATACTAAATAGTCTACTACCTGAGGACAAGAAAGTATCAAGTGTACATTGAGTGGATGATGTCAGCACCATCTTGACATGCTTTAAAGAAAATTTCTCAAGTCTTGAGGAATCAACATCCAAGATTGCAGAAGAGAAATATCTAAAGAAGAGGCTGAATGAATTGATAGGTAATTTTTCACTTGACCTCAATTCTCTTAAGTTTGGTCAAGCTATGTTAAAGGAGATAGCAACAAAAGGAAGACAAATAATTGTTGATTGTATGAATAAAGACAAACTTACATCAGACCTTTCCAAGAAGATTTAGGAAGATAAATTAATGATGGTAGCTATTAGAAAATTAGTGATAGATCCCTCCCAAGATATCAACATGTGTAACAATGTCTATCAAGGTCAAATAGATAAGATTGAAAAGACAGAGAAAGAGATTGGGAAAATAAGGGCTAGACAAACACAGTTGATACATGCACTTGCACCCTGATTGAATGTACTCAATCAAAATGTCAAGGAGATAGACACCACTATTGTGAAATATGATCAAGGCCCATGTATAGAGTTAGAAAAGATGGAGAAGTTAAATTATGCATTATTCTCCCATCTCCAGATAGTAGATGCACTCAAGGCATTCTGGCAGCAAGAGATCTAAAACCATAAGATTGCATACCCAAATGTACTATCAGTGTAAGTACTTGAAGTTTCATTTTTTTGAGCACCTTTGTCATTAATGTCAAAGGGGGAGTAGAGTAGTATAAGAATAGAGTAATATGGAGTAGTAGAAGGGAGATATAAGATAGAGTATATGATGTACAGAAAAAGATAAGTATATATGTTAGAAAGTTTTTTGTAAAGATATAGTTTAGAAACTTCACCATATTCCTTTGTTTCCATTAATGACAAAGGGGGATATTGTTGGAAAGTTGACTAGACTAGTTTATATGACTAATATTAGTGTTTTCATTATGGAAACAAAGTCATATAGAGTTTTGGTGTCAGGGCACTTACTTAGAAGATCAGAATTTGGCTAAGTATGGAAGACAAAATAGTCAGTTAAGTACTTGATGAATAGAGCATCAGTGCACATGCGTATGATCAAGTTTTGGTATGCACCCTTAAAGATAAGATTTTGAGTATGTAATCATGCTAAGTCTAAGAACACATGATCAGATGAGTTAGTATGAAGAAGTTACAATGAGTTGAAGTGACACAGTCACTAAGTGACATAATAGAATAGAGCATGCAACCGACAGATAGTATTTTGATTAGCGATTATTATTTTATTTTATAAAGGCTATAAACCTATTGTAATTGTGTTATATACTTGTTAATATCATTGTATGTAAACAAACTTGAGCCAATTCATTTGGAAGTGTTGTATGTAATAGGTTATAGGCCAACTTAGTGAATAGTTTTGGTTGAGCCTATATATAAGACATGCGCTTTTGTATTATAGCATGAGATGGATAGTAAAGATGAAATAGCAGAGCAGAAGGATGTGAAGTATGAGTCAAGAGTAGTAAGAATATTATAGATCTTTACAAGAGGTTAAATAATTAGCACATAAAAGGAACTGATCAGACAAGCAATGTCATAGCAGTAGTTCACCTTGTAGATATAGTGTGTATCTGATATCCAGGAGGTTGTAGCCTTCCTTATTGAGTAGTGAGCTTTGGCAATGAGCCTTCCAACCCTAACAGGATTTGTTACTTCAAGATTCCTAACAGGGTCTGAGCCTTGACAAGGTCATTGTACTAAAGCATTGTAATGAATGCTCCTAACAGGGCAAAGGAACATTAACAGGTTCATAATACACAAGTACAATTATTAGTGGGTATTAATTCCCACTAGGGTTTTTCATTTGTCCAAGGTTTCCCCATAATCATATCTAGTGTTATGTGTTATGGTTGTTTACTTTACTTGCTTTAACATTTAGTTTAGCAATTAAGTTATTGAGTTAAGTTTCAAGTATCAAAAATTAATATTATAGAACATTGATTCACCCCCCCTCTCAGTGTTCCCATTCCTAACACTATCATATTTAGAGATTTTATATATTTATTCATTTTCATTAGAAGATGTGTGTAATACCCCATCTTCTGCATTATTTTTTTCTCTTACACATGCACTGCTAGACTCTCCACCTTTTCTAAGCCAATTTTTCTTTCCTAACCTAGGTAACTCTTCTAGGTTAACTTCTGGGTGTCTCCTGAAAATATCTCTTTTGTTTTTTCTTTTATCCATGGTTTACAATCTTGTAAACACACACTAGTTCTAACCCTTTGAGTCACCACCCACGTTAATGGGAAATTTATGATAGACAAACCCTGAGAATCTAAAGAAAATCATAAATAGTACAGGAAAATATGGGGACCTAGAGAGAATGGAGATCACACTGCACTATCTATAGTACTTCCCCAATAGAGTCACCATTTTGTTGGAGGATTTTTCTTTCAAATTTCAATAATGTGACAACCTAATGTCCTTGACTCCTTATACCCACTCAAACCTGACAAGCCAAAAGGTCCAATTAACAAGGAACAAGTCCTTCTATACTTCGAGCCTTAAGCTCAAGCGAGTGTACCTTTAAGATTCACTTCTTTAAGGAATCAAAAAAATTTACTTGCATTTATCAAACAAAAATACTAAGCATCAGTATTCTTGAAACATAAATTGAAAGATTTTATCATTTAAAGATTGATGATGATAATTGTCTCTTAAGAATAGACCGGTGCCTAATTCAAGGGAAAAGAGCCAAATGAAACATACATTTATAGAGGCTTATAACTCAAACACACCCAAAACCAAAATGAAATGCTTTATAGATCATTCCTCTCATTCTCACATCTAGACATCAAATTCCCATAAAAAATCATGAATTCTCTGAAATTATCCCTAAGAATTACCCTTCCCTTGAAAGAAACTCAGGAACAATTTCACAATTTACTTTGTAAACCATATATTAAAATGCTTTGCAAAATTAACATATAAGAACTCAAAATCAAAACAAGGAGACATTGAAAAATATGAGAAGGGATTCCCTTGTATTCTCATTAAAATTTTCTATATCAGTACATTCAATGTGACAAAATGCCATAACAAAACTCTAGATCCAAAACTCTCTCTATTACAATTATAAAATTCACCATCCTTAAAATAATACAAAGCCCTACTACTTATAGCATTCACTAGAAATCTTGGAATCCTGGAAGAATCAGGATGCAACAAGCTTTGGATGGCTAGGAGAGACAAAAAAACACTAAAAGATAAAAAGCAGTTAAAAATGATTACAAAAAGTGGAGAATAAACTAGAGCAGTATCTTTGTAATCATTCCAAATCTTCAACAGGTGGCACCCTCATTTGTAGATGTTCAGTGGTTACTTATAAAAGTAATTATGTGGATAATAACTGCCAAACTGACTAACATACATTATCCTTTTCATGATAGATACCCTCCCTGTGCTCAATGATCAGGTGCCAGGTGTTGTTCAGTCCTCCTCCATTGCCTCCAAATCTGTAGCAGTTTTTTTATTCTTCTTAGCCTTTGTAATCTTATCCCATAGTGCCACCTCTTCCTCTGTAGGCCACATGAAGCTCCTCAGGCTTTGTAGTTTCTTTATTTGTCTCTCCAACCTAGAGTTAGTTATAGCTTTTGTATCAACAATAAACCTTGTGCAGTTAGTTTCTGCCTTGAACACGTCATCCAAGACATGATTAAACTTGTCCATGTCCAAGGTACCATCTTCATTCAAGAAGGACTCCTACCCTATCAACAATGCACTCATATCACTTTTCCACTCCTCAATTCCTTTTATTTCACTTTCTTCCTTGTGGATAAGAGGAATGTACTTGCTGAAGTAAGGGCTGAACATGTCCATCTTTGCTTTCACTTGATTGGCGTTTCCTTTAAAGAATGATAGGGTTGCACCAATTAATTCTATCATTTCTACTACTTGGCTAATTGAATTTTGGATATTAGGTCTATGAGGGTACAAAATTTCCAAATTTTCAAATAATGGGCCCTTGCATGATCAAATACTGAAAAATGGCTCCAAAGTTTCCATTGCAACCTTTACATCTTCATTTATTTTATGCAACAATTTAAAAGAATCATGGACTACTTCCATTTTTCCCTTTATTACTTCATACCTATGTTTCATAATATTTGCCAAGGCACCAAGTGCGACCTCATCTGTATCCTTGTCATATTTTTCAGTTGAAACATCAAGATCTTCTGTCACTAGAGGCGTAATAGCTTCAATCTTAGGAACTAGAGGGGGAATGTCCTTTGATGCCTCTTCAACCTTGATCTTCAAGTCCTCTAGTTCTTCATCCAAGACCTTGATCTTCATCAAACTCTTCTCTATGTCCTTAGCTAATGCAATTATCTCATCAAAAATTTTCCCATACCTATTTGACAATTGCATAGTTTTAGCCTTATTTAAATGGGCAAAGTGAGTAACAACCTTGGAGATTTCAAGGTCTATTGTGTTTTTCACTATCCATATAATCTTGTCTCCATCCATTTTATTTGCAACATTGACTAAGGAAGGCTTTTGTGTTCTTGGGGCTAGGGACCACATTACAAGTGTTTGGGACCTTGGATCATATCCACATCTCCTGATCATCTCTCCAATTTTTGTCTCATAAGACAATTGGGCCTCTAGATGCCTTCTGATTTGGTCTATGATAAAGGCTAAAGCTAGATCCCATCCTGGGATAAACAACATCCCACTTGATTTCACCAGTTGCCTAGCCTCTTCAACATTAATGTTCTCAGAGTTGGGGTCATATGTTGCTAGGGCTTGCAGAGCTTCAATATTAGGATCTGTTCCATCAGTTACCTGAAGTTGGCTGCCAAAATTTTGTTGCTTTCTCCAAATAAGGAAGTTTTTGAATTGTTCACTTTTGATGAAATTATCATCATTTAGCAACTCTTCTTGGTACAACTCTCTCTCATCCCTATACATTTGGAGGGGAAAATCCACCTCCTCTTGAGTCTCCTTCTTACCTTCTCTTATATTGTTTCTCAACTAGTGATGATAAGGCCTATCATGAGGAACATGACAACCACTCTATCAATTTTCTTCTCTGACCCCTTTGGCCTTGAGGACTTACCCACCTCTGTCCTTTGTCTCTTTTGAGAAGGCTCATTTGTTGCCTCTATTTCTAGGACACTTTGTCCTAGCTCAAAACATGGTGGCTCACTCATCTGAGGAGGGCTATCTTTCTCATAGGACCCCTCACTATCTTCTTCATACTCAGAGGATGCATATTCTTTTGGTACTTCCAACTTCTCCTCCAATTGAGCCTCAAGTTGGTTGTACATACTATCATACATGCCAATCATTTTTTTTATTCTAGAAATGTATGGGAGGTCAAGTGAGTATCCTCAAAAAGAAATCCCTACATTCTTCATTTGTTCTTCCAAGCCCAATAAGTCATAAAACTTACCAAGCCCTTTTTCAATTTCTTCTTCATCCAATATGTTTATGATGACATCTTCATCATCCAACCCCTCATGTTCATGGACAATGCTGATACTAGGAATCAATATCTTCTTAGCATTCTTGATGAATCCCTTAGGATCAACATACCTATACTCGGTTGTGATCATCTTGAATTGATTTGACCATTTGTTGATGTCATTATGAGCCCTCTTTCCAATGGTAAAGTTACTCACTTTGAACTATCTGAAGGTAAAGGTCCCCTTTCTATGGGGAGCTAGATGCTCCTTATCCATCCACACCAACTTCCATATAAACTCCACGAGGGCCACCCTTGGGGGCACAAATTTTGGGAGTACATGTGGGGCCTGAGGGAATCCATACACCTTGATCACAATGAAAGTCTTCCCAAAGTAAAAATCACCCCAATTATGGACTAGAGGCCACTTGTCCTCATACTCACATGGCCTCAAAAGCCTCAATACCATGGTGGATAATCTGACAATATTTATCCCAAGAAGATTAAGGATTGGGTGGTAAATCCAATTTTGATGTGTAGTTCCAAACCCTCAACAATAACTAAAATAGGGTTTGGTTGGCCATTTACCCTCATTCTTGGCCTCAAAATTTGCACATCAAAATTGTGTACATTGTAAAACAAGATCATATGCATTAACAAAGAATAATGCATGAAGTGGGGTTGCAAGTTCTCCTTGATGCTCATCAGATCCTCATACATCCTATCTATCACATACTATATTAGAATAACTGAGAGGAGGTGAATCAGTTATCCAATGTCCCAAAAAAAAATGTATAATCCAAAAAAAATTCTTCAACTTTTTCTACTCGGTAAACATAAAATACTTTCACTGTCAATGTTTTACCGATTGTCAGTCTAAACTTTATAGTAGTTACCGATCAAATCTAACATGTAATATGCAAACAAAAAAATATCACAATCAACACATAACACGAGATTTAACGTGGAAACCCTGTGAAGGGAAAAACCACTTGGGACCAGCAACCCAAAATTGTTCACTCTTCTGAAGTGAGGTGGGTGAAGACCCAACCCTATTAAAGGTTACGAACACACTGTTAGGTGTGACCTTGTTAGAGGATTTTAGACCAGAAGTTATCGTCCAACCAATAGTCACTCTGGGGTTGACAGGATAACAATTTTCACTCTATGAATGAAACATCAAAAGACTTTCATAGTCCACTTGGTTAAGAGATTTGACTATGTACAATGGTTAAATATGTAACAGTAGATGATTTTCCTTGAAACAACTTCAATTGTAGTTTACACATCAATGTTTATCTCATTCAAATCTTTTTGATCAATATACCACTTCAGATTCAATACTATATCAACTTACTATTCATTGGTAATTACTCTCTGTAGCTCGATAATTGTTCTGTAGCTCGATTCTTATTAACCAGTATGATCAAAATGCATGAAAACTTGTTCACATGATAATTCTGTAGTATCTTCTTCTTCCAGCTATGTTTCAACAATGAAACCAATGTCTCTTATATAGACGAGTAAATCATTTTCTTTTCCTCCATTAGATTTTGCTGCTTAATCATATTCATAGATTTTGCCTCTTTAAGCTTCCTCGGCTAATGTGTTAGTAACACGTTTCAATCTTCTCCATTATATCCTTCTTGATTTATGTTAGTCTTTGATCTTCATAACAAACCTTATCTATTACCTTGATTTCATACACTTTACAGCTCATCACTTTATCAGCTAAACTGATCATTTAATTCCTTTCTATTTTGCTCAGTTAGCAAAGAAATGCGTCATTGAACACAAGCTCGGTTAACACTACACTCAGTATACACTACATTCTATCGGTGTGTACTGGAATGTTTTATTTACTGACAACACTACTTTGTGTCTTTCAACTCTATTCTTCATCATAGATGAATTCAACATAATAAAGTCAATTTTATCAAGTCATAGACTCATCAACAAGTTACTCAATGTATTCCTTATCCTCATCTGATATATACATCTTCCTCATGTAGATGTTTATGTTCTTCATCTCTTTCTCCTTTCTTCATATGTGTCGGTATAGTAACTTACAAGATAAGTATTGTCAAGCTAGTTGACATCAATGACAACATAATATTGATTTAATCATCTTGCATATCTAATCAACAACTCCTTAGTAATCTTGAATTATAGATTCTCCATTCAGGTTCTAAATCAGTTGTAGTTCATCAATCTCTCCCTTTGGCATTGATGGAAACTCAAGTAATATGAAGTGTACCATACACATACCAAATATGTACTCTACAACTCTGTAATCAAATGTTGTGTAAGCTCTCCCTGGCTTAATATGTTTAATCACTATGTTACTAAACAACATTAAAGAAAATATAGCTTTGTCATTCTCTCCCTTAGATAGTTCTCATCGGTGCATATCTCTCTCTTTCCTTTTCATATTATTTATCTCTCCCTTTGACAACAATGCCAAAGAAACAAATAAATAATCAGCTCTTGTAGTAGCTAAGTAACTCTGTATTGTCCAATACAATCTCTGTATCTTTGTATACTAATATCCCAATCTATTTCAGTTCTTCAAACTTAATCACAACCTTGAACAATATCCAAAGTGTGAACTATGCTACATCAACATGTGTGATCATCTAATAAGATTAGACTGATGCAACATACAAATCACATTAGTGACCGATAGACAGGGGACGGAGCCCAAGTCTAGTCCTCAAGTATTCAAATGTGTCCTTCGATAGAGGCTTTGTAAAGATATCTACAAGTTGCTCTTTAGATGTAACAAATTCTAACTTCACTTACTTCTCTTGCACTTGTTCTCTTAAGTAGCGATACTTAATTGATATATGCTTTGTCTTAGAGTGCATCACTAGATTCTTTGAAATATTAATAGCACTTGTGTTGTCACAGTATATAATCACTGGGTTAGTGATTACCTCATTCATTCCTTCCAACACTTGCTTGATGTATGCAATATTTTAGCAATTAGTAGTAGTAGCAACATACTCTGCTTCAGCTATAGACTGAGAAATACAAGCCTGCTTTTTACTTGTCTAGGTTACAAGTCTTTCACCAAAGAAAAATGCTCCTCTGGTGGTACTTTTTCTATCATCCACATTTCCAGCCCAATTAGCATCGGTATAAACCTTCAACTCAAACTTAACTTCCTTAGGATACCATAATCCATAATCCTCTATCTTTTTCAGGTATCTTAAGATCCTTTTAGTAGCAGTCATGTGTGATTCTCTAGGATTAGAAAAATATCTAGCAACAATTCCCACAACATGTGCTATATTTGGTCTACTGTGAACTATATACATTAGTTTACCAATCATGGATCAGTAAAGTGCCTAGTTTACCTCTGTAGTTTCATCTTCCTTTGTCAGTTTACTTCCAGTAGCCATCAGTGTTCCCACAAGTTTAGCATCTTCCATGACAAATGTCTTTAAGACTTCCTTTATGTACTTGGACTATGTGATGAATATCCCATCACTCTGCTGAATCACTTGTAATCTGAGAAAGAATTTAATCTCTCTGAACATGGATATTTCAAACTCATTCCTCATGTCATCAGAAAAAGATTTACATACATGATCTTGACCTCCAAAAATAATATCATCAACAAAATTTTTAGCAATAAGAATAGTGTCATCAGTATCACCTTTCATGTACAAATTGTTGTTTTCCTTGGTTCTTACAAATCCAATACTTAACAAGTAAGTATGCAACCTTTCATACCATTCTCTCAGTGCTTGCTTCAAACCATATAAAGCTTTGTGTAATCTACATACCATGTTTCTATTTTCTGGATCAATGAATCCTTCAGGTTGTTCTATGTAGACCTCTTCTTCAAGTATACCATTCAGAAATGCTAACTTCACATCCATTTGATAAACCTTAAATTTCTTGTGTGTAGCATATGAAAGTAGCATTCTAACTCCTTCCAATCTAGCAACAGGTCTAAATTTCTCACCATAGTCAATGCTTTCTTCCTGTGCATATCCCTTGCATACCAATCTCACTTTATTTCTTGTCACTTCACCATTTTCATTTAGTTTATTTCTGAATATCCATTTGGTACCAATAACATTCTTATCTTTAGGTCAGGGTACTAAGGACCAAGTTTTTTTTTTCTCTATTTTCTCTATTTCCTCCTTCATTGCATTAACCCATTATTCATTCTCTAATGCAACTTTCACATTCCTTGGTTCAAATTCACAAACTAGACATGTACCTTGTCTTGTTTTTCTTCTTGTCTACATTCCAACTTGTCTGTCTCCAATAATTTGTGTCTTAGGATGATATCTTCTGACAAAAATAGCTAGTACTTGGTTTCGTCTTTCTTGTTCATCTTGTTTAGGTTCATGTGCTTGCTCGGTAGCACCATCTTGTTTGTCGGTTTCCCTTTCCTATTCCTCAGGGTTATTTTCTTGTTGACTGGTTATCATAGGTTGCGACTTTGATAGATAATTAGGAAGTTCAATGTAAGTGAATCTACCATAGTCTTATGGTTCCTTTCTTTCTTTTGTGTTCTTGTCATCAAACTCATCAACATGGACATTAATACTTTCAATCATCTTATTTGTAACCTTATTTAGACATTTGTATGCTTTACTCTTAGTAGAATATCTTAAGAATATTCCTTCATCACCTTTAGAATCAAAGTTCTCATTTAGCTCATCTTTCAGAATAAAACATTTGCTTCCAAAAATCTTGAAATAACTTATAGTAGGTTTGTGTCCAAACCATAGCTCATCAGGTGTCTGGTTGGTGTCCTTCTTTAGTTGTACTCAATTAAGCACATATACAGCTGTGTTGATAGCTTCTCTCCAATATGTCTGAGCAACATTCTTTTGTATCATTAGTGTTCTAGCACAATCAATTATTGACCTATTCCTTCTTTCACCAATCCCATTCTACTAAGGTGTTCTCAGTGCAGAGACCTATCTCTTAATACCATGCTCATTACATAAATTAGTAAATTCATCAGAGATAAATTCACCTCCTCTATCAGATCTTAAGCACTTAATTTCTTTACCAGTCTCTTTTTCTACCTTTTCCTTATACCACTTAAACATCTTAAATGCTTTAGATTTCTCTTTCAAGAACATAACAGTCATCAGTCTTGTATAGTCATCAACAAAAAGAATAAAATATCTATCACCATAATAGCTCTGAGTTCTCATAGGACCACATAGGTCAGTATGAACCAACTCAAGTATTTTCTTTGTTGAGTAGTCTTTGCTCTTAAAACTAGACTTAGTCATCTTACCTTTCTAACATTCATGGCACATAGCATGATCTAGTTTTGACAAGTTAGGCAACCCTCTAACTCTTTTCTTCTTACTAATCTTGATCATGTTATCAAAATTCACATGACATAACCTCTTATGCCACAACCATGCATCTTCATCCTTCATTAATAAACAAGAAGACTGATCAATATCAAGATAAAATAGATTACCTCTAGATTGTGTACCAGTTCCAACAAGTCTTCCTCCATTATCATAGATTCTTACCTTTCTTCTCTCAAAAGAAAGTCGGTGGCCTAAGTTATTCAGCTATGCCACACTTAAAAAATTATTGTTCAGTCCATCCACCCAATATGCATTTTCACATTTTATTATATCATTAATCATTAGTGAACCTTTACCTCTCACCATACAAGGTGCATCATTTCCCATTCTAACAGATCCTCCATCGTATTCATCAAGTAGATCAAATTTCTCTATATCACCAGTCATATGATGTGTACAGCCACTGTCTATGATCGATGTATCATTTCTGCTTACTTTAGAGATCAATGTCATTTCTTCATGTTTCTCTTCTTCCTCTGAATCATCTTTCATAGCAACAAATACTACTTCTACATCAGTGTCACATTCGGATTCAAATTCTTCGGCTATGTAACATAAATTTTTCCATTTTTCATAGCTATCTCAGTTATCTTTGTTCTTGTGTTGGTAGCCTTTGTTGACTCTTCTCCCATAGCTTCCTTCAGATCGGTCTTTGGATCTATCATCATATTTCTTATTCGGACATCTAGCTGCAATGTGGCCAACTTCTTTACAATTAAAACATGCTAAGGGTAGCTTGCCTCTATGCCTTCCCTTATCTTTGGGAAATCTTCTGGCCATAAGAGCTTCAATCTCATCAAGTTCATCATCGGTATTACTATCACTATCATTATTCTTATCATTCCTACTACTAGACTTACCAATCTTCAAAGAGGACATGAAAGAGAATTCAATAGAAGGTACAACACTATTTTCAAAGTTATTCAATTCAAAGGTTGTAAGCTTACCGATCAATGTGTCAAGAGTAAGGTTGTATGTAGGCCTTGTTTCATGAATTGCAAAGATCCTAATCACATAAACTGGCAGCAAAGTTCTAAGAATCTTGCTTATCACTATTTCATCATCAATAACTCCACTGGATGCTCTAATAGCATGTACTACCTCTTTTAGTCCATTTGTGTATTGCACAATGTTCTCACCTTCTTTCATCTCCATATCATCAAATTGACCTCTTAGGCTTTCTACTCTGGCTCTCTTAACATTCGCATCTCTACTGTATATTAGAGTCAGTCTATCCCACATGGCTTTGGCAGTTGTGCATCCCTTAATGTCTTCAAATTCCGCATCAGTACAAGTAGTAGCAAGTTCCATCATAGTAATATTGTGTTCATGCTTGTCCTTTAGTTGATCAAGTGTCAAGGGACCTGGCATCGGTTCAATGTAGCCATTCTCCATCAGTTCTAGTGCAGAATTCTCAATTCCAGATATGTTCAACTTCATTCGGCTTTGCCATACTACAAAGTTCTCTTTGTTCAGCTTTGGCACTTCCTTGTTATACATCTTGAGACCTTTTTTTTGAAGTCCTTAAAACTCTATTCTAAGCAACCATGGCTCTAATACCAATTGTTAGAATAATTGAGAGGGGGTGAATCAGTTATCCAGTGTCCCAAAACAAATTCTTTGACTTCTGCTACTTGGTAAACATAAAATACTTTCACTATTAGTGTTTTTACCGATTGTCAGTCTAAACTTTATAGTAGCTACCGATCAAATCTAACATGTAATATGTAAAGTATGATAACAAAAAAAATCACAATCAACACATAACACAAGAGATTTAACGTGGAAACCCTATAAAGGGAAAAACCACCTAGGACCAGCAACCCAAAATTGTTCACTCTTCTGAAGTGAGGTGGGTGAAGACCCAACCCTATTAAAGGTTACAAACACACTGTTAGGTGTGACCTTGTTAGAGGATTTTAGACCAGAAGTTATCATCCAACCAACAGTCACTTTGGGGTTGACAAGATAACAATATTCACTCTATGAATGAAACATCAAAAGACTTTCATAGTCCATTCGCTTAAGAGATTTGAATATGTACAATGGTTAAATATGTAACAGTAGATGATCTACCTTGAAACAACTTCAATTTCAATTTACAGATCAATGTTCAGCTTAATCAAATCTTTCTAATCAATATACCACTTCAAATTCAATACTATATCAACTTACTGTCCATCCGTAATTACTCTCTGTAGCTTAGTAATTGTTCTGTAGCTCGGTTCTTATTAACTAGTATGATCAAAATGCATGAAAAATTGTTCACGCGATAATTCTATAGTATCTTCTTCTTCCGGCTATGTTTCAACAATGAAACCAATGTCTCTTATATAGATGAGTAAATTGTTTTCTTTTCCTCCATTAGATTTTGCTGCTTAATCATATTCATAGATTTTGTCTCTTTAAGCTTCCTCAGCCGATGTGTCAGTAACACATTTCAATCTACTCCATTAGATCTTTCTTGATTTATGTTAGGTGTTGATCTTCATAACAAACCTTATCTATTACCTCGATTTCACACACTTTACAACTCATCACTTTATTGGCTAAACTGATCATTTAATTTCTTTCTATTTTTCTTGGTTAAAAAAGAATGCATTGGTGAACACAAGGTTGGTTAACACTATGCTTAGTATACACTACATTCTGTTAGTGTATACTAGAATGCTTTATTTACTGACAACACTGCTTTGTGTCTTTCAGCTTTATTCTTCATCATAGATGAATTCAACATAATAAACTCAATTTCATCAAGTCATAGACTCATTAACAAGTTACTCTGTGTATTCCTTATCCTCATCTCATATATACATCTTCCTCATGTAGATATTTATGTTCTTCATCTCTTTCTCCTTTCTTCAAATGTGTCGATATAGTAACTTGCAAGATAAGTATTGTCAAGCTAGTTGACATCAATGACAACATAATACTGATTTAATCATCTTGCATATCTAATCAACAACTCCTTAGTAATCTTGAATTACAGATTCTCCATTTCGGTTCTAAATCAGTTGTAGTTCATCATACTAAATGTAATCAAAGTCAATATTGACATGAGAGTTCTGGATGTCAAGAATAATCATCAACAACTCTGCAGGCATTCTCTCTACATCCTTGTCTATCCCCAATACTTAGCATAACCCATAGGCTACATACCTCATATAAAAATGCAGGTCCTTGAATTCATATGGTGCATTCATAAGGATAGGAAGAGGAGCCGCATACTTCCCTATTTTTGGCATAAAATTGGTGATCTGGGACTTCTCCAAATTTATTTTTTTCCTATACTTCTCCTTCTCTTTACTCAAATCAATCTTTGTGGAGGAAGATGAGTAGGTAAAAAAAGACTTCATGAATGAACCCTTATCAAGAGTCACTAGGGAAGATTGATCATGTTTTCTTATTGTTTTGGAGACAGGGTCATATTTTTTGGCCAGTTATACCAACAAGTCCACATCTAGGAACACATCTAGGATAATAAGATTTACCATGCCTAACTTCCACATATTGCAAACTGGGCTTTTCTTGACTTGGTTTCTATAGAAATAATTAAAAAGATGGTAACCTGAGCAAGAAGGAGTAATATTTGGGTATCTACAAGTTGACATGTAATCATAAAAGGTTTCATAATTTACATTTTTATTCTATGTAGACCCTGGGAGTGGAGTGATGAACTCCTCTCAAAAATTGTGCTTTCCCTTTTTTTCTTCCCCTGAATCCTTAGCCCCCTCATTGGATGAAACTCTACTCGATTATGGTTGACTCATCCTATTAGCACTAAATATATTTTCCCTGTAAATGCACTTCTCAATTACAGCTCATTATGAAATGCTCTATCTCTTATCAAGGCTCTTTGAAAACCTAAAAATATGTTAAGTGTAAGAGAAGGCAGTGTCTTGTCTTTATAACATTTTTTAATGAATGGAGAGAACTTATTGAGATCATAGAAAATCCTTCCTCAATCACTTCAACATTCACTATGCATGTAACCAATTTCAAATTTTAGCTAGCTATGGCGTGTGAGGTTGACATGTACATTTAATTCTTGAAAAATTGGCAAAAAGGCCATCATTGTATCTTTGCCTTTAAAACCCTTGAAAATTGCTAAAAACCCCAATTGTACATTAATTAGTCATTACTTGTTCACTTTTTCCAACTGAGCCATGTACTTTAACATGTCATTCTTTTTATATTTCTTTATCACCATGAAACCTCAAGCACACTTCCTTTTGAAGATTCAATGACCATAGCTTCCTCATGATCTCTGAATGCTTAGCCTAACCTGAGTTTGATCATGAGATTCAATGACCCAAGAATATCTCTCAATCTCCAAACATTTGACTTGAATAGGGTTCCATCATGAGATTAAGCGACCAAAGAATTCTCATAGTCTCTAAGTGTTCAACTTAACTCTTGTTTGATCACAAGACTCAACGACTAAAGAAATCTCATAATCTCACAACACTAGCTCTAACCCTGGTTTTATTCCAAAATTAGGAGATAACGTATATCTCTTAATTGTTGAATACTTTACTTAACTCAAGATTTCTCTTGAGATTCACTGATATCTATTAATCTTGGTCATCATCCACAGTTGTCTCTTAATCTCAAAATATTTGATGTCTTGACCATGGCATTGCAAGACTTGGAGATAACCATTACCTTTTTACCTTTTAACCTTTGTTGATAGATCTCCAAATGTTAGACATTTGACCTCCAACATCATGAGATCAGGAGATAACTATGTCCACCAAGTCGTTGAACATTTTGACTTATCCATTGATCATTTGGAGATCTAGAGACAACCCTTACAATTAACTATTTAATGCTTTTTTCCAGGTCGCCAAATAACAATAGACTTAATCGTCAAATCTTGAGACTTGGAGATAACCCTTTTTGCCAAGTTGTTGAATGTCAAGCAACTAACCATTAACATTGCAAGATTCAGAGATAACTACAAACCTTTATTTTCTTAACCTCATCATTGAAACTACAAATTTTAAACACCTAACCACCAGTATCATCAAATCTGGAGATAAGTGTTGTGCCAGATCGTGGGACAAAAAAAACTAACCTCCAGTCACTTAGAGACCTAGAGAAAGTTGTGTCGCTGGATTGTTGAATGTTTAAAGTTCACCACCAAATATCATGAGACTTGGAGAAAGCACTATCACCAAGTCGCCAGATAAAAGGAACTAACTGCTAGCCATTGTAGGATTAAGAGATAACCTTTTACCATTAAGAGTTTACTTTGTCACCCAATCTCAGAATCTTTTATACTTAATAACCGACCTTACAAGACTTTGAGATAAAAGTAAACAATAACCATGTGCTGAATAAAAGGACTTAAGTGACATGGAAAAGTAACACACAAATAGATCTAGGGTAGGTTTTTCACACTTAGACAAGGCAAATTTCACCAAATCCTTTGAAAAATAAGAGACTATTTCACAAGGTAGGGCATTTTTTCAAGAAATCTCAATGACATGAAAATTGATCAAAACTCTTGAAGGTCAGTGGTCAGTTCTGTTTATTTAGTGACCTAGTGAAAAGGTTATGTCCAAGTCTCCCAAAGTTCAGCAGTGAAGTCTAAGTGTTCAGGGATCTTGAGAAGTAGTTATCTCCCAATCACATGAAATAGCGACCAAGTCTTCTAACATCTAGAGATCAAGGGATAAATTAAGGACTTAATAGTTGTGACTATCTTTGAATCTCATACTGTTTGTTGTTAAGTGTCTAACATCTAGAGATATGGTGAAAGGTTAAGAAGTAGACAAGAAATTATCTCCCAATCTCATGAAGTCAAGGTTAAGTCATAAAAAAATTTGGAGATTAAGCGACAACCATAGATGATGGTAAAGATCAAAGGCTATCACTTAATCTCAAGAAATTTTCTGAGTTAAGTGAAACATCCAGTGACCCTTAGAAGGCCTTTATCTCTGAATCTCAATGATGGAACTATAGTTATAGCTCACATTCAGAGATTATCATATATGTATTGGTCGCTCAATCTCAAGATGAAACCATAGTTAAGACAAACATTCAGAGATTCAAAAAAAATTGGTTATCACGTGATCTCTAGAAGATGAGTGGTTAAAGTCTCATGATGATAAGGAAAATAGGAGATCCTGACATGTTAAAGTACTCTACTAAGGTGGAAAAAGAGAATGAGTAGTAGCCATTCAATTTCTAGCTGGGGTTTTTTGACAGATTTCGAGGGTTTTAAATAAAAAAGATAGTGAATGGTGAAGTGATTGAAGAGAGATGTTATGTGATCTTGATAATTAAGGTTGAAATAGACTATGCTAAGTTTGTTACAGATACTAAGCCCATAGTTGATTCCAGGTGGGATAGGAAAGTAAAGCTATTATAGAGTATAAAGAGTTTCGAGTGGCCATCAGAGGAGGAGGTTGCATAGTGGGATAAAAGTACAAAGCCCAAAAGGAAGAAGTAGGCAACAAAAGAATTGGAGGCAATGAAGGAGGATTGAAATGACATTTGTCACTTGATTAATGAGAACATGGAGGGTAATTATCTTAAAATAATAGTATATATTAGCTAGGTAGGTGGTCACTATTCTCATAACAACTTACCTTAAACATCTATGGACAAAGGTGCCAATTGTTAAAGATTTAGAATGATTGCAAATAACTACTCAAGTTTTCTTCTCCACTGATGGAAATGATTGTAACTATTTTTGTCTTGTAGCATCTTTTGTTTTCCTAGCCATGTGAATCTTGTTGCATCAATTTTCTCCTAGGATTCCAAGATGGCTAGTGAATATTATAAATATCAAGGCTTTTGTAATGTATGGGGATGGTAAATTCACAACTACAAAGAGGGTTTTCTAGATTTAAAGTCTTATTTTGGGAATTTTGTCAATTTGAATGTATTGAAATAGAGAGAATTTTAATGAGGATCACTGGAATTCCTTTACACATTTATGATGTCTTCCTATGTTGATTATGAGTTCTTATGTATTGAATTTGCAAGGCATTTTTAATATATCATTTACAAGGTAAATTGTGAGATTATTCTTAAGTTTCTTTCAAGGGAAGGGTAATTCTTAAGGGTGGTTTCAAGGGATTCATGATTTATATGAGAATTTGATGTCTGAGTGTGAAAATGAGAAGACTGGTTTGCAAGGCATTTCATTTGGGTTCTGGGTGTGTTTAATTTAAAATGTTTTTGTGAATGTATGTTCATTTGATTCTTTTCCCTCAAATTAGGCACAAGTCTATACTTGATAGGAATTTATCATCATCAATCCTTAAATGATAAATAATCTTTTAGTTTATGTTTGAAGAGAATAGTTGTTTATTATTTGTGTTGAAGAATACAAATAACTATTGCTTATTCCTTGAAGAAGTGAGTCCATAAGGTACACCCACATGAGATTGAAGATCGAAGTGAAGAAGGATGAATATCCTTATTGCATTAGAGTTTATTATTGTCAGATGCATCTTTGGGTTCATAGAGTTACACATTAGACTTTTAATCAATATCTGCAAGATTTGTTACAGACATATAACAAGACTTTCATAGGATGGATACTTATGGTTGAACATCAATACCTTTTAAATGATATACAATATACTTATATATGATAATCTATAGTTATGTTACAATGGATAGTTAATCATATGATGAATTCATATGTGTTGCATGTTAGATTATATATTTGTTGTTTCTTCTTGTTAAGCATTTACGGTGTAGATCAGTTCATTGAAGAAGGCATGACCAAGCAAACACCCAAGCGGTTACTCACGAAGGCCCAATCTTGTATCTAAAAGAATGGTATTGGAATCAATCCAAGGATGAAGTTGGTGACATCCTAGATAATATTGACTCAAGAGAATATCCTTAATTCTGAGAAAATCTAGGAAGTAGTGGGAGCTAGATCCGTTCTTCATGCTCATTGAATAAGTTCTTGTTCCTATCTTTATGGATGTTTTTACTCTTGCTTCTTAGCTCGCAATAATGAATCCACCTATTCTCTTGGTTTGATCAATTATTAATTAAGTTTCCTTTTATAAATAAGTGTTACTCTCATGTGTGAGAAGTAAGAGACATTATTAAATTTTGTAATAGCATACTCTATTCTATTTTAGCTTTATGAATACAATCAGATTTGTTTTTACATGAATGAAATAATAGATTTTTTAAGAAGTATCCTTTGTAATTGAGTTATGGATACTCACTCAAGGAGGCCCACTTGGTGAGTAATGCTTAGTAGAATTAGTTTTATTTCCTACAACTTATAGTTTCAGTTCTAGTGTTTGTTTGTTCGTAAAGCCAAAAGTAGGTAGAGTAGTTCCTACATGATTCATATTGATCTTGTGTTAAATTAAGTCTTGTTAGTTCAATGTTAACATTTTATTTAGCAGTGGTGCTTCAACTAAGTTACTTTTTAAGAATTAAGTTCCTCCAGCAATACAATATGTTTACTTTCAAGTCTTTGTTTCATGCAGCTTAAGAGATAGCATGGCTTTAGTAGGCACTTAGTGCATATATTGTGCAGTCCCATTTCAAGTATATGTCCCTGGGTTGATGATTAAATGATCCTTTGTAATGAGAAAAATAGCTACTCAAATAGGATATCCAATCCCTGAGTTGAGTTATGAACCTAGTTATTGATCCCTTTGTGAATTCAAGCAATATAAATATTAAAACTTAAGAACAAGAGATTTATGATGTTTCCTACCTTAGAATGGAGAAAACCCACAAAATGGAAGAAATCCTCTAAAACACCACAACAGAAAATGAAATTACCAATAACACAAATTGATTCTGAGAAAAATCTAATGAGACAATGCCCACAAAAATTCAGCAACACAATCACCCAAGGAAAGCACAAATCAATTTTTTCCAATAGGTTTTGCAAAGAAAATTTTGAATTTCCAAAGACCAAGTGATGATAATGAACTCACTTTTTGAACATAAAGCCTTTTTCTAAAAATAAAAAAGGACTAAAATCAAGATCAAGTAAATTATCATAATTCAAAATGCCACTAAAACTTCCCAAAGCCCCCAAAGGAGCACTTGATTCCAATGAAATGGAATACAAATATGACACAATTATCGATAAATATGAAATTAAATTATATAATAATTAAAACAACATTTAACATGTAATTTACTTGACCATGAAAATGATGGATAATTGACTATGCATAGAAATTTATTGGCCTTTCACAATTATGGTAGGGTAATCTAGACGTCACCTACACAGTAATTGACAGTGTAAATAATACAAATAATGATACTTCATCTAAAGCACAAATGATAAATGGTTATAGTATAATGAAACAAACAATATGACTATCTTCTATGCCATTATTAGAGATAAAGACATGCTCATACTTTTAAAGCTAGGTGCAGTTGATGTCTTGTACCTATCATCATTACAACATATGCACATCAAGTGCAGTTGTCCATATACATAAAATAGTTGAAGTGCATATACAATAATCAAGAAATTGAAACCAATGAAGGGTAATCATTCTTATGTATTCACATGTTATGAATTCATCCCTTTTCATTTTTAATCCATTTTTAAACATTATAATAGGATAAAAGTACAATACTATATCACCCTTTAGGCTAACTTAGGCATTTTGGCCAAACAAATTTTGGCTAAACATGTTACAGTCGAATAGGGTATGACCAAACTTGTGTGGCATCGACTTTACGCCACAAGACACCAATGTGGTAGACCCTATTCAGTCGAAAGGTGGAAATTCGACCAAACCAAGTTTAGTTGGACCTCGCTAAATCTATAAAAACAAAAAAAATCCCCTAAAGGGCTCATTTCTACTGTAGTGTTTCCAAGAATTACAAAGCGATTGAGGGCTATTCATCCAATTCAGCTGAATCATGTAGGTTTTTTTTGTTTATTTATGTTTATTTTAGTTTATTTAACAATTACAATTTTTTTTTATGTTTTTGAATGTATTAAATATTTTTTTGATATTTTTAAATGTATAAAAATATTGTTTAATGTACTTTTATGTAGTTTTCTATAAAATATGACTACTTAAGCTAGAAAACATAAAAAAAATGTTACACATAATTAGAAAACATTAGAAATAATGTTAGAAAACATTAGATTTTAAAAAAAAAAATGTTCAAAAATTGTATAAATAATGTTAGAAAAATATTTTAAAAACATTACAAAACATTATACAAAATGTTTGAAAATATTACAAAAAAATGTTACAAATAATTAGAGAACATTAGAATAATGTTAGAAAACCTTAGAAAAAATGTTAGAAAATGTTAGGACCCATTAGGGCCCCCTTATGAGCCCTTAGGACCCATTAGACCTAACATGACCTAATATGACCCATTGAGACTTAACATGACCTAATAGGACCCCTTAAGCCCTAACATGACCTAACATGACTAATAAGACCTACGAGGATCTTTTAAGACCTAACATGACCCCTTAAGACCTAACATGACTAATAAGACTCAATAGGATTCTTTAAGACCTAGCATGTCCTAATAGGACCCCTTAAGACCTAACATGACCTACATGACCTAATCAGACCCTTTAAGACCTAACATGACCTAATATGACCCCTTTAGCCCTAACATGACCCCTTAAGACCTAGCATGACTAATAAGACCTAATAGGACCCTTTAAGACCTAACATGACCCCTTAAGACCTAACATAACTAACATGACCTAATAGGACCCTTTAAGACCTAGCATGACCTAATAGGACCCCTTAAGCCATAACATGACCTAATAGGACCCCTTAAGACCTAACATGACCTATTAGGACCCCTTAAGACCTAACAATACCTAATAGGACCCTTTAAAACCTAACATGAGCCCTTAAGACCTAACATGACTAATAAGACCTAATATGACCCTTTAAGGCCTAACATGACCTAATAGGACCCTTTAAGACCTAACATGACTAATAAGACCTAATAGGACCCCTTAAGACCTAGCATGACCTACTAGGACCCCTTAAGACCTAACATGACCTAATAGAACCCCTTAAGACCTACCATGACTAACATGACCTAATAGGACCCCTTAAGACCTAACATGACTAATAATATGTAATACGACCCTTTAAGACATAACATGGCCTAATTGGACCCCTTAAGACCTAACGTGACCTAATAGGACCTCTTGAGACCTAACATGACCTAATAGAACCCCTTAAGACCTAACATGACTAACATGACCTAATAGGACCCCTTAAGACCTAACATGACTAATAATACGTAATACAACCCTTTAAGACATAACATGGCCTAATTGGACCCCTTAAGACCTAACATGACCTAATAGGACCCCTTTAGCCATAGCTTGACTAACATGACTAATTTTAGATTGTTATTTTTTATTTGCATGTACTTATAATATATTATAGAAATTGTTACATAATTTTATATGCATATGTACATGTAATGCACATATTTACTAAAATTTTAACATTTAATGCATGATCTAAATGTATGTTTTAGATTAATTTTTAAGACATTGTACATATATGTATATGCATGTGCAGATCTAGATCAACTACCATATTTTAATTATCTATATATATCCCATCACATGGCATCTGGCACTAGTTATTATAGGGAGCCTAGTGTACATGGGCATGCCTCTAGTGGAGCATCTCATAGGTTTTCAAATAGTATAAAGGATAGACAAAATTTATTTGTAGACACCATTCAATAATTAGAGACAGCTATTGCTACTCATGATGAGAGAATTGAGCAATCAACCACCCTTCAAAATAGGGATAGGGTGAACGCTATAAGAGATGAGCTTGTTCATATGCTTAACATGATTAAATCATATAGCCCATATGATAGCATAAGTATTGATACATTATATGCCTCTCTCTCCCTCAACATTATTGGCACTATAAAGTGGAGGCATTTAGATGGTATGGTTTCTATAGGTAATGTAAATATTATGTTCCCACATTACCAAGATAATTAAAAAGTGAGAGGATACATGGTCACCCAATGCACTGATGATCTTGTGGTGCCCTTCATGTATCCTTAATGGTTGGTTGCACATCATATGTGGACCCATAAGGATGAGCTCCCATTATATTTCTGCAAACAATTATTGCATAATTTTATTTACATTATGATGTTGACTATATAGATTACCCCACCCTTGTTGGTCAGGGGAAGGGGAGACTAGCAAATATATCTCCAAAGTAATTCTTTTCAATTTTTTCATCCAATATATTTATCCTCTTGATATATATTTGAACAATTCTTCTAGATACATTCATTAATTCAAAAATTTATCAAACTTTCTTTCTCTGTGACAAGTTCTTACTACACATCATAGTCATCAATGATCTACATGCAACACTTAAATCAGCTCCTCGACTTGTGTTATCAATAGTGTTCAATGCATCTATCAAATTTTGAACTACTATTTCTTTTACATGACCTCCTGATATTTTCTTATTATCAACACCGAACAACTCCAAAATAGGAGCCATCTCTCTTTTCTTGAATGGTGTGGAAAATAATTGTGCTCTTCCTTGCATCATTTGATTTTCAAAATATTCCTCCCACATGTATTTGAGATGTATTTTAATTGTGCTTTCAAGTACCATGTGTTCAGATGAAAATTGACTGAACAAAGAATCTTTATCCATATCCATCAAATCTTCCAAGCCAAAAGAAATATTTCTAGATCGACTACCACCTTCTCGAACTTCAACACACTATTCCTCATCATCAACATGTTCTTCAACTTCAATCAGTTGCTCTTGAATACGTTTTGTACATCCTTTCATCTTGTTATCCCTTTTTTTATCATACCATTTTGATATATTTCTTTGATTCCCCATGGCACAAAAAACTAAAATTGGGAGTTTCATTTCACCTGCATATAGAAAACAAGATATAATACAAAACATTAAAAAAATCATAAAAAAAGATTATAAATTCATAAACCTAACTAATTGACAATTTTTATTAATTAAATTTTTTTTTTTAAAGCATAAAATTAACTAACTAAATAAATTGTACCTCCTCCCTAATAACATCACCCTTGATCACAAAAAAAAATTATCGAATCCAAAAATTTGATTTAAATAAAAAAACCAATTTATAATTCATAATTTTGTATTTTTTTAATTTTAAAACCAAAAAATATGCTCATATATATGAGCCTCAAGGCATTTGGTTTCCAACGTGACCTATCGGGTCGGTCCCTATTTCGGTCCAACCTGGTTCGACCAACCCAGATTCAGTCAAACTTGGTTTGGCTGAAACTGCTTATTTGGCATCCTATGTGGCAACTAAATCATCAAATTTTGCATTATTGAAGAACTTCAAACTTCGGTGACCAATTTCAACATCAAGAATCAAGTTTCTAAAAAAACTAAAAACACCCTTTTGTAGAGCTCAGAGTCAGGATTGTGCTCATATAAATTTTATCAAGTTTCAACTAGATAGATAATATATTATAATTACAAGATATTGCAAGTAGGTATTTTAACATCTGAGAAGATGCTCATTTGGAAAAAGAAAAAAAATACTAGATGATATAAAAAAAATTAAAAACTATATATTGCACTATAGGAGAGAGTCTTCTTCGATAATATATAATTTTTTCTTTGATTGACATAGATTTGATAGGGGAAATATGGTGGGAGACTAAAATAGTCAATTTTGGACAAGGCCGACTTTGAATAGTTATGATGGATAAAATATACATCCCAGGCCAATCATTTTTTTTCTACACTATCTATATATGTCATCTAAAACATATTTTATAATCAGATGAAAAAATCTTTATTTACATATAGTTTTGTGGTGGAAACTAGACCCCCTAATTTGTAGTATTTTTTAGCAACTAAAAAATGGGCATTAAAAATTAAAGAATCTATCAATTTTTTTAGAATTTTTTTAATAAAAAATAATAGGCATAAACTTCATCCATTTCTACACATTTCATCAGTTTACATCATCTTCAAATTCCAAACAAAAATATCACTTTTTTTAAAAGTTTAATGGTTTTGTTGTTAGCCTTTTCCTTTGTAAAAGGGTGACATAATATTGTACTTTTACCCAATAAAAATCTAATTTAAACTATGCATTTAAATATGTTTTATGGAAATAATGGGCATATATATCAAATCCCTAAACTAGATAAATAATCAAAGCATAATCAACATCAATATCTCCATAACCACTAGCACAATACCAGTGAATCAGGATGAAATCACATCAAGACCAATACAACAAATATCGTCATTAGTAAAATAAACTAGATATCATCATATCATATCATGCCACATCATCGTATAGTTATCATGCATATATGATCATTAATGAAATGACAAGTATACTTCTATCCACATCAAATGTGATATCAACATGCTCATAAGAATATAATTGTAATTGGGTGCATCATATGATTGCCAATACAAGAGAATAATATACGAACAATCATAGAATATCATAAATAGATTCTAGCTCATATCAAAATAAATCAATGACAGGATGCAACCATGATATGCATTATACATGTGGTAGGTTTAGAATTAGGGTAATTAGAGGTTGGTATCTTGATTTTTACTTCATTTTGAGAACCTGAAACATTTAAAAAAGAAGGGCTTAGTTGGCTCAAATTGGTAGTCACATTGTCAACAATCTCAACACTAGGCATATGTTAAGTTCAATTCGATTTTTCTTTATTAAATTGAATATAAGGAATATAAGGCAATAATGAAGAGGGAATTCAACTTTTTTCAATAGGACATCTACAAGAAACTATTTGATAGACATGAGGAAATAAGAAAGGACGTTGACAAGATGTTTATGCCTAATATCCATTTTAATAGTGAAATTGGTATAAAAAATGCATTTATGTTGACCTTCATGAGTGTAATATTTAATCAAAAGATACACACTTCATCCCATAGACCTATGAGAGAATCTTGAAGATATGCAAACTACTATCTAATGAGTTTCTCACTAGATTTAAGACAAGAATCTATGTTTTCTTTTTTATGGTTTTGCTAGTTTCGTGATCTTTCAATCAATAATGGAGAATCTCATTATTGCCACTATACTTTCTTTTTTTATTTTGAAACTTAGCCCTCTCATTGAAACCTTCCTTTCTTTCCATTACCTATAAAATTAATTTGATAGCATATGGTCTAATCATTGATACACATAATTAAAGAGGCAAATCATCCTCTTTAAAATAATTTACCAAATGGTGCCCTTCTTCTTTGCTTCCTCATAGTAAGAATGTTAAATTAGAAGTTACAATCCTCATATTGTGTATGTTTATATGATTATGTCACTATCTTTCTCATTGAAGACGTAGACCTGAAATTTGAGTCATTTTTAGATTTTCTTGTTTGGAGGAGCTATCATCCAAATCTCCCAAACCATCAATACTAGTAGAAACTACTAGATTTATAAAATGAGACCATAAGAGGAAAAACTAAAAAACCCCACAATGAACAGGAGATAGAATAAGAAATTTCATGTGCCAAGAGAATGGTATAACATTAGAGTAGTGGCATGCCTCAAAAACATACAAAATATTTTAGTGAATCGAAGTCTTCAACTTTGAATTTCTATTTCTCAATTTTTTTTTATCATTGAAACACTCAATATAAAATCTTGATATTATTAGCCTAATTTTTGTAATAAAGAAATTTTAATTAATTGACTAGTGATGAATTAACACAAAAAAATAGGGGAAAACTAGAATGTATATATAGTGAGGAAAGGTATTTTCATATAGTTGGAATGTGTTGGACATGTTGAAGGTCTCAAAAATGGCAAGGAGACTTATTTCTCTAGGTGACCTGTGTCTAGGACCTCCAAAGGTCAAGGGTCAAAGTTTCCTTTAGACACA